>JBBPDA010000145.1:19266929-19335013 GCA_037974385.1 Arnoldichthys spilopterus
AAAGTTATTTTTGTGACCATTTTGAGTTTTTCTTTCATTGACTGAAGGGTACCAACAATTTTGTCCATGTGTGTATAATATAATAATTTTCATTTAAATTTACATTATGTATTCATATAGATTTTTTTGCTGTCATATAGCACTGATGTATCCCACTGATATCCAACTGCAATTTAAAAAAAAAAAAAACTTTTTACATGATTAATACCATTATCTCAGATCACGGTCAGGGTTGTTTTCCCTGAGAAGAAAAAGCTAGTCATTTTCTGTTTCCTGCATGTTCACAATGAGCCTAACAGAGTTTCTCATTGTTCTGTAAGTGACCTACAGAGTGAACCAGTTCCCACCATTTATTCCAAGGCTGTTTTGTTGAGTGTAAGACAAGAAATCAGTGCCTCCTGGCCTGAGTGCCAGTGTTACACAATAGAGTCCTGAGAAACAAGGACCATGGCTGGAGCTAGATTCAGTATTTTTCCCAGAGAGGTAGCACAGTGTTGGTTTGTCTTTTTTATTCTTAGTTCAGTCTGTGTTGGTATATAAATGGCATTTGTATGTGTTCCTATTATGTTGTAATCATTTTGAGGTCTCCTAAATGTTAACTGAATCATTCAAGGAATAAAATAAACACTAATTGTGTTTCAAATTCTAATTCAAATGAAAATACAGCACACAGTGCAGTTCCTTTAACTTCAGTCAGCTGGGGAAAAAATGCATTAGGTGGCATTGTGTTTACCTTTTCTTGAGATTATTTAATATTTACTCATAGGAATTTTTTTTTTGGAAACTGAAAGAACATATTTTTTGTTTTATATCACAAAAATATTCTAATGTATTGGTAACAATACAACAGGTCTATGATATGATGTCAATTAATATATGAAAAATAAATACATATTCAGTACATCATAACCATATATTATATGTGAAAGTGACTTGCCATTGTGAACACACTCAGTTACACACAAATGTGTGTCGTGAATGAAATGTGACCTCTGCATTTAACCACATTTAACACGTGGAACAATGGGTCAGCTATCAACAGCACCCAGGGAGCAGTGTAATGAGAAGGTACCATGCTCAAGTGAACCTCAGTGGTACCCAGTTTGGGACTTGAAACTGCAAACTTCTTTTCACAAGGGCAAGTGCAAGGAGTAGGCCTGCAGCCAAAACAATATTTACTAAAATAATCTAAATTGCTGTGGAACTGTGAATAACAAAGGACTACATGGCTTTGGGGTCTACACACTTTCATTAGCTCATTGTTTATTTAGTTTATGTTGAACACACAGGCCAAGAAAAATGACTGGCATTTCTTGAAATGTGTTGTAATAGTATATACTGTACGGACAAATTTTCCTATATTTTCTTTCCTTGTTTATCCTTTTTACGCTTCATCCATTTCCAACCGCGACTTTCGCAGATGAGACCACCTTTCGTAAATTCTTTACCGTAAATCTCATTTTATCGGCCTGTACCATCCACGCCCCACTTCACTACGCCACAGTCTCATATCGCCCCCTTCTGGCATGAACATAGTATGAGCGTTTACCGGTTTTAATTAAGGTCACGACTCTTCGGGCCCCATTTACATTTTGGATATGCACAAACAGATTACGAGGTGATGCGTCTGCGCGTTCAGCATATTGGAACTGTCAAGATCCGCTTGTGAATAAATACACGATATTTAGATAATTTCTCTTGATGAAACTGGCCATAATTTCTTACCGAAATTTACCTCGGGATTATTAAAAGTCTGTCTGTCTGTCTGTCTGTATGACCAATTTTCACTCAGTGTTATGTTACATTTTCCTTGTAATATCTAAGGGTAAAGAGTAGTAACATGGAGCATGAAGGTTTAATGGAAAAAACAGCCTGACAACAGCAGTATTATTTTATACTAATATCTCCCTTTACTTTCTACTGCAAATGCATTGTGCAATACAACAATGATAATTTTATGTAGCACATTTCACAAACCCAAGGTCACTTCAGAGCTATGTAGCAGCACAGAAATAGACAGAGGAGTCTTAAAAATGTCTTTATTAAAAATTAAGAAAACGTCAATAATATATGTGTGGCAATGTGGCTGATTAGACAGCAGTACACAGAGCAAGCAGAGGAAGGAAGTTCATTGATCTGGGATAAGCAAAACTGAGGTACACAAACCCAACCAAGCAGCAAATGCTGGTGCCTCTGGATGGTGCTAAAGACAATAATAAAAAAAAAACATCTAACCTGCCTACCCAGGCCTAGCCTGACCACAAATACAGTGGGTGGCACTTGTTCCATACCTGGGGGATATTTCACAAAGCAGGATTTTTCAGTCACCCAGATAACTTATGCCTAAAGCTGAGCAGTGTCCATTAGGAATGTCCTTGCTCTTTTCCTATTGAAAAGGTTTGACAGTGGGCTTGAGTTATCTGACTAAACTGAGAAATCCTGCTTTGTGAAATTTTTAAAGGTACGCCCAAATTACCTGTCCACTCATCGCATTGGAAGAACAAGAAAGAGACAAATGAGGGACACCATGAAGCACTGCAGAGTGACAGAACAAAACGGCATTACAATGCCAACACAGAGTCGCCCCACACACTTCCTAGATGTTACCCCTCCTCTGAAAGCAGCCATGTGGGTGGACCGGGAATTGGCAATCACACACCAGTGATAAATCCAGTGACTGAAGCTCCACCTGTAAGCATAGGTAGAGGGTATGCACATGTCAGAGTAGGCAGAGGTCACTGAGTGTCAGAAAGACTAACTTAATAAGTGTCAGCCTTAACCTTAAATGCCTTCAAAACACACACACACACACACACACACACAAACACACACACACACACACACTGGTTGAAGCTGACAGGACAATGAAGTGTGAATGGCACACATCATAACTTCAAACATCAACTATGCTGCATGCATACAGTCCTACCATATGTACAATAGGCTGTCAAAAGCCAAAAAATGTCTTCTCTGCAGCTATTGAAGGTTTTAGAGGGGGCTCTGTCATTTTCTGTCTTTGTGTTACCTGCACAAATAATGTTATTGAGTAGCAGTTGGAAAGTTAGCTATGACCAACATAGGCCTAGCTAGCTTACAGTTTTCTAAATAATAGTTAAAGTCAAATAAAAATATTTGTACTAACCTGTCTAAAGAGTATCCATTGGCGTCCTTGTCACCAACAAATCCCACCTTAAAATATGACTAAGCATAAAGGCTTTTGTGCTCATTTGAGCTTTGCATATGTATTTCCCCAGCATCTGAAACTAGTACAAATAAACCTCATGATTTCTGGCCATGTGTCAATGTCCAGGGGCCACTGGTTTTTCAGTAAATTGTAAGCATCACTGTCAAATCCAATATGTTTTAATTTAAGTGGGTTTCCCTTCTTAAGGTATCCCTGTAGCTAAATGTTTTGCAACTCAACCCGATTGACCCGATTGGGTGTGGGTCACAAGTGGGATTATAGCCAAATAAAGAATCTTTTTTTAACTCTAGAGGTGTCAACACCCTTTTTTGAAGTTTCTTTAGCTCCTGGTATAATGACACTAATCACTTCAACAGTAAAGAGAACACCAGACCCTAGATGGTTTAAATAAGACAGGCTGGAGGTTCTAACCAATGACACCTGAACACCTGATCCTAATTGTTTGTACTTGAACATGAGATAATTGTAATGATTTGCTTACTTTTTCAATTTGACTGATCTGTGTTTTTATTATTTAAATTATGAAAATCACTACAAAATGTCAGTTGTATGTGCCATTTGTTGATCTTAATCTGCAGGCACTGTATAAAAGATGGTGTAATGTTTGCTTGTTCAAATAAGTTGGAAAAATCTAATATTTACATGGGATGCACTTTTTACACCCTTTGTTATTGCATTATTTTCAAATGATTGTACATTGTACAGACATCTGGCAATATCTGTAAATCAGGAAGTTTGAAAGAAATGTAGATTTTTATTTATATCTGAAACTTTCATATAGTAAGGGATTCGGTGAAAATAACAGCATACCAAACAAAGTTAACACAAGGTTTTGTCTAAGACATGTACTTAAACATTAATGTTAAACTAACGGTCATTCAAATATTTTATTAAGTATATACCATATTTCTGAAATCTGGTATGAAACATACATGTTTCTTTATTCTCACACGTTTCATTGATTTTTTTAAACCGATGTGTCCACTGATGTGCACTCTGCTCTCATCTGTGCTCGGGTTAAAGTGTAACCGGCCGGAAGAGGATGGTCAGCTAGCGCTCTCAGCGATTACAGCGGCATCGCCGTTTCGGTGCTGTTCCGCCGAGAAAAAGGAGGAGAGAGGGAAACGATGGGGCTCCGTCCAGGTCTTGATTCCAAAATACTTATTATCGGATGCGGGATTTCAGGCATCGGTGCTGCACAGAAGTTAATAAAACACGGCTTTAGCAACGTTCGCATTATTGAAGCCACGTCCCGGAGCGGCGGAAGGATCAGGACAGGAAGATTCGGTAAGTCTGTACGAGCCGTTAAAAGCCTTGTTCACATGTTCACATTGGTCACTACTGGAGCGCTGTTAGCCTGCAGCCAAAGCGAAGGATAGACTATTAGTTTTGAGATTTTTGTGATATCTGAAATGGTGCTCAAAATGACTACGGTCACTTGTTTGATTATAAAGAAGACCCCTGAATATTATTGTCATGCATTCCTTACGCCTTTGGCTACTATAGCGGCTATCATGACGCTACTGGGACGGAGCACTGGGGACTCGTTAAACTCGTCCATGCTGTTAAAGTATAACTGATCAGACTGAAGAATATCAGACTTAGCAACGGTAGGTCTACAGATTGGTGAACGTTACTGTGAAAGTAAAATAAATTAAACCAAATATCAGAAATATCAAACTAGAAAAACCGGTAAGTGGAGCACCATCTCTAACAGGAGCTGTAGAAACTGTCAAAAAGTTCAGGCTGATAGACTTTGTAAACAAAACAACACTGTATGCCTAAAATAAGCACAAAACCTGTGCGATAAGTTTGTTAATGACTTATTTTCAAATGAAATATCATTATACTGACCTCCTATTCATGAACACCGGTCAGAAACAGTGGGATTAGAGTGTATTCAGTTTGCAGACCTGCCACAATGTGGCATGAAGGACAGGAAGTTGTGTTTTAGGTTCCAGGAAATGCTGAATATCAAATACATTTTCGTACAATAATCAACCTGCAAACTCAATTTTCATGATCCGGGCCTGAGGTAAAAGCAGTCTGTGTAAACTTTATGGTTCACAATGGTAACTTTATAAACCTATATCTTTGCCTAATATGAACTTTGCACTGGCACTGTTGTATAACCTTTGAGAATGTAGGTTTCCACTATTGCTCTTGTCAGCATTATGTAATCCATATTTTCTTACAGACATTTTAATCGTGAGAAATAACTTATCCCAATAGGAATATTACATGTCTTATGCTTGCAAGTTAACAACAACTTTACACTGGTGTTATTAGTCTTCCTAAATAAATTAACTATTACAAATCCATATTTTCATCCTTTCTTCTCAGGCAGTAATATTGTAGAAGTAGGTGCCAACTGGATCCATGGCCCATCACAAGAGAACCCAGTGTTTCGCCTGGCCTGCCAGTATCAGTTGCTCAGCAAAGAGTCCATGTCTGAGGAGAATCAATCAGTGGACGTTGGTGGTCACCCACCTTTTGTACCTAACTTGTTTTCCAGCTCGGGCAGGAAGCTTGACCCTGAGATGATGGCACCTGTAGTGGAGCTCTTTATGACGTTAATTGGGAAGTGCCAGGAGTTCCATGACTGTGGTGAAGAGCCCCTGCCTACTGTTGGGGAGTTTCTTAAGAGAGAGGCCTCCAGGATAGCACATGAGGAGTGGAAGGAGGATGAGGCAACCAAAAATTTAAGGCTGGCTCTTTTGAGCACGCTGCTGAAGGTAGAGTGCTGTGTTAATGGAACACACACTATGGATGATGTGGGCCTTGGAGCCTATGGTATGTATAAGACCCTGCCAGGACTAGACTGCACTTTCCCAGGGTGAGCTGTTAGAAGGACATTTGCTTTCCTAAGCTTATGTAGTTACACTAGAGATAAAATTCAGTAACTAACCAGTTCTAGGGGGGAAAATATAAAATAATGTGTATGGATTTATCTTTTTCAGAGGTTACGATGGCTTAATTAAGCACATGATGAATGAACTACCCAAGGACATTGTCTTCTACAATACACCAATTAAATGCATTCACTGGAATAACACTTACAAGCAGTCAAGCCCAAAAGAAAGGACATGTGCTGTTACAGTTGAATGTGTTAATGGAGAAACTTTTGAAGCTGATCATGTCATTGTTACCCTTCCACTGGGTATGTTTAGTGGGTAACACCCTTTGTTATTGCCTTTTAAAACTTTGCATTATACTACAAATCCTATTCTCTTCATACTTTCACACTTTCCAAATATCATCTTTGGCAAGATTATTGAGAATTTTTTTCTGACTAACAATCAAGGCTACTTAAAGAAGCACCAGGACACACTCCTACGTCCACCTCTGCCTCTGCACAAATTGCACTCCATCCAAAGGTTGGGTTTTGGGACCAACAATAAGATTTTCCTGGAGTTTGAGCAACCATTCTGGGATGAAGACTGTGAAGCTATCTACCTCTTATGGGAAGATGAGCCTCATGTTGCAGATGTTGTTTCTGATGTGAAGTTTGCCTGGATCAGAAAGCTGTTTGGGTTCACTGTTCTGAAGCCAACAGAAAGGTAGGCAGAGATAAGGCTAATCCTGTTCTAGCACTGTACTTTAGGCTTTATGTGTGAAGTCTGATTTTTCTGACAAAATAGGTTTGGCCATGTTCTTTGTGGTTGGATTGCTGGGCATGAATCTGAGTACATGGAAACTCTGACAGAATTTGAAGTGCTGTATGCAGTCACTCAGCTCATCCGCAGGTTTACAGGTAATATTTGAGCCTTTTGTTAAAAAATAATCTGCCATACTGACCATAGCTGATCTCTCAATTAATATCTGTGATAACAGCAATTGATTCAAACCTTTAAAAACAGCCTTCTCAGCATGTTTTATTATCAAGTACAGCAAAGTTAGTTATTCAGTGACCTACATACACCGTACATAGCTCTTTTACTGTTACTTTCAGGAAATCCAACAGTTGCACCAAAGAAGCTTCTACGTTCCCAGTGGTTTCATGACCCCTACACCTGTGGATCTTATACATACTTGGCCAAAGGGTGCTCAGGTTATGATATAGATAATGTTGCAGAGCCTCTTCCATTACCTGGTTCAAATGCTCAGGTAAATTAGATATCTCAGTACAGCCTAACGTTCATGTCACAAAGATGTAAGATAATCTTTTGATTGTTAGTGACTCATCTAAATTTAACCTTTAAAACCACAGTCAGGAATCCAGAGACAAATAAAATGTTGCCTTCACTAAGCAATGCAATTGATTCTTAACGAATGCTATTCCTTGGTCTTTCTCCTCAGCCCTTACAGGTGATGTTTGCAGGAGAGGCCACCGACAGATCTTTTTTTTCCACTGTCCATGGAGCTCTGATTACTGGCTGGAGAGAAGCGGACCGTCTCTTCTCTCACTACACTGGCCTATCAGGACAGATTACTTCAAAGCTGTAAAGAGTGGACTGTGCACTTGCAAGATGGAATTATTCGCTGATTGGCTTGATAACTCTGGACACCAAATGTAATAAATAATAAATATTTTATTAATAATAATTAATTTTACTTCAAAAGTAATTTTTATGTGAAGTTGTCATTTTAAGACGAGCCGTCCAATTCAGCGGTCCATGATTTTCTCACAATTTTATGGAATTGTACAGAAAATATAGAAGTTAAACATTTCTTTGCACAATGCATTGTCTGCATCATTTAATAAGTCCAAATTGAACACTACCTATAATAAATCTATCATTATTTCTGCAAGCATTGTGAGTACAAAGAGGCTCTAGCTTTTTTATTACAGGGGAAATGAAAAGAATAATGGCCAAGAAGAAAATTGAGACACTACAAACATGATACATATCCAGGTTGACTGAATAAAAGTAAATGTAAATTATAGTGTGGTCAAATGTTTTACTGAACATTATGCAGTTTATATATAATACAGATTCTTAGATTACAATCACTACAATATTTCATGTTCTTTGCTCATATTTGAAAAAAAATACCTAACCTATAATTTTACACAGCAGCCTGTCTTTATTAAATTAATAAAACACTTCAAGCATATAATATTTTTAAGGGTATGTCATTTTTAAACATGCTCTACATTTTGGTCTTTTACACACATTATGTACTGTTATTTGTAGAGAAATAAATCTGTTCTGGGATGATGACATCACACATGTCAATAACAAAAAGAACACCAGACCCTAAATGTCAGGTTTGAAAAATAACAAGTTTCACCTGCAGGAGGTTCTAATCAATGGCACCTAATCTGGAACACCTGATTCTAATTTTATGGATTTTATGAGGTGTGATAAATTTAGTTTTCATTAAGATTAGTCAGTTTTTATCTGTGTTGCCCTGCAATGGGTTGGCCTCATGTCCTGGGTGTACCCTGTCTTTGATAGGCTCCAGCTTCCCCGTGACCCAAAATGTAAAAAGTGGTTTAGGAAATGGATGGATGGTGAATGGATGGATGATCTGTTTTTTGTTTAATATGAAAATGACTACTGAATGTCAGTGTTTGTGTCATTTGTTGTAGATCACCTCTACCTGTAGGCCCTGTATCAAAAAGGATGAAATGTTTGCTTGATTAAATGTTTTTTAAAAATGACATTTTCATGGGATATACTTATTTTCTTACATGACTGTATATCCATCTAAACACTTAACATTTTTAGTTCTGTTCAAACTTAGTTAATTATGTAAATGTATGTACAAATGACATTTGCTAATAAAATGTCTTGAAATCTCAAATTTACTCATGTTAATTGTGGCTTTAAATACCATTTAAGATTGTTTAATTACTAACTTTTTTCTATGATAAAGAAATTAACTTTCATGTATTCTGTTGATAGATGGAGTGTGACCTTTTCTCTGTGACTAGCCCAGCTCAAGACTAACTTTTTCAAAGTGATATACTCCAATCAGGCATACCATTAAAATCACTGATGGGTTAAGTGAATAATATTGACCATCTTGTTATTTCATTACAATTGCACCTATCTGGGAATATATTACAAGGCAAGTAAACAAGGTCTTGTGGAGTGATCCAAGGAAGGACAACTGGTGAAATAGTTACAGGGTCATGGGCACCCATGGCTCGTTGATGCAATGTGGGAAGTGAAGGCTAGCCCATATGGTCTGATCCCACAGAAGAGCTGTGGGATGCTGTGGTTGAAAAAAATGAATGCTGACTCTGATAGAAAAGTGTCAAAACAAACAGGGCTGTTTTGGTAGCATGAGGGGAACCTGCTCAACAGGTAGATGGTTTTAAGATTATTATTGATAAGTGTGTTTTGAAATAACATACAAAAGAAGTTTCAGTTTCTGTTAAAAATTTACCCAATTCACTTTTTGTGTTCAGCATGACTCATGGCCTGACTAACTTAAATTGGGGCCCCAACTTTTTTTTAGAAGTAACAGCTTCTGTTGAAGCTTGTGATTTATCTTTATTTAGCTGATTTAAGTCCTTATAAGGTAGAATGCAGCAGCCTTTTTTGGGCTGGTCACAGACAACACATATACTACATAATTCTTCATCACTTTATGATTGATGGTCACATAAAAAGGAGACTCTATACAAACTGACCCACAGCTGGAAAGGTGACGCTGTTACTATTCTAATCTTTTAAATAAATGTCTGCATTGCGGGACAGTCTTGTGGTAAACATTTGTATTCTCTTTGGTTCACATTGTGAATTTTCCACATTAGCTCACCTACAGTGTGATACTGAACTTATTATTCACCAGTAATCACAAGAGTAACTCAAACTTAATTTTGGCCACGTTTGCACAGAACTGGCTTTAAAATGTGAGCTTTTAAGGATGAAACAATAATTAAATTAATTTCTACGTTTTTTAATGGATTAATATTGAATGCAAATATTTGTAATAATGTCAGTTTTTCAACATTTTACAGAATAATTTTCCAGGTTAAAATTATGTACATATGTTGTATTTGCCATGTATCATAATTACCCTCATAATCACTCTTGTGATTATTTCAAGAATCAGAATAAAAAGTATCACAAAAGTGGTTCAAACTTAAGTTTGGCCATGCTTGAACAAAAATGGCTTTAAAATATGAGTTTTTAAGATACATTTCTAAGGTGAGTTTTAGTTTTTTTAAGATGAATTAAAAATGAACTTACATATTTTTAGGCATACTATTTCTACATCATTTTAAAGAACTGATTTTCCAGGTTAAATGATGTATATATGTTGGTTTTGCTACGTATCATAATCATCCAACAAAGGTTTATTTCTGTCAACGTGCAGTAAAATGAAATACTCTGTTCAGACTGGAAAGAGTTAAATGGCGTGAACTCGAGTAAGAATAAATTTCACCTCCACAACAGTAGGTGGCAATATAAACTCCGTGGGTCTGTCGATGAGGCAGCACAAGAAAAACTTGTAAACAGGAAGCTGCTGTGTTAGCTCTATAATATAAAGATCATCAGTCCCTGGTGAGTGGTTTTCGAATATTTTGAGATTTTTTTTTCTTAAACACATTCTGTCTTCGCTATAGCTGACATTTCTCTGCAAAACATAATAGACGTTTGCCTACTCACTGCTTTTAGCTGTTGCTTAGCAGTTTTCGTACTACTTTCATTTGAAGGGAGTTAAACACAGATCTAAGGCATTTTAATACCGTCCTTAAACTTATTTTATTGTCTCCACAGGTGTATTTGAAATCAGATTTGGTTGTAGGACAAACCTCGATGATTTTTATTGAGGTGATGACTGAGAAGTGAAAAGTGAGGACCTTAAAAACAGTGGTGAACTGGAAGCTACCTGACATTTATATGGTTTGCCAGCTGCATGAATTATTGCAAAATGCAGAGAATGAAGGCAAGTAAATGCAGACAATAACACACCAGTCTGTGAGACAAATTAAATGGGAAATATCAAGACTTTGAATATATGTTTAATAATGACATTTGGATAATCAAAAGGTGGAATCTGGAAATTACTGGTTATCAGCATTGCAAACAGATTGCTTAGAATCAGACTGACCAGTTCAAATTTAAAGAAGTCTGATACAACTCAGCAAGACACTTTTCCTCATCCTCAGTTTGGAATTATTGCACTGGCTGGAAAGGAAAAGCTTGAGGCCTGGACCTTTGTCAGTAGAATGACTCTGCAGTATGAAGATGACTTCCCAGCAGGCCTAATACCCCCGGTTGAAATCGAAGATGAGGAATGTGACATAGCATGGAGGAAGAAATCGAGCAAGTGTCTGGATGAACCTTTGAAAAAAAAGTTTAATTCAGCAAATGTAAAGCGTGGTGCATCGGACACAAACAGACAATATAAAGGAAAACAGAAGAAGGTGCAAAAACGTAAGACCCACAACAGAACGTTCCAGTGTGAAACTTGTGGGAAAGATTTCCAGCGGTCAGACCTTTTGACAGACCATGTGAAAGTGCACAAGAGGAAGAGACCGTACTCTTGTGATGAATGCGGCATGATGTTTGCCAAGCCTGCTTACTTAAAAACTCACCTGCGCAGACATGCTGGGGAGAGGTCATTTAGTTGTGACCAGTGCGAGAAGAGTTTTTTTGATAAATATGACTTGAATGTGCACCTACGGGATCACACGGGAGAAAGACCATATGTGTGTCCAGAGTGTGGAAAGAGCTTCAAACGGGTTTATATACTAAACAAGCACAAGCGGACGCATTCAAAAGAAAAACCTTTTCAGTGTAACGTCTGTGGAAAGGCCTACAGATATGTCTACAGTTATAGGCTGCACATGAAGGACCATTCCTCATAGATTTCCTTTGGTTGTACAGCAACTTATAACCAAATGACTGAGATGCAACGGACAAATGCATGAATGAGCTGAATCTTGAAGTCTTTTATTTTATTTTTGGATATTGTTCTTGGCCTGTATGTGACTTGACCCAAACTGTTGTCTCGCTGATCAGCCATAACTTTATGACCACTGACAGGTAAAGTGAATAACATTGACTGTCTAGGTATGGCAAGTGAACGCTCAGTTTTTGAACTTGGTTTGCTGGAAGCAGGAAAAATGGGTGAGCATCTATGCAGCTTTGAAAAGGGCCTTATTGCGATGGCTAGAACATCTCAAACAACAGGTCTTGTTAGGTGTTTCAGGTAAAAATTAACCAAGGAAGCACAACTATTAAATTAGTGATAGGGTCATGGGCACCCAAGGCACATTATTTGCATTTGGGGAGTGAAGGGTTGCCTGTCTGGTCCAATCTCAGAGAGAAGCTCCTATTGCACAAAATGTTAATGCTGGCTATGATAGAAAGGTGTTAGAAAACAAAGTGCAAAGTCAGAGCTGCTATGGCTGCATGAGGAGGACCTACTTAATATTAGGCAGATGGTCATAATGTTATGGCTGATTGGTGTGAACAGCTGCTAAAATGCTTATCTAACTGTATAAACATTTAATCACTAAAATGTATAACTTTGAACCTTCACAGTATTATTTCTTTAACATGCCATAATCCAGCTGTTTATGTACATTATTTTTGGAATTATGAAGTGTAGGAGCGTGAAATAAATAGCTAAGGTACAGGTGACATTTCCTGAATATGTGTTCACATCATGCTAGATCTTTTGTAAAGGAATCTAGTTACTATGAAGGCTTTAAATCTCTTTTGTGTTGTTGTACAGGGGTGGAAAAGTATAGACACCTACCTACCTAATTGAAAGTATTAGTGCTTTGTCAAAATCTTACAAAAAAATGAAAGTATGGAGCCAAAGATGTACTTAAGTCATTGTACAGCAGTGTAGTTGTCAGCAGTTTCATTTTACAGTTATGTGAACATAGCTGGATGTTTTAATATAAATGATCAATTCAAATGAAAATCAAGTGACCAGATCTCCTCAGCTTGGAAATTTCTGAGCACATTGAAGGTAGAAATGTGGGAGGAGGGGGAAGAAAAGAGTACAATTACATACATTTAGTTTTGAAATACATTTGTCCTTGTGCTATATAAAGTGACAGTATCCCATAACAGTATCGTGTTCTTCATGGTTATCTGTTATTTGTGGTTTTCAACCTACATTAGTAAGAGCTCAGACTGAGGCTAAAGTTCCTATAGAATTGCAGACAGCTCTACTGCTGAAAATCATCATAGCTATGACACAAGTCCATGATATGGTGCACTCCAGAGATTGTCTGAAGGATATATTCGATGCTAATTTTAATATTTTCTCACTTTCCACAGAGATTGGGTTAAGTATTTCAGAATTATAAAATGTATTGGTCAAAACCTCAGAAGGTGTGATTGTAGCTGTTTTGGATAATATATTAAATGGTTCTATTGGTGTTGTAGACATAATGACCCCTGGTTCTGTGCCTTGACTGCAAAGCAATGATTCCCAAATTGGTCCTGGAGTACCCACTGCCCTGTACACTTTTGTATTTACACTCCCACTTCATGTCAGATCATTTTAAATGAAGGTTGTTTTATCTCTGTGTTTAAATGCATAAATATGGTGGGAAAATATGCGGAATTTCCATTTAAACAAAGGTCTAAGCTCAGGAAGAAACCATATACAATAGCCACTAAAGTGAAAGCATACCTGCAATCACATGAAAGTTCATATAGGTATGAAACATGAGTTTGCACGTTCAACGTGCACATTGCAACATTACTGTATGCACGTTCATGGAAAATGCATCTGCTAATAAATTAAAGGGGGAACAAAAGAAGTAAAGGTACATGCTGTAGTATGTCTTCATCACATTGTTACATTGATTTCTCAGTTACTTTTTCAACAGGCAGATACAAGCGCACACCAACTGGACAGTGTCAATCTGATGACACCATATTACTGGTTCATGTTTTATAGATAGATAGATATAGATTGATCTATAACAATCTTATTCTGTACAGTTCACTGTATGATTATTTATTCTGCCTTAGACGGACTGTGCATGTTATTTAGACTTAACAGGAGATCTTTTCACACCAAGTTCAATCCTTTTTAAATGTGTATGTTTTTTGCTGACTGAAAGGTTATTATATTTTATGTTATGTGTGGATATATAATATAGAATGAGAGTATTTACACTCTTGATGACTACCAAAAACATGAGCTGGTTGAACACTGCTCACTGGTTGCTGTTAATATTGGATTTAGGGTGTGCGATTCTCCAAAAAATCTCCTTATCATGTCTCTTAGTATTTAAGCTTTTATTTCTGATTGCAAGAGCCTCTCCACTATACCACAAGGTGGAGCCTGAGCCCATGAAGTGTTTATGTAAAATAATGCAACAAAACTGCATACAGATGAATCAGAAAACTTTCCTGTTGCCTCCTATTAACTTATTTACACTTTTCAATCAAGCCTAATAAGACAAGTCAGATGTTTATATAGTATGTTGTTCACTGAGGTGTGTATCAATGGTAAATTAGAGCAGTTTTCCTTATAGTTTGGAGCTACTTCAAGTATATTCCAGAATCACCTCATAGAACCCCCCCTAAGAAGTGTCATATTTCCTTATTTTTCTTATTGTCATTGTATTGCTACTATCTATTTACATGTCTTAATGTATATCTACACTAAAACTGAAAATTCTCCAAATAAATATATAACTAAAAGAAAGAAACAAACACCAAAATCCAGCTTAAAAATGCACAGTGGTTGAAGAAGAAAGAAGCTGCTGGTCAGTGTGTACTTGGGAATTGTTTGGGCATTACTCAATTCTCTCACCTTTAGCTAAATAAACAGAGCCATTTGTTTTACATCAGCCTGTTTTCCTGTGTAGTGGAATATGTGAAACTACACACCTTCAGCCTTAAACAGAGACCGCAATCAGGGCTGTTATAATGCAGTGATTACAGTCCATTAAAGTTTGGTCGAGAAATTACATCTCTGGGAGAATAAGAATTAAGTTGGTGTAAATATATAGAGAGATATACATACATACATACACACACACACACACAACATTGTTTGTCATGATGTCCGCGTAGATTTACCTGTCTGTGTGCTTGTCTAACGCCATTCAGAATTGATCTTGCCTTGTAAATTTCGCGTTCTCTGTTGACATGGCCTGGGACGTAGACTTTATGAATACGCTAATTACATTAGATGGTAACCAATCATCAACAGGTACCGCCAATAAATATGTGCATATATTTTAATCCACACGCTGATTGGCTGTTGCGGGAGATGACGCACACTGTCGCTTGCTGAATATGCAATGAGCGACTCGCTGTAAGAGTGCAAATAAAGAGAGGTAACGGGCCGCGGACAGCGGGCTAAAACTTTTTTGTGCGTAATGTCATGTTAGAGGAATAACTTGCGCGTAATCGCAAACCTGGGACGGGGATCCCAGGAGAGGAACAGTGGAGCGGGAGCGAAGACCGAAAACTTCTGGGGTGTGGAAAAGCACACGGCGCATTCAATAAACTTCGAGCGAGTCTTCGAAGTTGCGACTTGTGTGAAAGTGACCGCGGGAGAGAGAAAGTTATCCGCAAAAGATGAGCTTGTTGTCTGCCATAGACAGTAGTACCTCAGTGTACCAGCCTGCACAGCTTTTAAACTGGGTCTATCTCTCTTTGCAAGACACCCACCAGACCAGTGCTTTCGATGCCTTCCGACCCGAGCCCAATGCTTCCCACCCGGACCTGAGCTACAGCAAGGCTCCCGCCGCCGACCTCAGCTCCTCTCTCACTTCCAACTATCTCAGCAACTTCTTTCAGCTGCAGCGCAGTGAGGTAGGCCTGACGCACACCAGTCCACCTCTTCCGAGCTTTGTCATACATGATTATTCTGGTTAGTTCGTGGAGCTGTTTCGCAGGCTGTGGAACTAGTGTAGAGAGGATGTTTGAGCTTGTTTAGCCTATTCTTGTAGTTCACACAACCGCCATGACATTTGGTATCTGCACCATGTCATTCAGCTGTGGGTAACAGTGCACGGCGCTCGCATGGCTTTCTCCTAGTAAAAAATATCATGTTTGGGGTTTTTTGTTGTTAATTTCATTTACTAACACATTTGTTAATGCGGATTCCTTAGAATGGATGGTATGTAGCTGAATTATAACCACACTAGAAAATAATTGTTTAATTTTTTAATACATTTATACAAACCTTTCTTTTGTTTGGACTATGTAGGTAAGTAAATGTGAATGTGGTTTATTTTATGCCGCTTTAGATTAATAATTTCTTATGACATGACAAAATGAGCTAAAGTATCAAAAACATTGGATGGCTCAAAGAAAGTCGTCCAAATGTCAGTCCAAACATTAGCCCTACATTTTATATGTGCTAGGTGAGATGTCAAGATGTTTAGAAAGCTCTAGGTTCCTCACAAGCCAAATGTCTCAGTTTGGGACCTATTTAATGATGCATTAATGGTCAAAGGGTTATGGCAAACACAAGGATAAATATTCTAGTATGCTTTTAATAAATGCATTATAATCTTACAAAATGACCAGATGTTTGTTCCAGCCAAAATGTAGTTCAGAGTTTTAGGTCTATTATATTTTGTACTAAAAACTGTACAGAATTTAACGGTGACCAACGGAGAGACGAATACAGGCCAAATACAACAAACTGTTAATATGTGCAGTCTATGACTTTATTGAAATTGTGTACAGAGTAAAAATATCATCGTATTATTATTTACATAGCTGAAAAAAAAACTAGATACACAGAGGAAAAACTAGATATAGACATAAATAACTATATTGTGGATTGAATCTGGGCCTTTGAAGATAAGCGTGGCTACCTAATATTTGTACAGGCAGACTTCAAGACTAAACGTGGGGTTTGAAGCTTGAGTAATGAGAGTGGTCTAGATTACAATGCTGACAGACATAAGCAGATCACTAAAACGCTGGTATTTATTAAGATACATTCTTTTACAGCAGCTGTATTTAAGGAATATTAGCGATTACAAAGTTTTATGTGTAAAATATTTAAAGTGCATGTTTAGTGACTACTAAATGTTTATTCTATCAGTGTCTGTTATGTTTTAATTGTAAAAACTACCAGCTGTATGTGTAGCTGAATGCTGCAATGGTGACTTATTGTCACTGTATACAGGCTTCTGTATAAAGTGCTGTCTGTGCTTCAGTTTTGCATGTATTACTTTCACACATTTTACCCTCAGGTTCAGAAGACAGTCTAATTTGCTATAAATTTGCTCTAGATGGGAGCTATTGCTGGTTGCCATTTGTGAGCTCTGTAAAAGCACTCACTCACAGAAGTGCACAGTATACCACCCCTTCCCTGAGAAAGCACTCACCTAATCAAGGCCTAACAACAGCAACAGCTGCGTGTGTATGTTTGTGTGTGTGTGTGTGTGTGTGTGCGCATGCATACATGCACATGCATGTTTTTGTATGTGTGTGTCTATCAATGAACATATCTGTATAAGCTTGTGTGGACGTGTGTAAGTAGTGGGAGCAGGGCACTGCAGGGCAGGAATAACAGCCTGAGAGGCTCTACTGCTGAGTGAGAGAGCAGAAAGGAGAGATCTTCTTCATTAGACAAAGTGTGTGATGGCCACCTGCTCTCAGCTAGCCACTTTTGTACCTACTGCCCAAACTACTGCTCTGCCTCTGTAAATAGGCACATTATAGATGTTAGTTACCATACCGGTTATTGGTGAAAGGCCAGTGTGACTTGATGCTGGATGGATACTAACATTATTAAACACATACCAATCAGACATAATCTAAGAATAAGTATCTCAAAGATGTATTTTTGTATATGACTGTCTTCTCTATGGTGCATTACATAATATTGTTCATCTTAACAAGGCAGTCGTGTCACCTCAGTACTTGGCATCGTCCCATACCTATATCAGGCTCAGGAGAGAAAAAAGTTGGATTGCTGCATCTTTAGTTATAACACATAGCGAAGTACAGTAACAGGAAGCTTACACACACACACACACATGCTAACACATTACAACTACATATGAAGACTATTTATTGCTGAATGTGAATCCAGTTTGTTTGCTTGGATCAGACGAGGATTCTTGTTTTCGTATGTAGCCATATGTATGTCTGCAGAAATTTAGGGGTTGTGTGTGTTTTCTATTTAATGTGGATTGCTCTCACAAAGGGAATAAGCAGGATTTGTGGGGGAAGGACAGAAAATGAATGGCAGATGTAGTGTTATGGAAAAAGCCTTAATAAAACATGTTTGGTGAATTGTGAGTTTATCAAACTGATGAGGAAAGAATGAGTGGAAGACATGAGAAAGCTGTTTAATGTCTTTGGAAGCTAATGGCAACATGACAGTCTTCGGGATTGGCCGAGTATACAGTTTTAGTAATATGCAACATTAGCCATCGACAATAACGTGCCCCTTCAAAGGATAATCGTTTCCTCAAGAGGAAGACGTTGCTCAGGCAGTTTCTTCACTTCCCAGCCTCCAAGAGTGTAACATATGAGTGTTTGACATTCCTGAGCTCACTGTGGTTATAATACAGCCTGATGTGCAAACCACAGCCTGATGCACTGATCATTAGGCTTAAGCTGGAGTGTACCCAGGGACAAGCTAATGTGAACGCATGATGAATTCTCATTTTACCTTGACGTAGTGCTAGATTGAAATTAAGAAATTCAGATATAATTCCGTACTTAAGGATCAAGTATTTGTGCAGCTTTTTCTAACTAGCTTGGGTCTATGCAACTGTTTTTACACTGTACCTGATCCCGTTGTTTCATGAATCACCAGCTAAGAAATGTTAAGCGTGTTAAGAAATCTGATTTATGCATTTAAATCAGCTTTATTATTCACCATCAGTTGTTTAAAAATGACACATTGCATTAACACAAAAATTCATGGCTCATGTTTAAGATTTCATAAATTCATGTTTGCAAGTGCCTCTTTTCTTTTCTCTTACTGTCCAGGCCTTGAATAATGGCTTATACAAAAGCATCTCCCCATATGGCTCTCTGAACAACATAGTGGATGGGTTGAACTCGCTAACGGACCACTTCTCTGACCTCTCCTTGTCCTCTGAGCCTCGCAAGCCAAGCAAGAGACCGCCACCGAACTACTTGTGCCATCTCTGCTTCAATAAGGGTCACTACATCAAAGACTGCCCTCAGGTAAGACCCTACCAGCCATTACTCTACATATACAGTATGTGGACATGAGAGAACAAGAGAAAAAGAGATAGAGGTTGCAGTGACCTACTTCTCTGACTGGCATCTTTTTAATCATGTTTATCAAGATAATTGGATACTGTATTGCACTTTGCAGCGCTGCTGAAGCCTTTGAGTAATGCTTGTTTTATGATGACAAACAAAGTGTTTGATTAATTTTTCCTCAAACATCTGAAGAACAAAACACATCTCACAGTCTTATATGTGCTTGTGATGATGAAATTATCCACTTAAATTTGTCTATATTAAAATTTTGTAAAAATCCAGACAAGCAAATAAACAACAGTTTGAAGCACAACCTTGAAAAGCATACTTTGGATCTTTGGATCAACAAACCTAGTTGGACTGCAGGCCGATTGTTACACAAGTGTCTATAATACATGGTGTCTGTGCATTTACCACATGCCAGATTGACATTTTAATCCAAGTGCCTATAGTGTGTGGTGGAAGTGCAAATTTTAAAAGCCACAGTTTATTATTATTACGACTTTAAGTTGATTTCTACATATACACTCAGACATATGTGTGCGGTTAACAAGAACCATGTGCATTTTCTCTTCAGAGCTTATAGCAACATCACTCTAGCATCTAATCTAGCCCATGTGAACTTCATGATAATAATAAGTTATTCCACTTTACGTTCATGTGCACTAATAGGTAATGTATTGATGCTTGGTGACTTTCTCATGATATATTTCAATGAATGCTGCTTTCTTCTATTATTTGTCATATTGATATAATCTATGAGGGCTGCTTGCACATGCGCGTTTCAACAATAGTTGACATCAGTTGCTCAGTCAGTAAAGTGTGAATTTGCAATTTAGTATTTCAGAGTCTTTGTAGTCATGCCTCTGCCCTGGCTGTTTAAAATGTGCTGTTGTAAGAATCTACAGAGAAGGGAGAACAATTGTAGATTGTTTTATTATTTGTAGTATATCTATCCCATAGCCCTCTTCATGCGTTTAACTCTAATCAGTGAAAAATTATTGTAGTGTAACCAGAACCTTTTCCAGATCAAGTACAGGATTTTGAAAACGAGACAATGTCATCTTTACTTTCAAGCTGTTAGTGTTTTATGGTCTTTGGACAAAAAGAGAGGGTGAGGTACTTGCTAAGATCCAGACTTGAGTCAGAGCTGCATGGAATGGTAATGTACTCCAGATGTGGGATTAAAATGGCAAGCCTCCTTTTATGAAAGATGATGAGGGTTCCCTGCAGGCCGCTAAAAGACCTGTCTTGTGATAAAATACCTCCACCTCTTTTGTGCACGGCTCAGGTAATTTACTGACAGTGTCGTGTGCTGAATCAGCCCTGCATTTGGTAACAATATTTGCAGTCTTTAAAAGCTGTGTATGGAAGGTAAGTTGAAGTCATAGCTGATCTGTAATAAAGAGAGGGATTGTATCCAAGGAGGCTAATACTGATCACCATTGCCACCACAGTACTTTGCACTAGGGGTGTAAAACACACGTTTCATCATGATTCGATCCTACATGAATTATTTAAGCCAGTGATCCAACGCTTGTTCGATACCTTAAAATCCGCAGCAATGCGATTTGGTTCGATTCGATTCAGTTGTTTAGGTTTGATACTGCAGTTCGAATAAAATATGATTAAATTTCACATAATCTGCTACATTTTCATGAACTCGCACATACAAACATTATAATTTAACAATATCAAAATAAAAATAGCATTTTATTATTGAAGGTCAAATGCAGCAGCCTAGTCATAAGCAGAAGCAACTTCTCAGTACAAAACACTGCTCACAGTAAAATGAAGAAAAATTAATTGTGGTGTGAATACACATTTTTATGTGCCACATCGCTACATCAAATCGTGTTGTTATGGTTGATGCAATAATACAGATTGATTCATTGCTAAACCTCTGCTTTGCAAATGCTTAGGTAGGCCAGGTTGAGTAAAATGCATTTCAGCTTAGACAAATAAAAATATGTATAGCAAGCAGTGTTCAGTCAGTTGAGTTTTTAAATCTGTGCAGTAGAGGAAGAGAGTTACTAAAAGTGTGTCTCTTCTGTTTTATGAAGACTAAATTCCCTTGACAATCAAGCTAGTAGGAAATCACCATGTGTCTTGTGTGGATGTGCAGCAGCTCTGGAGCAGGGGTGTAGTGTAAATCACAGGCAGATCTGTCCTGTTTTAAATTTCAGCTGCTCATGTTAATGCCAATGGAAACACAAGAAAGACCAGTCCCTAGACAGTGTCCACACCTACTCATTTCAAACGTTACAGCAATTCAGCTCCCCCTCGAGTCTTACTTTTTATGATTTACTTACCATTCATCATAACCACACAAACACTTACTCTGCTTTAGGCAGAGCAGGAATGAGTTTGCTCTTGGACTTTCCCAGAAAAGGACAGTTGCACAATGATGCATTTGGGTGAATCTCAGCTTTCTTCCTGTTCTCTGAAAGGAAATAAATTCCAGGATAAGCTGGTCCCCACTCTGGGTTAGTCATGTCCAGAGGACTATGAGCACTCTGCCAATACAAACAGGGGGATCTGACTTCACAGGGCCCACTGTGCCCTGTGATCTATGGCCAGCTGTGAGAATCACATTCTCCTGCCTTCTCCTGGTGCACACCCTGCATCTCTTCTCACCCGTCCCTTGCATGATCTTCACTGGGCTGGGCTCTTCAGGTGGCATGGAGGCCAAATTACAGAACATTGCCCTCCCTCCAAGAGGCAGAGAGTGAGGCTGGCAGTGGAATGGGTGGTGTCTGGACAAGCACAGGCCGGATAGGAATCAGCGAAAGTCATGGCTCAGTAGGAACAGAGTGTGGGGGGCAGGAAGCATGTGTGTTGGTTGTGGCCTGCTGGTGTGTATGGCACGCACAGGCAGCAGCACAGGCCACTCTCACTGTCCCATGTGTCAGTGAATGGAAATAATGGTGGCCATGGCAGGCAGGTCCACAGGGAATGCTAGTTAGAGGAATGGAAACCATAGGGTTGGCAGCTGTTGACCAGTGCTGTTTTGCCTAGGGCCAGCCAGAGGGGGTTATGTAAACATGCCTCTTTTGGTCTGATGTTGATTACCAGCATCCCTGCTGCCAAAATTTAGGCCTAGGCCTGAACACACTGCCTTGTTATCATTGATAAAGGAATGCTCCTATGAACAACACTTCAATAAAATATTTACTCAAAAGGCACTTATAAAAGATGCCAATAGACAGGCAATGACATCTGTTGCAAATGTATTTTAGCCACCATTTTTATTCTCTTCAGTTAAGTGTAGAGAGCTGTATTGTCTGTGGTCATTAGCTGTGCTACCAATGTGGCAGATTGGTTGAAAAATGCCTACATTTTGACACTGCAGCCATGCAGTTGCTTACTTGCAATGGGATTTCTTCATGGAAAATGTATTTGTGTGTGTGCTGGAATGCATGTTTCAGAACTGTGAGTGCTTTGACATGTAAGCTCAGCTTGTGAGTCACAAACTCTGCAATGCATCCCTCATGCCAATGCCCTTTTTTGTGTCACACACTCATAGTGACACTGCCAGTCATTATCAGCCGGCATTCTTATTGCTTGCCACATCATCATCAATGTGGCTCTTGTTAGGACCAGAATACTGCAGAGTGTTTTAAGTACGGTCACAACAAGGTCCTAATTATATTCAAATTCACCACTTTTGTATTTCCATGTACTACTGGTGTACTACGTTATTGCTATGTTCATTTGACTCAACTTGTTTTCTTACAAGCTCTTACTTCCTAAATCAGTCCAGAAAAATCTGTAATGTGATCAGTGGTCTGCAATAAAGGAAATGATGTTTGCGAGAAGTTGAAACAGATGCGTTAAACTAAATCTGGAAGCTTGATATCTTTGAAGGGCAGTATGATGATTCTCATGTTGATCAAAAACACATGAATCCCATTGATTTTCTACAGAGGTCCCTTTATTCCTCTGAGATAATGCGTCTTTTGTTCAAATTGTAATCATGGCAATGGAATGTGTATATATAGCCATGTTTCCAACTTCATTTTCCCTTCTGAATTCTCCAGCTGTAATTTGCTGCTTTTGAGTAGGTGTTTCGGTAACAAGTCTCTGGACTGCGGATGGCTGGGGATCTCTTGAAACAGTAAACTTCAGAGAATCTAATCTGCTATTAATAATGGAAGCCCATGTTACTACATTTAGACCATTTTAATATTAACTGAATATATTTATACAATATATATTTTCCCTTATTATTAATTTGTTGCCTTGAGGTTTCGGTGATCTAGTTTCTCTCTCTCACAATCAAGACTCCTCAGAACAGACTGACTACTTCTAGGAAGAGATCATTACTCACTATATAAACATTACACAACACTTTTAAGAACTGTCTTATTTAATTTCCACTACTCTAGCGGGATTGATTTGTTTATCTTAAAGATTTACAACAAATTGTAGAAGCAACTGAATTGACTCATTTGGCATTTTGTTCCCTTAAAACCTTGAGTAAACCCTCTTTTTTACAGCCCACTGTCACAGTTGTTTTCCTCATGTTGCATTGGTTTCCTCTCGGTCCTGTGGTTCCCACAGGTCTGTTAATCAAACGTGGCAAATCCAACACGCTGGAGCATTTTGTAGCAAAAGGCGTCAAAGCTGGAGATCTCACTCCTTTGCAAAGGAATCGGTGAAACATAACCATCCATCACCGTGAGGTGACGAGCTCATTAAGATGATGCATCTTTTGTTTAAATTGTAATGACCTCTCTTTTTTAGCTTTTTCATGTTTTGTTCTAATAAACGGTTTGCCTACTTATGGTCAAGGTGATAAAGTCTTAATGGTTTGTTGTTGTTGGCCAGAACATCTGCATTATGTAATACATTGAAATGGCAAATATCAGCCCTAGGGTTGTGTAATTTTCTTTGAGAAGAAAGTCTTTGTTTGAAAGAAACTTCCATTACAACTAGGTGCGTCGGTTAAAGCAAAACACTCTGATGTAAGAGGCAATCACAGATCTTTGAGGTGGCAGCCACCTTCTCTCCAGACTCTCGCTGAGATAATTGCGTAAACACAGTTGTAATAGTCAGGTCCCTGTTGTACCACTGATGCTTGACTGAATTTTCAAATATACATATATCCATGCAATTTATTTTCAATTTGGTTCGACAACATGTTACATCACAGATGACTCTTTGCCACAGCTGGAAAACAATTAGCCCCCATAGTTGGGCACACCCTATTTCCTGATGAGTGCTGAAGAATAATGACTCTAATTGAAAATTCTATTTTTATTCTCTACTTTCAATCAACATAACCTACTGTATTTTATGTAGTTGTCTGGTTACACTGAATGCCTTGTGAATCTGAGTGTAATGCAACTTAGTAAATCATTTGTTTGCATTCCTAGATGTCTAAACCAGCTGCTGCGTGTTCTTTGCAGTCTGTCTGTTTGCCTGATAAACTGTCTGCCTGATAAACACAGCAACTAAAAACCATTAAAATTTTGGCCTAAATATGTTTCAGTTGGCCCTGTAATTGATTGCAACATGTTATTGATAGTGAGGCAAATAATAGCTTTTCTGTTTACCCTCAATGCAGTAACAGCTTGCTCTATGTTTAATAGTTTGAAAATTTTCATAGATGTAATTGCAGTTTCTGTTTTTTGTGTTTTAGTGAGGATAATACTGGATATAGTTTGGAGAATTTTTAGCTGATAAGAGGGTAAACTGAAATAAGCAGCCTGAAACATTTTTTAAAATAGGCAGGATTTGGAGACAGCCAGGAGAGAAGTGTCAGTGTCAGAGAGAGCACACTGAGAACACTTCCTTAAAAAGGAAATCAAAGTTAAAAGAAAATGAAAAGAAGGTTTCCTGCCAGATGGTTTGTGTTCGGTACAGGAATACAATTCTTCCTCTGGGTTTTGCTGATACAACAGCCATGGCCACTTCCTTTTGTCACTGCTAGAGATATGCACCCAGCATTTGCTTTGGCATTTCTCTTTTATGGACGGGGGAGATACCAGCAGAATGGCCACAACAAGCTCTCTGCTATGTGTCATATGTAAAGATGTGAAAAACAACCTAAAAATGGAAGCTGGATTTGTTTAAAGCTTTTTTTTTCTTCCCCCTTTTGAGGCACACTGTTATCTTCAAAGGCTGAGATTGTGATTTAAGAGGGCTTAACAAAGTTTTGTCAGAATGGCTTTCTCAGTTACAGAAATGGCTTTTAGAAATGCCTACATGAGGATTAACAAGACAACTGTTGTTTGGACACACTGCAGAGGGTCTGTTTTCCTTGGAAGAAGGGTCAGGGAGAGTCTGCTTTTTGAGGTCACCAGTCCTCCTCTTGGATCCTGCAGATTTTTAGTGCAATTATTTATTAAATCCACAGTAATTGTTTTTCCATTAACTTTTATTTTGGTAGGAGGTTTCATATATACTTCAATCATTTTCTAACAAGAGGCTCAGTCGAGACAGGTCTTATGAGCCCAAAAGTTAATGAAGGAAAACAAACACAGTGTCCCATGTCCACAGACAGTGTTATGTAATCTGCTGATGAAACTGATGTGAATTTTTTATTTGTGATTATGTAATTTGATACATTTTGATTATTGCATGTGAATGTGAGCGATGTTGTTTAGAGGTTTTGTCCACATTGCTGGTTTGAGTTTGTTTTCAGATATTCATTTTATCTAGTTGAAGACATTCCAGAGTAGCAGTTTGTAACACATTTTCAGTTGAGATACATCAAGGAAGGAAACCACCAAACATGTTCAATACTACTAATCCAATACATGAAGATTTATAAAAACATTAAAAGGTTCTTCACACCCTTATTTACATTTTTTCGAAAAATACTTGCAAAAATAGAAATAACTGATTAATATGTGTTAAATACAATGTGTTCACTACTGATTATCACTACACAGAAACTACATACACGTATGTCTCTATATTCTATTCTCTTTGGCATGATCTCTTTACATATACAGCTTTAGTAAAAAAGCCTTCTTTAAATCACAGAATTAACAAGTTGTAAGGGTCTGTTTGTTCAATAAGACACTCATTCACACTAATGCAATCCCTTTGAAGAGAGGCACTAATATTTACAACTCTATTATTATGGTGTGATATCATCTAATGTCCCAGGCAAACAACAGACTCTACAGTCTCCGAAAACTGTACAGTAAAAAGGAAGAATCTCACATTCATTCAATCAGAAGACATTGCTCATTTTTGACCTGTAGACAAGAAGGGCTTGATTATTCCCACTTTGTGCTGAAAGGCAATATTGCAGTGGTTTGAATGGCAGCGATCGTGCTGTGGAGCAGTGCAGCTCAGGCACAGTATGTGGTGTCAGAGGGACAACACAGCAGGCTTTGTGTCCAGGCCTCAATCGGGCCTGTTGGGAAGAGCCCAGCTCTGCTGGGAATGGCCAATGTTAATTAAGGATCCCATTGTTTGTCTTCAGGATCCCTAGACGAAGGGGTCAGGAAGTCAGCCCATATTGTTCGCCCAGTGGGATGCTGACTACAGCACCGCTAAAGCTACAGATCACTTTTTAATCACAGTACAATCACAGGCTCCTAAAGGACAGCAGAGAAGGCCACAGTCAGCTGGTGTGAGAGATGGGCTATTACTAAAGACCTGAGAGGGAATGTTTGTTGGTTTTGAGTGAGGCTGTAGTACCTTTTCTGTCATCAGTCCATCTTTGACTAGTTAAAGGTTGTTGAGAGCATTGCTCTGAGAAGTTCAGGAAGGATTAGACCTTTCTTCATGTGGAGCTACATAAAAGAAATATTTTTTAAGTCACAAGACACATGAACAGGAATATCCAGACCTCTGAAACTGATCTGCTTATGTTTCTTGCTGATTTAAAAAATGTTCAAACCAGGTTTACCAAAGAGGTAATAGAGGCAGAAAATGTGTCTGAATGGCATTGCTTTTTGAGTTCAGTATGCTAGAACCATATAGAGACACCCCTGTCATGGATTCGAAGGCCTGTGTTGAACCCTGCTAGCTGCTGTAAGGCCAGGTCGAGGGAAGGAGTGGAGGTGGGGGTGGGGGCGAGTGAGTTGAGGGGAATGTGGGGGAGGAGAACTATGGGAATGTTTTTACAGTCTGACCTGAGATCTTCCTTCTATTCTAACTCAATCCTACAGACATCCAGTTAGTCAGATTCCCAACCCCATACTTGTCCTCATTGTGTGTGTGTATGTGTATGTGTATGTGTGTGTGTGAGAGAGAGAGAGACAGAGAGAGAGAGGGAGAGTTTGTGCCAAGGAGACCCACTGGTGAAGCTATCTGCAAGAGAGGACAGTGGAACAGAGGCTGAAATGTAAACAGATAGAGCTTATCTGGGATGCTGGAGATATACCAGAAGGCTTTTTCCTCTTCAAATGACAGTCGAAATTTAGTCTGCTGCTCAGCCTTGAAAGATGTGCATCTTCATGGTTACTTCCCACACAATAGATCACTCGTTACTATCAAAGCTGACTTCAGAAAAACAATGGTTTGGCTACACTATCGAACAAGTACATGCAAATGTAGCCATTTCTGTAATACAAAGTAGCATGAACATGTGATACACTCCACCATGCTTTAATACTATGAAATACTGTAAAAACAGAATTACTGTGCATTGCTGATGAAAATTAGCTGTAAATGTATGACTGTATGACTTTTTACAGCAGTTGCACATAACTCGCATTATTCATTTAGATTACAAAGACAACAGTAGGTAAGTGTGTGTGTGTGTGTGTATATATATATATATATATATATATATATATATACTTGGTTTTGGTTAGATTAGGTTAGATATTGAGGTCTGCAGTCAGTATGAAATATGATGAAATTCCGCACAATCTGCTCACACATGCAAACATAATTTGAAAAAATTTTTTTATTAAAGGTCAAATACAGCTGTCTAGGCTCAGTACAAAACACTGCACAGAAAATAAAGTAAATTGAATTGTGCAATAAACACACATCAATTTTTATCAGTCACATCAATACATTAAATAAAGTGCTGTTATGGTCGACGCATCAATACAGATCTATTCATTGTTTCATCTATTCATCTATTCATTCATATTTTATAGTAAGAATAATATATTAAAACAAAACAGCTTCGTGAAAAGAAATGTAGATGAAAAAGCAAACTAACAAAACACACTTCAGTCCCATTTGCTAATGGATGCTTGATAAGTTCCACTATAATTCAATGAATTACTCAAAACGTAAGTAGTTCTTAGACTTTTTGTACTTCTGCATAAGATGGTTTTCAAAAAGCACTTTTTACTTCAGCTGTTCTTGTTTTATAGATGCTGCAGTAATGTTGCAGTATGGATTTAGTGTTTGTCTGCCATTATGTTAAATAATAATTAAAAAGTTTTCTTACTTGTAACTGAACCACAGCATAAGACTCCTGTTGGACTATGATCCCTGCCCTGTGAAATAAAATGGAAACGTGTAGCTACAACACCTCTATTTTCATTTTTTTTACATGAGACAGTCAACCTGCTCATGTCATTCAACGCCAGGGTAACCTAATCCCGATTTGCAGCTGTACGAGTCGTCAGGGTGAGTATAGCCCAGAGCTGGGATTGTGAACTTGGGGATGACTAATGTAGAGCTTAGGCTTCCAAGAGCAAATGTGCCACCAGCAGCTGACCTGATCTACTATACGCAGTTAACTGAAACACAGCAAAATCTGTGTTGTCATGTTGATTGCTGAAGTGGCTATAATACAGCAAAGGGACCCATTTTCTAGGCTCTATGATTATATGTCTGGTTAGTGCTAGTGTTTACTCTTTTCCATGTAGTATGGTTCAGTTCCCATGCACTGTCCTGTCAGTTCTGAAGGAGCTTGTGCTTTTTAGCAGTGTTTTAAGATATGTTCGTGGACTGTGAGAATCTGATCACTTATGTCTACTGCAAATGTCAACTCAACTTTATCTGCAGATGTCTCAGAACATACGACCATGCCAACTAATGCTGATGTGAACACCCAACATTTTTTCCAGTGAAACCTGATGCATCGAAAACATTTATCTACACACCAGGCCAAGAGAAAACCATCTCCTTAGAAACTGAAGAACACAATGTGCCCATTCATAAATAAGACTCCCAGCCACTCTGTTTTCAAGTGTAACACCAACATGAACTAATAAGCTCATATATTAATAACATGATAGTAATAATAATGTTATTAAAAGAAACTTAAGGCTAATCCTAGCAAATGACTTTCAGTTACATCTGATAATTAGTTTGCTTATACAGGTAAACAATCTAGTGTTTGTTTTAAAGGATAGAAGGTTTACTTCTGTTACAAGCATTCCACATAATCTATTTCCACGAACAAGGAATTTCATTTTATGGAACCTGTTTTTACAAGGGACTCATAGCCAGTAATTGTTTTGAGCAATTACTAGAATGTTCTTTAGTTGTTGGCTCTTTAAGCTGGAACATTGCATACACAAGTAGAAAGCTGTGCTTGTGTGTTGTGTTACTTTTTAAATGTTTGACATTATCAAAATATCAAGGTTTTTTCCTTCTGATTCCCTGTTGGTTCTTCCTAACCATGTCAGACAGACTAAAGGCACTGTCATTAAACAAAGTACCGTGGCCATGTTTGCAGTGCCTGTTTGAACTCAAGAAATGTTCACATGACCTTTACATTTTCTAAACTCTGTTTAACGTTTTTTTCACTCTTGATTGACATGACTCAGCACTAAGGAAGTGCACTTAAAATTCCTTTCAGAAGATCAGCTGTGTCAAGTAAGCGTAGGCTATTCCATCCTACTCAGTGATGCTTTTTCCTGTAAAGACCAGGAAGAGCTGACGTCGGATAATAAGGCCCAATGTCTGAGAGGAGACTAAACAGCGGTGACTGTGTATTTCTCTCAGGTCCACTGTGAACGGGGTGTTTACTTCACTGTTACATTCCTCGTCTCAGAGGGATCACAAAAAGCAGGTCTGTTTGGAAGCGTACTATCTGACAAATGTCAGATAAAGTGCAGTCAGATAATCAGCCAAGATCAGTCTCTTCCCTCCTGCATTTCTGGAACTGGGCACACGCTCATTGTTTTTGTATATTGTCTCTGATCCAGCAGACATGAAGAGCAACAGCAATACTAACCTTGTGCAAAAGACTGACCAGCTCTGGCCATGACTGTAAGTTCTGATTTTAAGAGAAATATTTCTTCTGTAGAGAAGAAGGTAAAAAAAGTCAATTTTCTGAATATTATTGGATATTATTAGTATAATTGTTTGTTATAGTGTTATAGCAAATTATTATTTGATAAGAAAAAGTATGGGAATAATTCAAGCCTTTTTATGGGGAGTTTCGTATCAGCTCCAGTATACACATTCCAGCCTTTTTGCATAGTTTTTTTTTTTTTTTGTGAAACATATTGTTTCATCCTAGGACATTAAGAAATAAAAGCCGATTTATCATGAAGCTTTGTTAAGCTACATTCTGCTTTCTGCTTGACTTAAAATGGTCCTAAATATGAAACTACTCCTAAAATCCTATCTTTTGGATTCTTCAAATGTGACAAATTAAGTGAAATGATTTTGATTTTTGAAGTGTAGAGCGATGGTGCTGGGATGATTGTAAGGAGTGGACTAACAGATGGTGAGAGAAGGATTATTAAATCTGAGTTAATAAATATGAGAGTAGCTTTGTTAGGTATTTTTACATTTTAACACAGTGTGGCTCTGATACGTTTCCATGTTTTAGCGCAGTGTTTACGGCCCCACAGATGACATTTATATTTGGTAAGGCCTCTTGAAAAATATCAGTGGTTTGCCAGCTATTTTCCTGTCACCAAAGGAGCAGGATTCTGGTGATAAATGCTCACTGACAGGATGAACTAGCTGAGTGCCTCAGCCTGAATCTAACACTAGTTTGTGGATCTGCACTCAAGGTTACACTTCTAGCCTTATACAAGGTTCAGTTCTGCCTGGGAACGTGTTCCTTTTAGTGTTGCTGATAATTATGCCCAAGCCTAAGATAGTGTCATAATGGAATGTACTACACTCATCAGCCACATTAAAACAACTGACAGGTGACATGAATAACATGCTTTTCTCGTCACAATGGCACCTACCAAGGGTTGGAATATATTATACAGCAAATGAACAGTCAGTACTGAAGATGATGTGTTGAAAGCAGAAAAAAATGGGCAAGCTTCAGAATCAGAGCCACATTAACAAGGGCCATATTGTAATGGCAGGAAACTTACTCAGAGCATCACAAAATGGCACGTCTTGTGTGGGGTTCCCAGTACGCAGTGGACAGTACCTACCAAAAGTGTTCAAAGAAAGGACAACTGGGTCATGGACGCAATGATGCATCAAGTCTGATGAAGATAAATATATTTTTTAACATCTTATGTGTAGTCAGGTGTGTGTAAGATCAGAATGCACTGTGAGAAGAAGGCAGGCCAGTGGAAGTGGAGGCAGTATGATGCTTTGGGCAATGTTCTACTGGGAAACCTTAGGTCCTGGTATTCATGTGGATCAAAATTTAATGCATGCCACCTACCTAAACATTGTTTCAGACCAAGTAAAACCCTTCTTGGTGACGATATTCCCTAATGGCAGTGGCCTCTTTCTGCAGGAAAATGCACCCTGTCAAACTGCAAACACTGTTCAGGAATGGTTTGAGGAACATAATAAACCATTTAAGTTGTTGACTTGGACTCCAGATTCCCATATCTCAATCTCATCGAGCACCTGTGGGATATGCTGGAAAAGGCATGGAGGCCCCACCTCACAACTTTATAGGACTAAAAGGATCTGCTGCTAACGTCTTGGTGCCAGATATCACAGTACACCTTCAGAGGGCTTGTGGCGTCCAACAGGTCAGGGCTGTTTTATGAGCATGAGGGAAACCTATAGAACATTAGTCAGTTGGTTTTATTGTTATGGCTGATTGGTGTATATGGGATAAGATTGTGGGAATCTGTGTTGTTTGAGTTAGAGAAAAAAATATTTTTTAAGCTTGAAACAGTGATTTCCTGTAACCTGTCTTTTGGATTATGTATGTTGACCTTTTATTTTAATAGATGTGGTATGTCCACTTAAGATAATATATATATCTTGGACTGGACTTTCGTTAATCCCCTGCCCCTTTTAGATTTCCCTTGCAAAAACTGGGCTCGGGAGGGACTGAGCAAATTCTGTGGTATTGTAATCACTTCTCCATTTGTTACTGTGACTGAATGTGATTTTATTGCCTATAAATCAGAAAACGGCTGGGTTCCCAAGAACTGATTTATTGTGTGTTATGTTATTTAGTCTCCAGTGTATGCATTAATATTGAGGTCTGTGCACAGTGTGCTCCAAAGCATTGTTGTGATTATTTAGGGAATGAGCATAGTGCTGGTTTATAGGATCATTATTCCTGTTCTGAATGGCCATGTTTCATATATACACCCATTGGTAAAGATCAAGTCTCTGAGTGCCCTGGATGATCCACATACTCATAAAAATGCAAGTGTCATGCTTGGAGTCGAAGTTCTTTCACCCTTTCACTTCACATTGCAAATGAAAACCACATAAGCTTGGGGGAGGGAAAGTTTTGGCATGTTTTTAATATATCTGGGTCTGGTCTGTGCATGAACTTGAGTTGATGTGTATAACACAGCTCTCTTGCATTGTGTACTCATGCCAAAATCAGTGTAGAGCACATAGATTTAAAATTTAACTGCACACAGACAAATAAAAATGTGCTAATATTACCATTTAATACAGACGTCCCTTCTCTGCTACCTCTGGAGAGAATGTGAAGTCTTAATGCAGTGATTGTGTAATGCTAGTGCTTATATTTACCCTGCACTGTACAAGATAAGAACACTTATCTCAGCAGTTACACTTTAGAACGAGCAGCTGGCCATGGACAAAATAAGCACTCATGCATAGCCTGTCTTTGTCAGACTACAGCTTCCTGTATAGAACACACAGTATATATTTGTTTGCCAGGCAAAATTAGGACATCTCTCATTCTTGAGAGGAGGCCAACGATACTTGACTTACAGGGCACATAAATAAATCCGCATAAATAAACAGATGAATAATCCGCGTCTTGATTTAGCATAAAGAGCGCTTCTCATTCAGTCGCGTTTAGTGGCTAACTGTGAAAGCACTTGGCCTGTGTACCCTCTTTTTCTGTACCTGTTACTGTGCATGCGTTTATGCTTGCTATATTAGTCGGGAATCCATGAAATGCCAACTCCCACTGGCAGCAATCTTAACATAGTTAAGCAAATAAGCCAACAGGCTTAGGATTCTGTACATTCATAAATATCATACCAGTCTTTACAGCACATACTGTTGGGAAAAAGCACAGTAATTTAGCAATTAATTGTGCTTTAGAATGATGGGATAGAAAGGGTGAAGCAGCCAGTTTGGACTATAGTCCATGTAGTTGCTGAAAGGTAATCCTGCTATTTTGAAAGGTTAAAGTAGTATTCCATGTGTATATGCACGGACTTTATAACCACAATAGAATAAATACATTACCAATCAAACATTCAAGAGCTAATTGTGCAAGTAAACACAAAATGGGAGACTGGCCTTTTAGGAGATGCTGAATTTGATCTCTGTGTTTTAACATATCTGTAAATCTATCTCTCCTGTATCCTGGCCAAGCTAAACACAGATTAGGAGAAAGTTGAGTTGTGTGTGTGTGTGTGTGTTTTTTTTCTTGTCTTGCTCTTCTCTGTGGGGTAATTGAGCATGTTGTATCTGGTGGGTTTGGTGTTCTAGTGCTGTGTGGAGTGGAGTCTCACGGGAGCCGGCTAAGGGGCTCAGGCTCCGAGGCCTCCATTGTTTAAGCTGATGGTTTCCAGATGCTGGCAGAAAGAGCAGCCAAACTCCTGGGGCCTGCGCCAACGACCAGGAAGCAGTCCAGTGCTATCTGGAATACTTGGAAAACATGGCGTAGCTCTGTAATAACCTAGAAAAGAGTACAGGGTCCAGCAACTGCGCTGCATTTAAGTATAAATGACCACTTGGAATGAGAAATTCTCAGAATGTAAAATGTCAGGAATCAGGAATATTACTCTAAAAATTATACAGTACAGTGAAAAAGAAGTTTTCCTCATTTAACTTTCTCCATTTTGCATATTTTTAAAAAAAGAATGTTATCAGGAGTTTAACTGAACCCAGTAATATCAGATAAATATTTAATTGGTGCACAGTGCATAGTTTTATTCTCTCCTTAATTTAATCCAAATTATAATTGCTGTTCTTAAAAAAGCACTTTTAACAACACTGACCATAAGCAAATAATTCTTGTAATTATTAATCAACGTCTCTTTAAGGAATTTCTTTGAGGAATTGAGAAATTTCAGCCCATTGGTAATGTAGAACTCTATGACGTTTGTGAGTTTTTGTCTTGACATTTATAATTAAATTCCTTTTTCATAAACACTCTGAAAATTCTATTTTGTATGGCCCAGGTGGAATTTGACATCAGGTCATTAATATATGGCTTTACATTCTCTGTTAATATTCTTCTCAGAAGCAATAAACCCTGTAATTGGGATGATTTCTTTATAGTAAATAATTACTTTTCACACCAGAAGATTGTCTGTTTAATTATTTTGCACATCAAACAGATAAGAAAAGCACAAAACTTTACCTCTAAAGTTCCCTTAAATTCTGTCTAATACCACTAAAAAAAACCTCAATCCAGACAGTAAGTCTTTTTTTCTACCAGGCAGGCAGTGGTGGTAATTCAGTAATTACATGTAATTTACTAGTTGCTATACTTGGATTCTGAGAGTTGTGCTTGTACTTTGATTTTTATTGGCAGTATTATTGTTTTACTGAAATTCCAATATTGCAATATTTTTCTCTTCTGTTTTAATAGTTTACAGTGACTCTTACAGTCACTATTCATTCTACTCAACTCATTATTTATCAGGAGACCTTCAGCTTGTACAGAATGTATTTTTAATACATGCTTATGATGCTGATCACAAACATACTTAAATAAAGACAATGTTCACAGTTGCTTATCCATCCATTCACTAATGCAAGATGTTGTACAGAAGTACTTTAGTTTGGGGTATTTTTAGGAAAAGATGTATTTTAAGCATGTACTGGAGTACCTTTATAGTAATACCATATCAGCAATTTTTTAGAATAGTTTACAGTAGTTTTTGCCACTACAAATGCAGCAAACATAGGCTTCTAGTTTTTGCTAATATTATAAGAAAATGTCCACCCCATGTCAGTGATTTAAATGTATACTTAAATTCACTGAGATGTTACTTAATGTCACCTCAGATTTCACACGGTAGTCATCCTTTACTTATTACTTCTTTTTTTTTTTTTTTTTTTTTTTTTTTATAAATCAGAGATCCGAGCTCCTCTCAATAGAGGAACAGCACATCAAGGCTGATCCTGAATCAGCTGCTTAGGTTGTCAGTGCCAGCTTAGATTACTTATCAGTAGGTTCCTTACTTAATTTTTTTGTGAATTCTCTCAGTGCGTCTGAGCACTTGGTTTCAGGAGGGCTGTTTTTGCTAACACTGAGGCATTGTGAGTGTGTAGATTTATCATTTAACAGCACACCTGTTCCTCCTTGTCAGTCTCTGCGACGCATAGGCATAAAAAGAGACAGCTGCACCCACAAGAAAAGGAGCCGGGGAGACCTAAGGAAACACTGGCTTCATTTAGCCTCCCTAGTGGGAATTAATAAATAACACCAGCACGCACCTGACTGGAATGCTCGCGCAAATCGGGCCTTTCGCCGAGTTCTCCGGAAATCGCACACAGACGCAGCTGATGAGGGTGGCTCTATCATTCTTGTGTGTGAAACTCCAGGAAAGGCCATCTGCAGGCTGTGCCTTGGCCTTGGCTGAATCTCCCCATCCAGCCCAGACAGAGCACTGCTTGATCGGCCCCTCGCATTGTGATGCTAATGGGGCAGTGTTGTTGAGCGCACACTGGTACTTCCACTCTGTTTACATGTCAGTCTGTGACTTAAGCGAACAGGGATATAATTACTTACCTAATAATACTACAGACATTCAAATTGTAATTTCATGATTCATCAGCAATATCTGAAATATAATATAGAACTGCATTGCTGTCTGTGTACATGTGAGAAAATGGTATACTATAGAAATCTGCTTATCTGGGCAGTCAGCATTTATTTGTTAAAATCTAGCTGTCTATATGTGAATCTCTCTCTCTTTCTCTCTTTCTCTCTCTCTCTCTCTCTCTCTCTCTCCCTCTCCCCCTCTCTCCTTCTCCACATATATATTTATATATAACTTAATGTTTTGTAATAATATCTCATTACATATTCCCATAATCTGTGTTTACTGTTATAGTGGTTTTTTTTTTAACCCTAACCCTAGAACAGTGTTACTGCCACAATAAGTAGTTTTTAACACTTAAGACTTTCTCACAGTACTGTGTATCTCTGTGTGGTTAGCATTTAGCATGTAGACTCAATTCAAGACAAGCATTTCAATAAAGTGAGAGTTATGACCTATTTCCCAGAATATAGAAAGAACTGAGCAGAACTTGGAACCATAATTGTACATTATTTCTCCTATAATCAACAAGCCAAATTATTTTCATGAGGATTATCCAGAGATGCCTTTCAAGCTATTGTCTAGAACTAGCAGGAGTGGTTTTGTGACGAGTTAAAGATTATATGCGCTTTTTTTTCTGTTTGCTCCACATCCACCACATCTATTGTGCAACTCAAAGCCAAAAAAAGTACTCCGATTTGTGCAGGCTTTTCTTCATCCGCTGCCTCAAAAGATGACATGCATTTCCTAACAAAAACAAAGTCGTCAGACAGGGCCAGAGAAGTGGTTTTCTACTATTACCATCAGGAATGCACTTAAATGGCACAGTGTCCTTCCAATAAATACTTCAAGTAAATCAAGTCTTCTAGAACACAGAAACATAGGATACAGAAGAGTGAAAGACATTCTGTAGTTGTAAACAACATGGAAAGCCTGAGTTGTACATGTGGCATTTATTTGTGGCTGTGTAAAAATATTTTCCTCTGAGGAAAATGCAGGTTATCTTGCATTTTTTTAAATGATTTATTTAAATGTGAAAATATCACTGTGCTGCAGGAGATTATGTTGTGTCGGTCTCTAATGATTCTGTCAGTAATCATGGACACGTATTGATTATTTTGATGATTAATTGAGTAATCAGAGTTCAAATAAAAATGGCAACAATTAAAAAACAATTAAGATGAATGTCAAAGTGACTTATTTGTCATTGTGAACGCACGCAGTCTCACACTGTGCGCCACAAAGAAATGTGACCTCTGCATTTAACTCATTACACACGTGTACTTGTGGAGCAGCAGGCAGCTATCAGCAGCACCCGGGGAGCAGTATAGTGGGACGGTACCTTGCTCAAGGGTACCTCGGTGGTACCTGGACTGGGACTTGAACCTGCTATCTTTTGTTTACAAGAGCAGGGTCCTAACCACTAGGCCACCACTGCCCAGACTAGGCCAACATTTCCCCACTAGGCCACCACTGCCCCCACTAGGCCACTGCTTTCATTAAATGTATTGATTTAATTAAACATACCAATCCACACACAGCCTTTCAAAGATTCTGAAACGCTTTACTGAAAAAGCCAAGCTAGATCAACTAAACTAAGACTTTACTGAAACTGCACAGGAACATTACACAAAAAAATCAAATGTGCTTTGACTTTACATCATTCACAGGTGTCCAAGAGTGTTCCTCTTATTTGCTCTATGAGCGCTGGGATCGGCTTGTACACCACTCTATCCCCCTGACCTTGGTCAGGCTGAGCTACCCATAACATGTTCAAATAAATTTGTAAAATTCTTCCCAAAAGAACTGAAAGGCAGCAATTGAGTTTGGTATATTGTATTTATGTACAAATTTGATTAAATGTATTGTGTCTAGCAAAAAGATGTCAATGTATAATATAATAATCAAAATATTGCATTTATGCTTATTTGTATATATCATAATGTAAATACTGACATAAATCATTACAGTTCTAGTTTTAACAGACTAGTTTTATTTCATACCACCCCAGCAGTAGGTCGACTCCTGAGGGTGTCTAAACTTTCATCAGTATCGCTTGTTCTTGATTGTCTTTACATGAATTAATCATGAGCTACAGCAAAAAACCATTATAACCTTTCAAAAATGATAATGGGGAGGTTTAGGGTTTAATATGAAGTGATGTGATGTTCCTCCCCCCCTGAGTGTACACTCAACATTCCTCTGCCATTTGATCCTAAGACTTATCAATCATCTGGCAGATCTCTTCCAATGATAATACACTGAATCAATTGTGCTTGCAGTGAATGTTTCAGGTTAGCACTTTGCTCCAGCCCTCATATGCTAACCTATAGGCCTAATTCAAAGCAGATCAGTGGTTTTACTAGGGGGTTTAGTGTTTTCTCATGTTATACCAGTGTGGAACCCATCTGCTTCTGATTTCCTCCCCCCATTTCAGTCCTGTAGGGCTTGATTGGAGGGCCCTCTCCAGCTGCGAGCGATGACTGCCGTGCTGTGGTATTTGTCCTGTTGCAGGGAGGTTGGCTCTGCTCCTGGATCCCAGCCCCCTTCACTCTCCTTAGGGAACACAGCTGGAGGGAGAAGGGAGGGGGCAGTACTCAAATTCAGTTCCCTCTCTTACCTTGCCAGTGGCTTATGGTCACTGTATACACATCTTTAATGTCCTGAGCAGCCATCGCTCACTTATGAGCGCTTCTGCTGTTATTTCAGACATTTGTTTTAGAGAAAGCTAAAATGCAATAAAGAAAAAAATGACTCGGTTTGGGCCATGAAACAAATCTATTATGCGATTGTGCGCATGTGCTTAGGTAGTGAAAGTGTTTGAAGTATGCCAGTTTTGCCTGGAATCTGTGGCTCAGAATAGGTCCATCCTAGACGTGGACGTCATACTCTCAGAACATCCTCCTTGTTGTTTTAAAGGGCAGATAACATGGAAAACAGAATTTTCCTTACTTTAAAACTTTTCTGCATTTTTAGAATTCAGAAAGCATAACGATGCCCAATTCTATACAGTCAATGTATGTAATTTAACCTGCAACAACAGTGTTCATAATTCATTATTCTTGTGACGTCACAAAAACAAAGGCATTTACATATGTCCACCTGTTCAACATATAGCAGCTCATCTTATTTCTGAGAAATAATTTATTCACCTCCAGACCAAAAAACTTTGATGAACTTGATTTTTTGAAGCTGTTTGTATAATTCAGGCTGACGTGGTCTCTTTACTTTTACAGTGATGCACCAAGTTCAACTGTGTAAACAAGTGTAGAAGCTCTGGCATCAGTCTGTAATTTCACTTGCAGTGTTTGTTAGTGAAGTGTGTTCTGAAAAACTCCCAATGAAAAAATTATTGTTTTGTTTTCCTTAAAAGGGTTGTAATATTTCTGTGATAATAATAAATAATATAATAATAATAATATTAATAATAAATAAGTTAATGACCATAAAATTAAACGTTTTTTTTAACTGACTGTTCAGTTTAGTTTGACTGCTTAGTGTGACCAGGATATTTCTGCAACTATTCAATAAAACAATATTTATACATGTATTTTTAACTGAAAACAGAATACAGTAGTTTAAGAGCAGGGTTATTTTTTATGGGTGTATGTTTTATTGTTCCTAATAAGTAATTATCAGATGAATGTGTTGAATTCTTGTGCTCTGCTGCAGTATGTTAAGTCACTAATCCAGGTCTCAAATTAAAAAAAACTTCTCATCTAACAAGTCTAGTGTATCATAATGCCGATCACACCAGGCCTCTCCCACACTCGATTAGTCTGAAATCTATTAAAAACACAACCAAAATAGGTCAAGCTGCTGTAAACAGAATATCATGTGTGTCTTCTGGCAAAGGCCCAGAATATGCTGCAGAGAGCTGCTGCATAGATAGAGGTTTTTTTTTTCACAGCGCCTCAGATTCTTAGCAATGTGATTAGACAGAGTTGTGAATTTTCCAGAATGGCTGGTCATATACCTCTCAGAGGGAAGCACTAACTTAAGAAAATCTAGTCAGGTCTTGTCCCATCCATTGAAAACTAAATAGCTCTTAAAATGTTACACTCCAGGCATTTTATAAGTTTATTAAAATTTAACTTCGTTATCCAATAACCAGTATGAGTTATTCAGCCATGAATGAATGAACATGAAACTGATACGTAAGACATGTAGTTACAGAAGTGAAGAATGCAAGTCGGAAGCCAACAACAGAGCCATCAATTATAAGAAGTTATTATGCTGCATTAGTTTGCTATCACTGTAAAAAAGGAAGGACATTTTCATAGACTTTATATTCTTAAAGGGGTGCAACACCTTATGCTTAATGAACCTCAACAATGGAAACTATGAAGCAAAGAGGGTGAAGTCAGTTATGCTGCGAGTTTTATTATTTTCCCTATCCTAGAGCTCCCCACCCACACCCTCTTAAAGTGGACTTGTGGTGCAGCCACTAGCACAGCCGTGCGTCAGTCCTTTTCTGAAGTTTAGAAACAGCTAGAAAAAAGCTCAGATGTCATGGGTTCCAGCTGCTGTCAACTGGGGAGATGCTCTGTTGACAGTGGTTGAGTCATATTGTTTAAGGTTGGGGAGGAGAGCCTATCGCATGCAGCATGTGTGTTATGACGCATGTTGCTGGCTCTTTACACACACTGGAGCAGATGCTGATGAGTTAACCTCCCATTACTCATGCGGGACCAAAGTAACATATCCACCCCGCTCATCCGCGCTGCAATCTGAAGCCAGCTTCAGTTTTCATTTTCCCTCAACAATGAGGCACAAACTCCAGGGACGGCAACTTTGAAATGATAGATTTCGCTTGGGTAAACAGGGCCTCAGAAAAACTCTTTTCACCTGTTTGAAATGCCACACTTGTTTAGAGGCATTCAGAATGTGAAATGTTTTTTGTTTTTTGTTTTCTCTCTCTCTCTCTCGCTCGCTCTCTCTCTCTCTCTAACACACACTCTCTCTCTGTCTCTCTCTCACACACACACTCTCTTTCTCTCTCACTCACTCTCTCTCTCACACACTCACACTCAGGCTCTCTCACACACACTCAGGCTCTCTCACACACACACACACACACACTCTCTCTCTCTCTGCCTCTTTCAGTCTTCCCTCCACTAAGTCTCTTTATAAAGAAATGATTGAAAGAGACTATAATGATGCACACATGTTGAACTTCATGACCAGAACATATGCTGAGACCACAACAAATTCATCTGTAAAACCTTATTTGCACTTAAATCATTTAAATCTTTTTGATTCCTTATCCAGTGATCAGATTTGAGTGGTGATCTGGAATATAAAAAAGAAGATTCAATACATTTTCTTCTGGAGGTAGTGTGTATTGAATGCCCTCCTGGTTAGCACCAGATTAGCAGTTAGTGATGAGAAAAAAATCAATATGATAATAAAAAAAGAAACATTTTCTCACTGCTTTTGTTTGAGTGTTAGATTTTAATTGGCTGAACTGTGTTTCTTGTACAACTCTATCAGATCTGACAGGACTACATTAACTTGAGTTGGTTTTCTAATTTGTTTTGTTTTGTGTTTTTTCTTTTGAGGGGGTAGTGGGGTGATATAAAACTAGTTTGTGACACACCAGGGAAAATCTGAGTTTTCCCTTTCACAGTTATTGAGACCTAGATATTGAAGCCAACATTGACTCACCATGCTGAAACAATGTCCAAGTCTTTTGAGAATAAATTCTTGTATTAAAAACTCTTTAGTACAAATGAAACAAATACTATCAATACAGACCAAACTTAATATACATATTTTAAGATATATATATATATATATAATATACATTTTTTTTTTTAATTAAATGCATGTTTCCAACTTACAGATTATATCTTTTGGTTTTCTCTCTTTGCACTAGGGACAGACAGCAGATGTTGATTCTAAACATGTGATTAGCAGTAAAACAATTTAAAACAATTTTTTACAACTTTATGATATGACCTATAATCACCTGAACTTAGTAACTGCACTTCCACTGTATGTAAATGCTGCTGTCACTTAATGACAACCTGTGTCTGCAGATAAAGGTGATATACTTTAAAAATATGTACATTTATTAAACAAAAAATTTTAACAAATGTAATATCTGTAGAGAAAGCTTGCACTTTGTCTCTGACATCAGCATCCTGAAATGTCTGACCACTCTTAATGCAAAATCTGTTCAGTTGAGTTCAAGATTTTTGAAGGTTTTCTTGCATGTTCTGGCCTTTTCAAATCACACGCAACATTTCAATGGGGTTTTAAAACTCTTTGTTCTTTTTGAGCCATTTCAGATGTTTTTAAATCTCTTGCCAAATTCATAGGCATCCACAACATTTTTTTTAAAGGCTTTAGAGAGTTCTTTATATCTTGGCATGATGGTACCACACACTTTAGACTCTAGATAGCTATGCTGGAACACCTGATTTTCATTTTGTGGACGATCACTAAAGGTGTTTACTTTTGTACTGTTTTTGTTTATTTAAATTATGAAAATGGCTAAAAATGTCAATTGAATGTATCATTTTGCACAGTATAATTATCTCAATTTGTAGGCACTGCATCAAAAAGGGTGAAATGTTTGCTTGTTGAAATATGTAGGAAAAAATCAACAATTTCCATGGGATCTGCTCATTTTTTCACATGGCTCTATGCTCATGTATTACTTTCAGTGTAGGACTTTATTTTAGGAAAACAGGCAACTTTTTTCATAAAATAATTTTAAATGCCAGTTAAGCCTATTAAAAGGGCAAATAATTTAATTTATATTTTGAATTAGCTGACAGAAAGTACTGGAGAAGTATCCTTTGTTAATGTTAAATAAAAGTCTTTAAAAAATACATTTTTATGAACTTTATAAATATATGTAAATGTGTACTGGATTTCCTCTATATTAACACTTTCTACAGACTGACATACAAGTATAATGTTATAGGTGCAAGACCCATGCAGTGCTGTGGGAAGTTGGACTACACACACCAGATTAAGGCCTGGTATGCAGAACATTTTTGACTGATGGCATTCATCATACAAATCTGAAGAGAAATACAGTGCATCACTTATACAGTCATACCTAGAGGCCATAAAATAAGTCATAGGCCTGGCTTTTCTGTTTAATACTCTCAGGCTGCATAGGAAAAAATGCTTTGGTGTTGCAGCAAATGTACTGGCTTGGGTAAATACTGAGGGCTGTAGTTATGAGAGCTTGCAACTTGTTAAACAAGTCTTATTAGATCCTCACTGCACCCTGCCAAGAGCGCAGGTGATAATAATTAATTTAGGACAGAATCAGGTGACATAAATCCTTCCACTGTGAGCAGTGCTTCAGTCCAGACTTACTTTTTCATCCACTGTTGATCAATAGAGCTTGTGGACTTGATTGCTTGCAGACCTAAGCAACAGACTTGCCTAACTGTAAATGCTGTTCCATTTCAGGCCCGACCCAAAGGAGAAGGACTGACACCCTATCAAGGCAAGAAGAGGTGCTTTGGAGAGTACAAATGCCCCAAATGCAAAAGAAAGTGGATGAGTGGAAACTCCTGGGCCAACATGGGGCAAGAATGTATTAAGTGTCACATCAACGTGTATCCTCACAAACAGGTACAACATAGCTTTCAGTACATTTTCCACTTCCAGATCCACATAAGCTGTACAAGTCCATAATCAAATTAGTATGTGTGTTTGCCTCTAATGTTCAACCATATGCATACTTGTGTAATGTACATGCAAACAGTGTCGTTTTTAGAGAAATTTTTGCGGTGGATAAAGCCCCAAGGGCTTATCCTTGAAACCTGAGACTTGAACCCAGACGTCCTCCTAACCAAAATACAGCTTGAACTGTGTGTTTCCTTTTCCAGGAAATGCGCATATGCAAGGCAACAGAGGGGCTTGGTATGACTAAGAACAGCGATACTCTTCCATAGCCTGCATGAGAAAAAAAGCGTTATAGGTTTCGTGATTGCTAAAAAGACAACATGCCTCACACTAAAGCCTTGCTGTTGAGCTCCTTTAAGTTTAATCCCAGTTCCATTCATTTTAGGATGAAAGGATAAATATAGTAACACAAAGATGGAAAGATTCATTACACTCATTGTCATCAAATGTGGCTTTAAAATTCATGAGAAAGCATTATTTGTTTGGAGGCTGCTGGTGGGAAAAGCTTGCTCTTTTCTATGGGTGTGCTGTGGTTAGCCCTTCTCTTGCAGGCAAATTCTTTGCCTTTTCAGCATCACCCACTTAACATATTTCCCCCCAGTCAGCATTTGAGATGTGTAATGTACTCCCGTGTATATCAAAGAGCCTCTTTGGGTGTGTAGCTAGCTAACTCCCTTTCTTATAACCCGAGCAGTTTTATTTTATGTGTATGTTTTTTTTTTTCCCATGCTGGAAAGCTGTGGCACCTTTACCCTAAAACTGCAAAGTGTTACACAGCTCCAATAGTCCATGTTGGGTGATTAAGTGAACATGTCTCAGCAGTGGCCTTTGCCACGCTATCAAGTCAAATAGCCAGACTTCTGCCAGAAACTCACTCTAACAGCATTAGAAGGGTGACTGCTGAAAGCCCTGTTTCCATCAATCTCCATTTTAACGCCTTGCTGTGGGAGCATGGCTGACATCTTTACAGTATGAGTAGACAAGAAGCAGAGGTACAATACAAAGTCCCCCAAAGCTTCCTGCTTGAGTGAGCTTTTCTGTTGTTTGGCAGGAATTCATTGCCGTTATTGAGCACATCAGCCAGATTCTTAATCCACAGTGGTATCAGATATTCCCTAATATTATCATTCACAAAGCCCTTTGCTCTTGAGTAAACACTCCAGCCTAATGCTACGTTGTCTCCTCCCGATGGCCTGTGCTAACCTGGTTTTCCGTATTTTATAAAATACAGCTGAGACACACTGGAAAGAATAACAGGATCGTAAAAAGATCCTGCAACAACTATGGGTGGGAAAACAAATGATTGTGGAGGTATTGTTTGTGATCAAAAGCCAAAAATTGCTGGCTCTCACAGCTACTCTCTGGGTCTTTTGCATAATTTCCAAGAAAAAGATTCACCATCTCGATTGTCACTCTGGTTCAAAGCCTAGTAAGAATAAACATAACGAAGGCATGGAATCCTGAAAGAATTTCCAATGGCTTTGGAGCACTTTTCACAGCAATTCAGAGTGTAGGGTATATATCTGATACCCGTGCTAAACAAATGTTTGACACACCCAACTGATGGAGCCAGACTGTGGTTTTAAGCTCTAAACTCTCATGATCTTCCATAATATGAACCTTCAAGGCCTCATCCCAAATGTTCTCAGCAGCTTTAGCCTTAGTCAAGTATCGAGACAGTATTTATTGTAGACCAGACTGAAATACTAACTGAAGTTATGTTTTTGCATGTGCTTTGAATATAATGACCACATTTCTTATTCTGTCAGCGTCCTTTGGAGAAGCCTGATGGCCTGGATGTCTCTGACCAGAGCAAGGAGCACCCGCAGCACCTATGCGAGAAGTGCAAAGTCCTGGGCTACTACTGCCGCCGTGTGCAATAAGGACCAACAGGTCCCTGTCCACTCCTTCCTTCCTGTTCCTCTGCCTCTTCCCCTGTAATACCCATCAAGTGCTCCATGAATAAAGTGAGATGTGCCAAAATATTATTGTAAATATTGCTCCTTCTGATATGGCCTTGTATATCAACAGTATACAACACATTTATTTGATTTATGTGTATAACTGACTATTGCGTATGTGTTTAGAAGTGTGTCACTGACAGTATTGATATCCATACCGGGCACAATGGCTGACCTCAACATTGTGCTCTCTGACTGCGTGTTTACAGACTCTGTCTTCATTTTCCCTGCCAAGTGAACTTTTTGGATGTGCTGAGTGGTAAAGGTATTATATTAGTTCAGTCAAACAGGGCCTGTAGTGTGCCTTGCAGTGTTCTTTGGGTCAACAGCACACCATTTTAACTGTGAATTAACAGGGGATATTGTAGTTGTCATCCCTAGCTTTTTGTTGCATATTTATTTTTTTTGTTTCTATATCATTGTGCAATTGATTCAATTAAACTGGGATATTTACCCTTGTGTTTGTATGCACAGGTATTGCCTAACGCCACCTCTTACCATTAGAAACTACTGTAGGATAGAATTGTCTTGTAAGAAATTCAGAAATATCAAGTTCCTACTTTTAACATAAATTATATATATAGAAATATACATATATGTTTTGCATGCCTACAAATGTCATGCTAGATAACCTTAGTCAATGCTACAACAAACAGCTGGCTAAGAGTAAGTCTACAATTTAGTATATTCATTTTGTTGACATGTTGTTGATGACGCAGTGCAGTGCGTCAACAGCTTATGCAACAGCCTTACAGCCCATTTACACCTGGTCACTTCATGTACCTTGAACACCAGGATCGTATCTGCCTCAGGCTGAGCCACAGAAAAATGAATGTGTAAAAGCACCTGAGACACACTCAAACAAATACAAATTTGGTTGTTCAGACCACTTCAAAAGGTGGTCTGAGATACATTCAAGCTAATTTTGTAGCAGAGTAGTCATCTGTCTTTCCAAGACACATTCAACAATCAAAACCCCTCCCATTATTGTGACGGCGCCTCCTACTTTATGGAAAAGACAGTTCTTCAAACTGCTGCCATTTACAGCCCTGATTCTTACGTTTTTCTTCTGAATTTAGTTTTAATCCCATAGTCAACTTCAGTGAAGTAGCAGTTTGCTTAAACTTTACCTCTATTTGTCATTTTACACCATCTCGTTACACTGTGTCTTATCAGGAAAAAATCCAGATACTAGTTGCCATGAAGTGACCAAGTTTAAAAAGGGTCTACATGACTATGTGAATTTATCATAAGGTCACAGCCAGAAGGAACAAACCTTTTATTTGCCTCAGGATAGAATCAGCATTGGAGTTACACATTTTTATCCATGTTCTCCATACGTCATATCTAACATGTTTGCCGCTGTACTTGGATGACATGATGTTTAAGGTCTGTTAAAGGCAGGCTTCTGCCATATGTGTATCTATGCAATTATACATTGGCCTGATCTTAAAAATAGCATGAGTGTTCGATTTTATTGTGCATAAGTAGCATTTATTAGTGGATCTAAAAGCATTTACATCTATTGTGTGCTAAAAATTAGCATTCCCAGCTTTGAAAGAAATAGTTTTTTTTGTCAAATACTTGGTCTAAACAATTTAACCTCTGAATTTATATGCAGTATTTTGGTATTTATAGTGTTTAGATGTTACATATCCTTGTGACGTCACAAAAAGAATATTTCTTCTCCATGAAACTTTAATCACATCACAGCTGTATAAAAGCTTTGCTGTTTATGTACATTTCTGAAATACCAACGTAACTGACAAATGATGGATTTAATCCCATCAAAGCTGTGATTCTTAGGAAAAAATGGCCTATATAGGAGGAGCGGAAGTAGCATTTGGCTGAAAAGGGAGAAAAGGACAAAGTATGTTATGCTGAAATGTCTTTTGAAAGATCTGTAAGTGACAAAATGGTTTTGATAACAGTTGGTCATAGGACAAAGGACATTTTGAAAGTATTTGAAGAATGTAGTATAATGTAGAGGTTTTATCACGGAAGAAAGATATAAAATTTATTTGCGTGATATATCAATTATTGAAGGATATAATGTAGTTTACCTCTCCGTCTAGAAGTTTTTCTCTTAAATGATTACATTACTTACAAATTGGTCACATTTGACTGTGATTAAAGAGCATTTGATATTTTATAACATTAAATGTAGCTTTATTTTGTATAACGAAGGTAATTTGTAGACACATTTGTAAGCATTTGCTGACAGAATTTATTGAGGGCAGAATATTGTCAAAGTTGTAAGCCGAGATGTACATATAAAATGAAACATGTTTCTTGGTATATAGAATGTGTATAATTGTTTACTAAACGTTGGAAGTCATAACCTCATATATTTCGTGTTGTCTGAAATTGTGTTTGATTTATAGAGACAAAACTGTGTGATGCAGAAGCAAACCATGTCTGAAGGGATAAGTCCAAAATGCTTTAGATGAGATTGATGATGATGTGAAATGTTGGAGTTTCGGTATGTAGTGTCTCATGCTGGTATAAGATGTGAATTGATGGGACGGCAATGTAACGAACCCATTAGCACTGAAAACAGAGAACCAACTAATATTTCCTTCCCTTTATTTGGGGTAGTGGATGCGTTAGGTTTGATTTCCTGATGGTCAGACTTTAGCCAGTTGCTTAGGAATCAACAGTGCCATCATTCTCAGAACATGGCTCTGCATAACAAGCCATCCTGTTTCGTGAGTGTTAGTCTTCTAGTAGAGCTCCTTCATTACTCAATAAATGTAGTTTTATGTGGACTGTTGTTGCTAATAGCTCCTCTGTGCACACATTGGTACATGCCAAGCCTCACTTCCAGCCTCATTTAGGATGGAAGGAGTTATACTGAGTTTTGATTAACACCGGAGTAGGAGATCAGCCAGAGGCTGTTTTTCTTGGTAAAGAGCAATGGCTTTAGTGTAACCGCTGATGATTCTCAAAAGCTTAACACAAAACTATTTTCCTGCATCACTGGGATCAACTGAATTGATTGTTTGTGGCCCTAATGTGGGGAAAAAAAAGCTGCGGTGCTAGATAGTGGTTCCCTCATTTACGTTGATCTTCCAGGTCCCTTATGAAGTAGTAGCATTGTGTATATCTACTCTTACGCACTCTTTCAGACTAAAATAGTATTGATGAGTAGCACGCTGTAACAGCCCAGCTATTTTTCTAATGTTTAAAAGAAGAACAGCTTGCTACAGCTCAAATGGGAATTACTTGTTAGCTTTCTCTGCTTGTCTCTAGAGGTGTTTTAACATAAGCCCTGTGATGTGCTAGTTCTGCTCCTACAGCCTCAGAGGGCTGGAGTCATTGGAGGTAGTGACAGAGCATACGTGCATTTACAAAAAAAGTGCTTTTGTGCATGTCTTTGTCTTGAATTACCTATACTTGACTTTTATAGCTCACTTTCAGTGTAAACTTATTTTATATGAAAGATATGTGTATTTTGGAAAACAGTATGTTGAAAAATTTGCAATTTGAAATCAGATGCGATATTTTTCCCCCCATGAAAGATAGTTTTATTGTTCTATTGTGTATATATTTGACGGCCATCATTTTCAAGTTCGCTATTTTGAAATGTTGTGATACAATATTAAAATTGTATGCGAAAAAGGGCAGATTGCTAAGATGCAAAAGAGCTGGGAGTTTTTAACGTTGTTTTACAGTGATCTTAGGTCGTATCCTACAGAAATATTTATGGAAGGTCTTTCTACAATATCTTCTTTTTTTGTATAAAATGCAACAGAACTACACTATGAAGGAAATATTGATGTCTACATAGAATATTATTGGTTGGTACATAATTATTATGCCCTTACAAGCCATTTTATTTTGTTTTGGTATTTTAGATGTGTGAGTATATACAGTAACTTTACCCATTAAAAGTGCTTTAATATGCCTATGAAAATCACCATATGTGTCTGCTGAATAGCACAAATGTTTAAAATAGCAGTTCAAGGAAAGCAATAACATTATAACAGCGAACGTTGAACACATGACTGACTCACATTACTGTGTCACAACTATCACACTGTGAGCTTTTCAATGTCACCAGTTGCTGCCAAGGCGAAGAAAGATTATAAAATATGTTGAAATTAAGATTTACTTCAATAATTGTGTGAGACAAAGAACTGTAGTTGAGTTTGCATGTGCATGTGTTTTAACTGATTAAACTATACTTTTGTGCAATGTATTAAAGTCATGTAATTTCTCAGAAAATTCTTTCATAGAGTTCACCTCACTAATAACTGATTGCTACAATTAAATGCCTTTATTCACTACTAGGGTATACCAATTAATACATATTTACTGAATGTATTGAATCTCTCTTGTGATGTTAGATTCTCATGTTTATGTTCTTGTTCGTAATGTCTGTAACATATTTGAGATCCTATTGAATTGGACAGAGCAACAGAAAGGGGGTGAGAAGACTGTACTAGAAAATAAAGAGAACAACTCTGTTGCTCAACGTCCATGAAACGGCATTCCGATATGTGCCTTATTAGTTAGGAAAACCGAATACTTTGTGCTTTTAGGGGTTTGTTGAATTAAAAAAAATTGAAACTAAATTCCCTTCCTTCTCTTTTTTTGGTCTTAATTTACTGCAGCGTCTCGTTCTTTCCTGTCAGAGCCAGCTATAGGTGCTTCAAGTTTTCAACAAAGGCTTTGGCGCTCACTGGAAACTTTGGAAACTCACCATCTCAGCTCTTCCACTTGGGAGGCAGTAGGGTCTTGATTAATTACATAGATATGGTCCTAGGGAGTGATGCTTGTGTAATAGAAACTCACGTTTGAAGCCTTGGGAAGGGCTGTCATTTTGACATCAGGTTCATATGTTGCTAAAAACATTGAGATTTTTCCTTTAGATCATACTTCAAGCACACCACTGAAGCATTTATTTTATCTTTACTACACAGCACACAGTAAAAAAGACAGATGTATCTTTTTTTTTTACTATTCATCTAATTGCTTGTAATGATTGTAAACATGTGAGTGCTACATGAGAACGTTAGACCTTGGCAATGGAAGTGCCTTTCCCCTCAAAGCCAAGTTTCCGTAATTGGGCTTCATATTCCAAATCACTAAAACTTCATGAGGGTGGAGGCCCAAATTATATGAAGTTTGTTACAACAATGCAGACTCAAACAGAACAGGAACGAGAGGGTCTCTATGGCAACTCTGTAATCGGAGAAGTCAAACAAACGTTGTGACCTCAGCTCACATATGGTTTCGTTTAGGAGAGAGGACTGTTTTTCCACAAAGGTTCATAATTTACTTTCATAAAGCATCACTATGATAAGCTACACCTCTTTCTCCAACTACATCTCCATTACAGCCTCGCAGTTGTAGCGTCTACATAGCGTACGCTAGTTGGCAATTATTATACTGGGGTCTGAATGTTGGCCTGCATGCCATACAAAATAAGCCAATCTGCTGAAGGTGGAGAAGTTTCATGGTCACAGGTATGAGGTCACATCCTGTTCTAAGGGACAGGAAGTCTTGTCTAAAAAAAGATTTGGCATCAATCTCAGGAAATGTTAAAAAGCATGGAAGAAAAGCAAATGAACAGTCTAAAAATGATGGCAAGGACACGATTTCAAATTAGTTCTGTATTGTGAAAATCCACCACACACACAGACATATATAAAAACAGTGACAGTACATGCTGTAGCTCAGTGTTTAGAGAGAAGGAGAGAGAGAGATAAGGCCTGAAGCTAACCCTCATCTGGAAAACAGCCTTTACGCATTAAAAATGAAAACCATGGGTACAGGATGCAAATATCCTGAAAGAAATTCCATATGTCACAACCAGTTTCATATACAATTTAGTTGATTCCAAATACTTCCTGGAATTTCCCTGCCAGGGTCTCAGGAGTTATACAAACTATATGTAGCTTGTATTTTACTTCCAAAATCAAATAAAAGTGTATATAAAACTTTTTGCAAGGTTTTAAATGTAAGACTGAAATACTTACTTAGTAAGCATAAAACATCCAAACAAATTTCCACACAGTAGAAAAAAGTTGAATCAAAACCAAAAAACAAACTAAAACTTATTTTCTGATACAACTGCATTCACATGCTGCATGAACCATAAAACTCATTCACCTTTTGGCTGGAGAGTAAAGAACTATCAGTTCTAAAAAGTGCAGAGTATTGCATTATTTAAGCTCCCCACAGTCTATAATGGCAATTTTCTTAACTGTTCCTCCATCATGCAAACCATAGGACTCCATTGCAGTCACGGCCTCCATGCCTTCTTTTACATGACCAAACACAACATGTTTGCCATCAAGCCTAAAAAAAGAAAGAAAAAAAAACATGAAGCATGTTGCAAGACCTTTACTTTGGTTAACAAAACAAAGCACCACCCACACACACACACACACTAACAATACATGGACAAACTGATGCAGAAAAGCCGTGTTTGGTTTTATTTAAATATCTCCATATATGCATACCATTCTGTTTTTGCTGTGCAGATGAAAAACTGAGATCCATTGGTGTTGGGTCCAGAGTTTGCCATTGATAACACACCTGTGAAGACCAGGATGAACAACCATTAGGTCTCAGTCTGGAATGGACTACTAAGACATGACTCTGGTTTTTTATACAGTTTGGTAAATGTCATGATTTATTGCCCACATCTTAATCAAAAGCTCCACAACAAGCAGCTGAAAGTAAAGAGAAGCAGAGAACCCAAAACACCAGAGCAGACTACAGCGCTGCATGAGGGCACACATCTGGATTGGGTAAGTTATGCTTCTCAACTATAATTACATCCAGGCCAGTATTACACAACCCGACACTATTTGGCCATATCAATCTATCAAGAGGGTTTGTTGGTTTAGGAACCCCCTGGCACCAAAAATGCACTATGATACATTGATGTTGACTTGCTCTGAAAGTAGGTCATTCGTTTGTGAATTACAAAATCTCCACTATTCACTGCTGTGGACCATGCCACCCCCTAGTGGTCTTACACAGGAGGGAACATAGCAGCATACACACAAATATATTGCCATGTGCTCATAACCAGTGTGCAAGAGTGGAAGCAATAATCCCAAAGGGTAGAGCCGACGTAGCTACAGATCTCTGTTGCTGCAAATGCATCAAGGCTGTTAGAGTAGTAGGCGTGTTGTGTCACCTGGTCCAGTGTGTTTCAACTTGAAATTTTCATCTTTGAAATTCTTCCCATAAATAGATTTGCCACCGGTGCCGTTATGGTTTGTGAAATCTCCTCCCTGTAGAAATAAACACCAGTGAATCTCTGACGGCTTTCTATCATAGAAATGCATGGACCATTATTAGATGACATGTATAAAATTACAGTATCTACATATTTTAGCAACTACAATTTATTTCATTATATAATATTTTATTACTAATATTAGATAATGATTATTATATAATACAGCTAAATAAATTGTAGCTGCTAAACTATATGTAGATACTGTAATTTTATACATTGTCATCTAATAACGGTCCATGCATTTCTATGATAGAAAGCCATTTATTACAGATATTAGATCATTATTATTATTCATACTGTTCACAATGCAGGTTACACTGAGGAGAACAGCGTTTTTTAAAACAAGGTTTTAAATACAGTTAATTGAAATGTTTCTTCAGTGAAAAGGGATCAGACTTGGAACAGAGCAGTGAAATATCTGTTACAGCATGAAAAACTAACACACCTGACACATGAACTCAGGAATAATTCTGTGAAAAACGGAGCCTTTATAGCCAAAGCCATGTTCTCCTGTACAGAGCGCTCTGAAGTTCTCTGGAAGAGAAGATCACCCATCTCCGGTCAATCACTTCTCCACTGTAGCAGAGTGAAGGTAGAGTTAAGATCGTATCCATCAAACACATACGGACTTACCTGCAGTTTTGGGAACCGCGTGTGCGTTAAGCTGTATTAAAGAGAGCAGCTGTTTACAGTTTACAGTGAAAAGGCTTTAGTATTATATATGATCACATCCCACGTATAGTAAACGAAGGACGGTGAAATCAGAAGTTAACGCGCATAAGAACACTGTATATTACAGAAACGCAGCAGCTCCGCATCAACGCTCACAGCAGCTTCTCTTACTTCGATGATGATTCTTCCAATAAACTCGCCGTCGGCTGCGACGTCCAAAAACACAACCGGGTTTTCACGGGCTCCGGAGAGAAGTCTGCTCGCAGCAATTGCGACCGAGCAGTTTTTTAAACGGTTTTTCATTTGCAACATCGCGATCCAAAAGGTTCACCAGCGACGCTGGTCAGAGCGGCAGAAGAGAAGTGATCAAGGTGAAACGCGTGTGTTTACCAGTCGCGGCCATAGCGCCGCCACTCGACCCCTCGGCTTCCTCATAGCTAAGGGTAAAACCAACAGCGCCCCCGTGCGGCCGGTTGTGTTACAGATTTAGTACCACGTCAAGTTAAGTTGTGTTAAGCAAATTTTATTGCATGTAAACAGTGAAAAGTTTCAAAACTTACCATTCTGACGTTCTGGAGATAATCTGACTTAGTCGTCAAGCCATCACAATAAGGCCCAGTGTCAAAGGGACTTAGATCCTTATGCTCACCCATTTTTTCCTGCTTCCAACACTTCAATTTCTAGAAATGACTCACTTACTGCCTAATATAATCCCACCTGCTGGCAGGTGCAATTGTAGCAACATAATGAAACAATGCTATTCCAGTCACCTATCAGTGGTTTAAATGTGGCTGATCAGTGCAGCTACCTATTCAGATTTGATCTGTTTAGCCCTGATTGAAGTTGTAAAGACGTTCAGCCCAGCCTGCTTTTTTAGATAGAAGCAAGGTACATTAACCCAAACATCATCAGTGTCACAGAAACATCACAGTAAGTAGAATGCATGTAGCCTGCAGACCCTTTAAAACACAGTACAGTTTTTAAAGACTTTTTTACTTTTCACAAACACAAATGACGTCCACAAGTCGGTGAGTGTGTTTCATCTGAATACATATTTATTAGATAAATATTAGGATGTCACAGCATCTAACTACATACAGTTTTGCAAGACTAAAAATCACAATTAGTTTTTTCTTCTTCTGAACAGTTTAAAATATGAAATGATTGTACACAGAATGTACAAACCAAAAAGACAACTGCCACTTTAGGCGCCAATCACCTCAGATTGTACCTTTTTTTCTCTGATCATGATATCAAAATTGTACAAACTATGAATTTGGTTACAATCTTTTGGAACCACTCCAGGCCCCACGTCCCTATCCTCCAATTTATTACCCAGATTTTTCTTCATTATCTTTTTGTAGCACCTTATAGAGTACACAGGTAATGGAGCAATACACATAAGCTAAATATTACACAAAGGTAAAACAAATGTGTCTTGTCCCCCCACCCCCCAAATTCCCCTGTCAAGGGGGGGCTTGGAAATATTTTACATAAGTGGAAAAAAAAATGGCGAGAGGTTCCACAGACGCTAACAAACACAGATTCATTTTACCCAATTCGAGTCTGTTAGGAGGATGCAAGCTTTACAAATTCTAAATACACAATGCACATTCCCCTGGGGAAAATGAATACATTTCTGTTAACGTGTCTCTATTTGTCATTTACATATGTACATGCATCCCTTATGTCCCCTGCTCCTGCTCTCTCGCAGACTATTTCCCATCAAGACCTGTGGCTGAGTAGGGGACGAACATCTGACTCATTTCACCGCAACTACCTCCACCTCAGCTTACGCTTTCTTCTCAATGACTGTACAAACTACAGTAAGTGGACAGGGCTATAACATGGACTACGCTCAATTTGAAGTGTGACCCAAGTGTAAGTGGAGATCTCAGTTCAGTTTGTGTGTCTAGAATGTGGGAACACAAATGTGGCAGTGCATCACTTGAAAAAGAAAAAAAAAAAGATATACAAGACTACAACAACTGGAGAACCACATTCCCGTTTTGAAGTTGGGGAAGTTCGAACGTGTCAACAAACAAAACATAAGGTCTGTACATAACTGAGCACTAAAAAACTGTAATACAAAATAATTTAAAATGGAAAGGATTTTTTAAAATTGGGTAAATACGCGTCCAACAGAAGACTGCGAAGGGTTTTCAGTTGTTAGCTCAAACAAGTGACAGTGTTGCTCCAGCACAAACTGAAGACAATATATCATGAAAACATAATGCAAACATACAGTACATTTTGATTATTAACAGAGGGTATAAAAAGGAGGGGTGCAAAGCATTTTTCTTTGCAGTAACTACTACGCTGAACAGAACGATTCATAGAACAGATTCATTAATCTGATGTGTCTGATGTGGTGTGTAGAGTGACTCCTTCTCTGACTGGGCTCATGAGAGAAGCACCTGGGTAAAACCATTTCTGCTACTGCTTCTTTAGGTACTGTCTGTTTGCACTGGCTATGGGTTGAGAAATGTGAGGTTAATGGATGGTTTTTAATGGTTTACAGCCAACAGAATGGAGTACAGACATGTAACATTTACAAATTAAGGAAAGTACTGTAAAAATGGACTGTACCATACCATAACTATAAAATTATGCAAATGCCTTGGTGGAACTGGAGATGTCTCATGCTTTAACCATTGTAAAATCTGTGTATTTCCTTTCTAAGATGTTTGGGCCACCTCCTTCAATCACAACACAGGACTTTGGTAATACATGGCCATATTGTAATAAAACGCACATACACTGTACATTTAGAGTTACAACAACAGGGGAAAAACAGTAATCATAGCATGAACACTACATTGTGCATAACAAACATAATCTTTTACATGATCGTAGTTCATGTTTTAAATGTTGAAGAAAAACAGGACAGAGGAACACGACTGAAAGCACTGATTTGCAAAAAAAAAAGAAAAAAGAAAAAAAAAGAAAAATAAGAAAAGAAAAAAAAATCAGTCTACACTTGTTCTATCACTAAAACAAGGGGTGATTGGCACAAGTGCACATTAACACACACTGTACGCAGTCTTGTCATGAAGGGTTGAAAGACATCACAGGCCTGGGAAGGACTAAGCTCATGCATTAATGGGGGAAAGAACCCCGGAAGAAACAGCTGAGGGTTCGGATGTTATAACACGTAGATGTTATAAACTACTCTTTAAAAAGTGATTGCATTACTACTTACTTTACAAAATGAATCGCCTTGCCCATTGTGTTTGATTCCACAGCACTCTGAGAGAGAGAGATCTTGTGAAGGAGGTACAGTGCTGGTTATTGATGCATATAATCAGGCATACAGTATTGGCATGTTTTTATTAACGAGGAAAAAAAGAGAAAAGAACTATCATGACGCCCTCGTGAACTTCTTCGGCTTTAAATGGAACACTCATGAATGAATATGACGGGCAAAACAGTAGTGATGACGCAACAAGATATGCAGAGCTGAAGGAGTTTTCCTAGGAGGGGACACACATTCATATATTCCACGTATAAGCGTCGATGGACTTGTGAAGACCACCATTAGTCTCTATGATGGGGGTACCAGATCACCCTGATGCAAATCCTCTCCATGAGTGTGATGCACGCATTCTTCCCTTTGATATATCCTTATGCAGTCGTCCTGTTGCAGTTTGATGATCTTTATTGTGCTTTTTCCAAGGGACTCTGACAGACGAATGATGCAGACATCCAGCGAAGAACACTAGTCAGGGAATATCGGGAAGCCATGGTGGTAAAGCTTGGAAGAACAAACCTCAGAGCTTGTGGACAACACACGCGCCAGTTACAGGAAGATTTTTTCTTTCTTTTTTCCTTTTTTTTTTTTTTTTTTTACTATTCAGGTCTTGCTTTTCACAAAAGGAAAAAAAAATCTGAATTAAAAAAATGCTACAACACTTTCCTAGTGAGCACACATACAGTTCTGTGTGACATATATATTCATATGAACTGATTATAGCTGCACAGTTTTTTTCCGTATTAGTATTGAAAGATATCACTTTAGTGCCAACCAACATGGCTGCCTTACATGTGTGGAAAAGGACGTCCATAAAAGAGTGAAATATTTACACGAGTAAGAGGCAGAGGGAGGAAGAGTGTTTTTGCGTTTGTAAAGTACTGGATTGGTGCTCAGGGTGCTTCTCGACTCCTGACAGCCAAACACATCAGTGCTTCGGGTGAAGGAGGATTAGGGTAGTCAGTTGTTTTCAAAGAGGGAGAGCAGATCGTCATTGCTGTTGCTTGGGAGGTCAGGAGGGTCTAGGTATGACAGTAACTCATCTGGGTTCGCCAGCTCTGGAAGCAGCTGCAGAGGACAATACAAACGTTAGAGGGCATCTTATCTACTAGGGGTGCCACAATATAACCGTATTGGCAATAATCGTAATGTTTAAAAAACTAAACACTGACATTGTGTTATTGACACATACAGTAATACTGCAAATATACTGCAACAGTAACTATGTGATTCACACTCCAAAATTAGGCGGATGCTGTGTGTTTATGACACACCCATTATTTTATTTCAGTTTTATATCACTTATCCCACAAACCTTTTGTAAGGATAATGGTGTATCAGTGTAAAGATACTGGCGTATCAGCTGTATTGTTGAATCTCCATTAACTTTAATGATTACTTCTAGCTGGAGAACACAGAGAATATTCACTGTGTTACATTCCCAATCCCACAGGCAGGGGTGGAGCTATGCTACAGTGGGAAGTGGTACACATATATATCATGACAATATTCTTGTCATTTCTTTTGACTACAATAATTGTGTAGAGAAATTCTAATATCGGGGCAGCCCTATTATCCAGCATGTAGCGCTCACTCTCTGCAGCACATTCTAGACATCTCGAGGATCATTTCAAACTGAAACTCATTTGCACTTTTAAAACAATCTGTGTTGAAACTAAACTAAAGTATTTTTCCACAGTTTAATCATGTGCAAATACACCTGTTAGCAGGAAGAAAGTAAGTGAGCAAAAGCATGTCGACCATGGTTTTGTGAAACAATGTTCCCTGCATGAATTCAAACAGGGCGTAAAAATGATGCATTAAATGAAACAGTGCAGTTACTCACGTCCAAAGAGGGCTCTGGCATGTCTGCTGGTCCCTGGCCGCCCACCTGACCCTCAGTAGCTGGGTTGAAGGCCATGTCAGGGTGCGGGTGGGTGTTGGGGCCGGGCTGCTGTGGAGGCGGGGCTTGGCGTGGGGGCTGGGAGGATGGTGGGCCGCTGTGATGTAATGGCTGCGCTGATTGGCTGTTGGGGTGGGGGGATGCGTGCATGCCTGGCTGCATGGATGCATGGGACTGCTCTGCACTCACAGGATGGGGCATCTACAGGGGGAGGAGAGAGAGGCAGTGAGGTACTGTGCGCGCAGCGTGGAGCATGAGCCAGTGGCCAGGTAACAGCCGGAAACACACGTGTACTGTGTGGAGCATTGCGAATGCCATGCAGATGACGTCAGAGCATATCACCACACTCGGATAGAGGCATCATTCCCCAGGCATCCTATTTTTAGCTTGTGCACAAACTAAAGCAGGGGTAGTAGCATGTATAGTATCCAGTGGTGGGAATTTGCCTTCTTCTACACCTCAGTGCGGCTTCCGCTGGCCTCTCTCTGCCTTTCACTGTAACAGTAGCTAAAGGTAATAATGAACTGATATGAACTGCGAGAGAAAACAGAGCCATTACCAACTGTGTTATTTAATTAGTAATCATTTCTATTTTAGTTTTTAATCAAACTATTTTTAGTTTACAACATAGTTGCACATTTATACACCAAATGTGCCAGCGTTCTAATCTACCTCTGTATCTGAAAAAGATTTTTTTTTACTTAAATAACAGCAATGATATGGAGGTAGTTCAGTTTTAGGGGCAGTGGTGGTGTAATGATTAGGGATTTGCCCCTGTGACCTGAAGGTGACCAGTTCAAATCCCATACTGGTACAAGTTCTACTGAGGTACCAGTGAGCAAGGTAATCTGGCAATGGTTTTGGAAATGGGGTTTGTATAAATATGAAATTTCATATGAACGACATAAAACTATTCGCCTGTTACATTTGTGTCCAGCCTTGTCTAAGATAACCTGTGGCAAAAATGTATTTAGCTTCACTTTTGTAAGTGAAAACTAGAGCCAAACAAATAGAATTACAGGGGAAATGTACTTTATAACAATTTTTTTATGCCAACTATCAAGTTCATCAATAGAGAATGTACTGAAATGTTGTTAGTTATTACTAGTTAAGTAGTACTCAGCTGATTACACATCCTTCTTCTTCATTTTTTAGCAAATGTTCAATTCACATCCTGTTGGAAAGAGTGTGTGCTAAATAATATGTGTGATAAAACATTAAATTAAATGATCGGTTTATGATATCATCCATAACAGAGTGTTTTGGACTATCGTGGGCTATTATATCAGGCCCAGAAATTTCATGTTTATAATAATACTAATAGGTTACATTTATATGGCTCCTTTCACAAACCCAACGACGCTATATTGGTGCATCTCTCTAATTTATCTGTAGATCATTTTAAAATGTTCCTGTGTATCTCCACATAGTTCAAAGCTTTACAAAAAAAACTGCAGACACATACAGAATGATTAAAAAATGAATCATGAAACATGACTAATGAAGCGTCAATGAATTTAAACATCTAGAAAGCCTTGTATTTCTAAAGATCAATGTAATGTTCAATTCCACCCACTAGCTAGGACTTCCCCAATCATATGACACTACCAACACTGCGTGAGTGAAAACAGCAACGCCAACTGATCTCTTTTGGACTCCCAGCCATGGATGCCCAGGTGATCAAATCTTGAGGTTGAAATCTTGACAAAAATGTATGTAAATACATAATTACAGTATATTATTGTTTTTCCAAAGTACTTGAAATAATAAGTAAAAGAGACAAAAATGATCTAAAATAAACTAAAATCACAAGTGACTCCACACTTTGGAAATGTAATATAAATGAACTGCTCTCCATACAAGTGCATCAACACTGAGCAAGTGCCTAATATTCACACAGGGACTACAAAGGGTATGCAGTACAGAGATCAAATGTGTTATGTCAGCAGGAAGGGTGTGGTCCTCTGTTCATATTTGAATGGAAAACAAAGTTCAAGAGCGTTTATAATAAACACTGCTCGAGTGAAAGCCATGAGGTTATGGATGACCTGTTAGGGCTGACGTATGCCTAGTAGATCTCTTACCGAGTCAGGCATGCCGTGGCCAAGGGGTTTGTCCGGGCCCATGAGGTTGTTGGGCACATCTGGAGGATGGGATAGTTGTGGCCCGTGCATAAAATCATTGATGGGAGCTCCTCCACCCGAGTTACCATGAGGAAAGTCAAAGTTTCCATGGCCCTGGTAACTGTTGCCTGATAGAAAAAAAGCAAACACAGAAGAGCAATGAAAAGCTTTACCTCAGACAGAGGAACAGAGAGAGGTGCTTGGGTCAGCTTTAAGTCTATCTGACTGTTATGACCATAAAAAAAAGAGTCAGGCCAACCCAGAGAAAATAAAAGATCTCATAAAACGTTTAAGGCTATTTTTCCTAAGGTAGGGAGAAAGAAAGGCTGGAGCCGACTGGGCTGCTGACCTCTACCTTGGCCCCCGTACTCCGTGCTGTTCCCTCCGTGCTGAGGGGGGAGGGAGGTGTAAGGTGAGGGTCCTGGCCCTAGCTGTGCGATCATATCCATGACATTAGGCATGATCATCTGGCTAGGGCTCATCGTCTTAAAGCGCTTGGCCAGAGGGCCGTCTGGATCCTCTTTTATGTGCAGGTCAGACTTTATGGGAACTGGCCGCCAACTACACGTGGGGTCAATAGTAACCTCTTCAAACTCCGAGCTATGGAAGAAAAGAAGAATATTCAGAACATGTGAAAACAAGTCAAGTCTGAAGGATGTACACAGGAAGCCTGGTGGGTTTGTGGTTTTTCTGGTGAATGTTTTTAAAAAAATAAAAACACTAAATGTGTCACTCCAAAAGGTTGTTTACTTCACTCCTACATACTTCTGGATGGCATTGAGAATCCCCCACATGTACTGGTCCACTTCCAGACCCTCCAATAATGCGGTTTTACTGGGGAGAGAATAAGCTGTGTGAAACTATGTCCAAAGGGAAAAACACATTTTCAGTCCAAAATTTGCTCTAATTGAGGTACGTAACATACTTGCATACAGGACACCTCCACGTTCCTCTCTCACAGTTCAGCTGCAAATAGGACTCCAGGTCGAAACACTGCAGAGGAGAGGGTACATGTCAAAATGGTTGTGAATTTTGAAATAATACAACAAAATGCATAGTTCCTAAGTCTAAAATCCAATTGTGGATGTATTTTACAGTAGAATATACAGCAAGCATATGTAGTACACTTGGAATAAAATTTAACCACCTTCAAAAAATTGCAATCAATTCAAGCCATTTTCATATTTTTTAAACCTTTGTTTTCAGAGGTACAAACTAGCGGTATCACTGCGCTGCCTACCTGCACGTGTTTGCAGTCGTGTCCTCGGGCGGGGAGCTGAATCCGCCGGAACGTGATGGGACACTTCAGGGACACTTTGATAGCTGTCTGCTCCACCCCGTCCTCTCCATTCAGCGTCGCGTTCCCGGAGGACGCTGCTACACTGCTGAAATTTCTCTTTACTGCACACAGAGAAGTAGAGAAGTCAAAAGAAGCTTTAAAAAGAGAGCATGCAAAATAGCACAGAAAAAAAAAAGCTTGCAAAAGAAAGTAGTACACAAAGGTAGTAATAGGGCCACGCAAGTTGTTAACATATACTGGTGTTTTTTCAACTCAATTATAATTTATTTTTTATAATTCTTTATATTACTAATTCTATAATCCTTTTTGCACAAGGCACAAACAGGTTCACAGAAAATCCAGATTCCCCAATGAGCAAATCGTGGGGGACTTTAATCTTTGATCTTTTTAAAAGCATACAAACACACCAAAAAAGTACTTCAAACTGTTTATTTTAGAATAAAAAATACATTACACTAAAATGTTTTCGTCTTGCGCACCCCCTAGAGGCGGTTCGCAAAACCACAAGGGTGAGAGGGTGAGAGAGAGAGAGAGAGGCAGAGACAGCAAAGTGTGCTTACTTTTGGTGATACAGTGTTCTGCGGGCAGGAGCCTCTTCTTCAGCAGGCCCTGGAGGACGGATCTCACTGATGGCCTGTGCACCAGCTGCAGCACGAACAAGTGTGACTGGAACAAGAGCGTACACATGTTAACATACGCCAGCGAGACCCCCACACCATCAAATCCCTACGTTAGTGCTGTGGGATAATGATAGCTCTATAGTGCTGTTTGATTCTCCAGCGGAAGACCATGAAACTGATATCAAATGCACACACACACACACACACACTCTCAATAGGGGATCCTACTCAAGCACGACTGCTCAAGCAAATCAGTGTTATCTCATTTAGTATCATATGTTGTACAAGAGTGATCCAGCACTGCCATTAAAATCAGCGATGATGCATTATTCAAAAACATGGCCATTAACAGTAGTGCAGCTGTACTCACGCAACAGCAGGCCGTGACTGTGATCTGGATGGTGTTTCTTCCTGGTTGACACACATGCTTCAGGTGCAGGGGTTTGTGGGAGGTCTTGTTGTCGCCTCTCTCGATGGTGAGTGGTGTTGCATTGACACTGACTTGCACAGATGCTGGCCAATTGGTGTTCATCTGCCGGTCCTCATGGTGGTAGCACTTGAACTGGAGCTCCAAGTCAGACCTGATACCAACAATCAGAGAACTATATAATACACCAGCAAATCAAAACTACTGAAGTAAACTGTCAAAGGTTTGAGGCAATCTTGTCATCTTTTGATATGTGAAAGCTTGAATTTCATTTCAGTGAAGTAATAAAACACCTGCAAAAGATCAAACAGCTACTTACTAATGCGTTGGGTATATTCAGCAAAACTCAGCTACATGTTCATCAAAGTGTCTTCCTTGATACAAAAAGCAAGTTTTGCTAAAATAATGATTTAATTATCCAAATTGCTTTATTATCCAAACTATGACTTAAATTTTGTATGTAAAATATGGTTTAAACGTTAAAATAAGAGGTAGGTTTAAAAACCTGAAAGTTTTGAGTGCTGATGACCACTGACATAACAGCAATGCTTTAAGGTGCCACAGCATGCATTTATTCCATTTATTGCACTGCTATCTAAATATCTACATAATCTGTCTGTCATTTTCTTTTTTCATTGCCAGATGTATGCGTCCTTGGGCTATGTGAATTTGGGCTGTGTAAATATTAAGGATGGCAAAGATTACGTAATGGTTTGTTGAGTGGTAAACACATTTTTTCCATTCTATGGCACCTTTGAAAAGCACAAGCTTAATCATTATTCCCATGGTAGTACTGTAACAAATATTCCCCATATTATACAAATACTGTCTAAAACACAAAGTGCATTCACGCATTTGGCAGATTCTCTTATTCAGAGCAACTTACACTTGAATGTAATGAGAGTTTTGCCAAAGGACTCTTACTGGTATAGCCTGTTGTGTTTGTCTGCACTGGGGCAACCCCAGTCTGCTATTGGAAGGACAGTGGTTTCATCCACCACGCTACGGTAACCATTACTAAACATACACAAATTTAGCACACACCTCCACATGAGGGTCTGGTGGACGGAGGGCCGCAGGTGAAAGACGTGGTTGCTGACAGCCAGGTTGTGCTCCAATCTGAACGGTTCCAGCACCACCCCGTCCCGCACAGGGAAGGTCAGCCGTAGCTCCTCATTGGGGTTAGCTAAAACCAACACACAGCATTAGCCAACACATACACACAAGTCTTAGCTTGTGATTTTTAACAGGCATGCACTGCAGGATATGCAGAAAACTTTGCCTTTGGGGTCACAGTTTCAACTTTCCCACTGAAGTGCATGCATTATGTATGCACTCGGAGTGCATGTGAAAAATGAATGAGGTAAGATAAATGAGCGGTGAGACGTTTTCTCACCCAACTGAAGAGGATCAAAGGCCTGTCTAAGGTATGCTGACTCTTACTGAGGGCTTAATAAAGACACAAGTAGTCGGATTGAAAAGATTTGAGGTGTTATGTCTTTGGCACTCACTCGGTGGTGGAGGCAGGGACGTCATGTTTGGTTTCATGTCAGGAGGAAACGGAGGCTTGACATCCTGGTTGGGCGATAGGTATGGAGGGATACTACTTCCAGGAGTCATGGGAGGCGTGGGGTTTCCGGGAACTGGCGAGTGAGGATAGTTCACAACCTGCCGAGGAGGCTATAGGAAAAAACACACATATATACTTGTACTACATTTTTATTTCTGAACTCTACATCCATACATATGCCTTATAGGCTCATACGTCACACGTTAAACACAAAACAACAACAGAAGAAGAAAGGGGGTGCCTACTCCATTGCCTTGATTGTAGGCATAACCACCTCCAGAGAAATTGTTGCTCTGCCCATTGAATGGCTCCTGCTGGAAAAATAAACATATTCAGTTTCGCAGTCTGAATCATGAGAAACATTGAGCTCTATTGTTCTTTCTATTCTAGTATATATACCTTGTAATACTGGCCCATGGCCACTCCTGAAGGAGGGTACTGGCCTGAGCCCTGCTGGCCTGGCATCCTCTGACCAGAGTAGTTTGGGGAGGGTAATGCTCTTGAGCCATTAGGGTTGGGGTACTGCCCTTGCTGGTTAGGAAACTGGCCATTAGGTCCAAACTGTTGGGCCCCATAGTTGGGCTGAAGAGAGAATTTAAATTGCAATTATTGCACCAAATTAATGAAGAGGCTGGAATCTGAAAGAAAGGGTCATTATCTGTCTATATTTAAAAAAATGGAGGAAGTATGTATAGACAATCACGATACATGTTATACAATAATACTCTGGGAATGCTCAGTTTCCTACTTAATGTACATGTAGCTGATCAATCAAGATGCATTGTCTGAAGTTTTCTACATGGGAGCTACAATAACGGCGTAGTTAACAGAAGCTAATTTAGCAGTGTGCAAACTTTTTATGTAAATCATCACACTTTTGCTTGTTGTGTATGTAGATAGAAAATAAAGTTTTGTTGAAATCTGTACTTCTGTCCATTTTTATACCCTTTCATATCTCACCTCGCCAGGATAGGGCCTCTTGGTGCCCTGTATGGGCATGGATTGGGGCCTGGGGCCGGGATAGCCTTGCTGGGGCATCCTCTGGCCATGGCCCCCAAAAGGTCCCATTCCTGGAGCCCTGGGCTGGTTCATACCCATTGGTGGCCCGCTTAGGTTGGAGCTGTTCATGCCAGCTGGATTCATTCCTCCTCCCATGGCTGGGGGACCCCGGGGTCCGGGTTGGTTCATGAACTGACTGTTATAGCCTTGCGTGGGTCCCATCTGAAACGAGGAGCACATCTGGAGAAAAGAGCAGGGGAGATTAGTGAATAATTGAGCGCATGGATTAACTATTTCAGTCTGGCTCTGGTCCAGCAACTGAGCTGTTTGCACATCACTCACCTGGCCATACTGATTCATGTCCTTGTTGGTCTCCTGCAGTGCAGCCACTGTGGCTGTGGCAGTAGCTGTCGCTGTGGCAGCGGCAGCAGCAACGGCGGCTGCTGCGGCGGCAGCGGCAGGTTGAGTAAAGTCTGATGGCGGCCGGGTGTGAGGGGGCATGCCTATACCACCTGGAGCATTTGGACCACCTGGGTAGCTGTGAAAGTCAAAACCAACTTAGCTCAACTTCCTGGCACACAGCTTAAAACACAGTCAATAAGCAGAATAGAAGAACGCCTCCCTTTCACATTAAAAACGTCTGATGTCATTGTCTCTGTATATTAGATCTTCAGATACTATCTTCTTAATCATTATACTCTCTCTGTCTGCTTGGCACTGTGTGAAGGTGATATCATCTCTTTTGAGAAAACTCCTGGAAGACTATGATCCTTGAGCTAAGTGTTGGCTTGGCATCACAATCAAATATCAAATATCACTAATGGAGGACTCATTGCCCAAGTTTATTGAATTTCTCATTGAATCGAGCAAGGAAAGACTCCCCTCTTTAAGCAGTATCTTCCCATCAGTGTGTCTGGGACCGCTCTGCTGATTTTTCAGTGCTTTGAACACTTACCTCCCACTGAAGCCTCCAGCTCCGGGGTGCCCTGCTCGTCCGTACATGCCCTGCTGCATGTAGGCCGGGTTGGAGCCCCCTTTGGCTGAGAACTGTTGCTGTTGGCCAGGGAACTGAGGCGAGTTGATCCCTGGGTTGCTGGCCGACATGCCGGACCCTATTCCATTGCCTCCAGGGTTCATAGGGTTGTTGCTGTTGGCCATGGGGTTTCCCAATACCTGATTCAAGAACAACAGGATTACAAATCCTTCAGCTGTCAATGTTGCTAATAGTGCAACAGTGATCTTCAAAAGGGACCATTTAGTACATTAGTACAAGTTGCTTTTTTCGTCTCACCTGACTTTGTGATGTATTGGTAACCCCCCACACGGTCGTGACCACCGACAACGAGCCTGGGGCCTGGTTGGTATTTTGCTGCCACGGAACGGAGTCGTACGGAAAGGACCCATCACTGAAAATTGAACAAAAACATCACATCAGCCAGCTGATGCAGCAACTCCCCATACTGTATCTGAGATCAGGAAGTTCATATCCCGGCTGTGTGGGGCCTAAGGCACTAAAGGGCAGCTACAGGGAGGTTTGCTGACTTGTGGAAGAATTCTCCACTGAATGGAGGACATTGTTTCCCATAGAACCAAAGCTGTAGGATTCGCCAGGGAGACTTTCCCTGGCAACCAATCACAGCTCAGGCCTGGGCCCAGAGCACAGAATGTTCTATTAAACATAACTTCATTGAGCCAGTGCTTCTCCTCTGCTCAGACACCCCAGAGGCCCTTTCTCTGGCACCCTATTAGCAAACAACTATACACGCCAGGATCCTTTAGTAGCTAATATAGCAAAGTTTACATACAAATGAAGCATCATTCAATTTTTGTTCATGCCTTGGAGTCCTGAGACTGTTAGATGACTTTGACAGCGAGTGATGATTCAATGTTTACACAGCATGGCTGAAAAAACCTTGACTGCTGGTGTCTTGGAGATGACTGGGTGCAGGCAGCTGAGGCTAATATGTGGGGGGGGGGGGGGGGGGGGGGCAAAGGGGCATTCTTTAACCA
>JBBPDA010000145.1:19350817-19363999 GCA_037974385.1 Arnoldichthys spilopterus
ACACACACACACACACACACACACACACACACACACACACACACACACACATACATACACACACACACACATACACAAGGCGTGCCACAGCCACTTTGCCAGAATGGAGGAAAGGGGAAATATGCAGGCAGCTCACATTTCAAACTTGCAGAGGGGGGTGGTGCCTAACGTGGCAGACAGGCTGTTTTTTGGCCCTTGGCCAAAGCATCAGGGGAAGAGGGGCTGGGGGGTGGGCTGGGGAAAGGGGTTAGGGGGGATCCCAAACAACAAGTGCAAATCAATTCAGTCAAAGCCGTGTTTGAAACGAGTGATTACTGCTATCAAAGCAGGGGAATCCGACCCATTGGTGAAGCTAATCGGCAGGCGCTTACGTGGGCTCGCATGACACTAGTGACTAAATCCATCAAACCACGCTGACTAATTAAGTCCAGGGCTGGTGGTCTGAACCAGTTTTACACAGTGTTGTCTGCCTACTGGAGAGGGTGACATTAATGGGAAAATTGTTAGCTTTTAACGCTAAGTGCCTATCATGACAACAGGCTGCCTAACACTGCTAATTACATACATCTAAAATTGTGGAATTTTTAGAAAACAGACACAGCTCTTCCCCAGGCTGTCAATAGCATGCCTTCATTAATGAATTAATAAATAGCTCCTTGGCGGATGCTGAATTAGCATCGCCTAGTTTGTTAATTAATAGCACTTTACTGACTGTAGCTTTAACTTGGCACGGCAAAAACCTACACAATTATCACGGTCATGATTACCACTGACATCAAATTAGTAATAATTCGTCTGTTCAAACAAACCACAGAGACTTACAGTATATTTCAAAGCTTCAAGGCCTGAGTGGCCTCCTTGTCTAGAGCTCCCAGGCAAGACAGTGTGACAGGGACCTTCAATAGCATGCTCCTGGTGGGTGAAATAATTCAGAGAAACGAGCGGACATGTCAAGGCTGCAGGCTACATTAAAGAGGTGAAGAGCTGAAGCTGGCTCAAACAGGAACTTGAGCTTCCTCTCACTCTCTGTCTGCAAAGCAATGACTCATAGCAACACTCCAATAATACAGTCCCTCCTGCTCACACTTCTGTGTGGATGCAAATTTGGTTCAGTGGCTCTTAACAAGCGCTATGAGTGGAGGTGAACTTTTTGTTAGCACTAATACTCTGGAGTATTTCAGGTAACATCATCACATGGTTACATCGAAGCCACAAAACCCTTATTTTCAATAGTTACATATGGCCTACAACATAGGGAGCGTGCACTGTTTTAACTGTTGCTGAGTGATTTCATCAGCTAGAGACAAGCACTGGAGAATATGTCAAAACAGTGGCCTGGTTAGAAGCGAATCCAGTCCTGTTCATTATTTCACACCGCTTCCCTTGCCGCCACAGCACAATGACTGCAGGGGTTGATTACATTATTAACACAATAGATTCTGCCTTACTAATTACATATCATTAGAGGTAAACCTCTGCACAGAGAGAGGGGGGAAAGAAAACAAGCAGTGGATTTCTCATCTCTGAATGGCGAACTAAGTAGGGGAAGGGGGAGAGCATGGTTTGTGGTGAATGTGTGTGTGTATGTTTGTGCATTTCACAGGGGGGTCCCTGGGCCTGGGCTTCCTGTGTATTTGCACTGGCGGCTGCTCTGTAAACCATGTGTGTACATGACATGTGAATTACGGCAAGGCCCGTGAAAGCAATCCCTCACTGCAGACATGCCGGATCGCTCGCACTCCTGACATTGCCTTCCAGCTGGCCTGATTTACAGCACACTGACAGAATTCCTGTTCAAAGCAGGAACATTCTTTACGTTTTCACTGGAGGAGGCAGTTACACCTCATGCTGCTGCAGCCTTGAAGCACTTTCCAACCAAGCAAAGCAAGCAAAGCACAGCTTAAAAAAACCCCCAACACGTCATTTTTCTCTCATTCACAACCATCTATGCAGAGTTTTGTTCTTCATAAACAAATATGATTGGTGGAAAATGTGTAAAGTAAAAATGACACGGTACACATTTGCACGTTTGTTCTTCTCACCACGTGTAACTGATCGGTAAAGACATTTTTGGCATCTAAGACGCAAGACTAACGTGGAAACTTATGAATTAGTATCAGCATGATTCAATTATCACACTTGCCTCCAACCACGTTGAGCTGTTAAGTCATCTCAGACACACGTACTTATGCGGTTTAGATCTTGTGTGACATATAGTTATCTATAAAACAGCACCAGCAGTCATTGCTATCTGGGTCCATTTTCATAAACAGAGGGGAAATATTCCGTGTGGTACAAGTTGACTGGCTTTGAAATGTAGTGCAGCTCAGTGAGATTTGGGAGGCACTGCTCAAGGCGAAGGCTAAGTGCAAGAACATGGCAACTCTGTACATGGCACTTTGTAAAGTTAGAGGGAAAAAAAGGAAAACTAAGGTTTTCATCAAGCCGCTGCATGGAGTCAGAGAGCAGGGTGAATCATACCAGTCTTCGCCTTTCTCTATAAACTCTCAACATACCATTTAGAGCAGGAAGGTTCCTCACTGAAGAACCTCTCAACAGCTAATGACTTGTAGACTGGTATCATAGACCTGAAAATGAGGCAACATAGTGGAGCTGCAAAAAGAACACAAATAGCTTTATTCAGCAAAGCGGGTCAGAATTCTTTCGACTTATTCATATCGCTTGCTCGCACTTCCCTAACGAGAAGCCAATAAAGACAAAGTGGCTTTCTCCTTCATCTGTTAAGACACGAGCCTGACCTGACGTACACCGCCGAGGAACCGAAGCCACAGAGAAGCCGTTGGGTTGTGTGAGTGGGTGAAGACGGTGCGACACTTAAAGTACATTTTGAAAAAGAAAACAAAGCATTGCTACATTTCCAGTTGCTTCTGACTTCTGCTCTTCGTGCCAAAACTAGTCTTAAAAGGCACTTGGCCGGCAGCACACCTTGCAATTAGCCTGTCGAAACATCTCACAAAGAACAATGGCGTGCTATCTCTGTTCTTGCATGCATGCAAAAACAGGTCTTGTGGAGATGCTTTTTTTATGGAAATGCGTAAACAATGGCAGGCCGCCTGAATGGGGGTGTTCGAATGAGAGGCACATCCTGCCAGACAAACACATTAGCTGTCACTCTCCATACTAATGTGCTTTCTATTAAATGTCAGTGTGACATGCTCTAAGGGAAGAACAAGCTGTTGATCTAAGACAGCTGATTGCTGCCACTGAACACATTATGTCTTCATTAAAAAACAAACGTATATTTTACATATATAAACGTAATCAGATGGGGGGGGGGAATAATCCCATTGGTTTCTATTTTTGGGATAATTTGGGTGTTCAGATAATAGCGTTTAGATGAGAAATTGGTGTCCCAACCGTTCGGCACACTGCAGCGAGAAAGAGACAAAAGAGTGGCTGCTGGATGTTACACAAAACAATTATCTTATTGCCCTGCCGGTGGGGAGCCTAACAAAGCCTGGGTAAGAAGTCTGCCTGTGGCATGTAAGCACTGCAGCTCAGACTCCAGAGTACACACGTGCACACACAGACACACACACACACACACACACATGCACGTGCACACATACAAACACACACTGCGGACAGATAGCTCCCGTAATCACAGATTAATACGGCAGGCTAATCCTACTGACAGGGAGGTCAACATCACATCTACCCTGTCCCTGACAGACTACTCCTCACCTCCACACACACACACCCACACACACACACACACACACCCTTAAAGATCAGCTATTGATAGGAAATGGCAGACTTGTATACTTTGCACTGATAACATCTTTCGTTTGTGTGAACAGCTTATCAGTCCGTCATGGAAAAGTGCGTTATACTGTTCAGGTCCCTGCGACGAGCCGCACGTGCGACAGAGAAATACAATAACGAGCTAAAATGACATGTGAGAATATAAGGGAGAGAGAAGTGACGACAGAACTTAAGAGAACATTTTACACTGAGTGACAAACAGCGATGATTAAAGTATATAGAGTGAGGCGCTGTTTTACACTTTCACTTTCAAAATGACAGAGTGGCGGCGCGCTGTAAAAGGTTTTGGAATGGGCTTCTTTTTTGGACGGCTACAGTCCTGCCGATGGGTGTTCTCTAATCTTCGTAACTTAAGCCCTTAATAAGTACTGAGAATTGTTCGGCTGCTACTATGAAACCGAAGCACTGGCGACTGAAGTGTCTTCTGATGGATACAGCAGTGTGATGAGCAGGGTGTGTAGAAGACGAGCAGAGTGGTGTGTCTGTGTGCAGCCTAGGGCTGTTTGTCTGACTGACCATTGATCGTGCAGCTCGGCTCTCAGCTCCAGTGTCTGGTGTCTGCCGACCCTCTGTCGCCATCCTGCCTGTCACTGGCTTTTTACTGGGACTGCACTTTCTCAGCACAGCCCCAGTTTCACATACAGCATATGTGTGCGCCTGCGTTTGTGTGTAAGCATGTGTTAGGTGTGTTGTAGAGCTTTACTCGCTCATGACATTTTGGTCTGACCTTGATAAAGTCTCACAAATGTTTGCCTGAGTCCAAATCAACCTGCACTGCCTTTTGCCTCCAACCCCTAAAATCTGTTAAAAAGTGAAAGGCCTGCTCCGGGGTTGTAAATCCTGAACCCAAGACAAGCCCGACACATATTTGAAAAGTGACTTTCAAACCTGTCTGAGCTTGTCCAGACCTGTCTCATCTAAACCAGCCTTATTCGAACCCGTCTTATCAACACGGGGTTTAGGATTAACTCAGCTTTTCAAATATATATATATATATAAATCTAACAAATGAGCTTCTGTGAAATTCTTTGTTTCCATCTATCCATCCATTTTCCAACTGCTTCTTCCGTTTCGGGGTCACGGGGAAGCTGGAGCCAATCCCTGCTGACTGCGGGCCTAAGGCGAGGTACACCCAGGACAGGAGGCCAACCCATCGCAGGGCAACACACAGACAGACAAACATTCATACACACATTCACACCTATGGGCAATTTTTACAATCCAATCAACCTACTGCAAGCCTTTTGGACAGTGGGAGGAAACCGAAGCACCCGGAGGAAACCCACGCGAACATGGGGAGAGCTTGCAAACTCCGCACAGAAAGGCACCTGTGGCCGACCCGAGGATCGAACCCAGGACCTTCTCACTGTGAGGCGACAGTGCTAACCACTGCACCACCGTGCCGCCCATTCTTCTCAATCCCAAAGTCTGACTACTGTTTTCAGGTACATGGTTCTGTGAAATGATTGTATGAAGTTGATGTTGATGATGTCACTACTACAGAACAGAGCTGAAGATGATTCATCAATGACGGTGAAAGCTGTAGAACATCAACATTAACACTACATTTAACATCCACAAAGACCTGATATCAGGAAGGTAAAAAATCCAGAAATGACCATCAATAATTTACTAAAATTACTATAAATAATTACTGCATTATTGTATATTACTGATCATTTAGTAACTTCTCAGTAGCTGAAAGTGGTGTCCAGCTTATACAGTTTCAATGTACACAGCGTATGTGATTATCATTATAAGTGATGCCAAACGTCTGAATAAGTTTAAAGTTCATGGGGTTAAAGACTTATTTAAAGGAAAAAAGTATCACAAGAAACCGATAACTTTATAAAAGAAGGGAAAGTGATTTTAACGTAATGCGAGTCTGTTATATCAGTTTAACACGATTTTAATCTGGAGAATTTTGGTGCACGACATTAATCATTACTTGGAAAAAAAGCAAGGTGTCCCTAAACTTTTGACAGAGATTAGAGAGAGAGAGAGAGAGAGAGAGAGAGAGAGAGAGAGAGAGAGAGAGAGAGAGAGTAGGAAATGAGTAAGAAAGCGAGAAGTGAGCAGGGGAGAGGAAGCTAAGGCCCAGACGGCGCGTGTTTGAGTGTTTGCTCTGCCACTGTCGTCTCCCTGTCTGGGGCAGCAGACGCCCATGTGACAGAGCTGAGATGGATGCCTGTGCGATGGGCTGACAGCGAGAAAGCCACGGCTGTATCTGCTTCCAGCCATTTCTTTATCATGCACTCTTTCAAACACACTCACTGCGGAGGGTCTCACCATGTGAGGACACAGACGTCGCCACTTGTAAGGAGTCTTGCCACAGACCTTCACGGAGCTTAATCAGGTACATGAGCGCCATCCTCATCAATAAACGTCAAACATTATCTGCCTTATGCCTCTGCACCGCTTAGCGTCTACAGAGGGACAAGAGAAGAGCTATCGCTCCTTCTGGGAGCCTCCCGGTGCCCGGCAGTAACCATGGTAATCTGTGGTGCTCTAAAACATCCGTTTATCTTCATTCCCAACAGCTCGCCATGTCAGGCCTTTTCCAAATGAAGTACGCATGCACCCCTCAACCCGAGAGCTCGCTGGTCATCTGTCTCTGTTGTGCTGATGCCCGTTTGTGCTTCACTTTGACAAATGTACAAGAACAGGACGCTTCAGGAGAGCTGGGCTGAGCAGGTCAGGGCTGTTTACAGAAAGGACACTGCTCTGGACTCTGCAGCTGGGAATCAAACATCGGTGGCCTTGCGATAAATTAGCCACTCCTGTCGTGACCGTTTCTTGCGCGTGGTCGTGCTGAGAACCACACAGCTTATAGTGGCAGCGGCGTAAAGCCCCAGAGAGTTACGACATCTTCTGTAAACATGAGCGGGCAGTGAAGAAATCTTTAATACGAAGTGATGCTGCATGCACAGACAAGCCTACAGACTGTACAAGTCCATGACTGTAAGACTTCCCCTCATGTTACCTTGCATTTAACCCTTAGAAGCTTCACTCAGTGCCAGTGATAACAAAAGCACAACTTTATTCATTATCGCTCACTCAAAGCTCACTGAACTAGCTAATAACCTAAGCCTTACACAAATACCAGCATCAGTTTGGTAAAGATCAGTAGGGATTATTATAATGCCAATAAAAATGTTGACTGATATTACGTTTTGTCATTGCGAGACACAGAAAAAGTGGCAATAATAATATTAAGCCTTCTGAGGGTTAAAGAAAGGGTCTATTGCAGGAGGAGTGCTGCTCCCGCTGCACTGTGATGGACGGAGGCAGAAGGAGATGAAGCATGAGAGTGAGAGCAGAAAGGGACCCACCTGCTGACTTTGGGGTGAACTTGTCACGGTTGGCTGCACACACAGCCAGTAGTCGGTAGCCCAGGTCCAGGTCAAAACCCTGCTGTGCTGCAACACGACTCACCACCTGTAGGGACATACCAGGAATGTGTAAAAACTGTTTTGTGAGAGTGCTCGTGACCGTGTGTGTGTGTGTATATGTGTGGGAACCTGGAAGTCTAGCCAAGTGTCTCAAATCAGGCACAATGTTCTTCCATTACACTCTCTGAACTCACACCATGTAGTGACCGAATCTCTGTAAAATTGAGCACTAGCATTAAACAGATAATTCAGGACAAATAATGCAACATTTTACAAAATATTTGTCTGAAAATCCGTTTCTTCGATGATATGGGCTCTTCATTTCCTGAATGATGTACCACAGTCTGTGGAAAATGGACAGGAGTCATCAGAGGCCACTGCAGTTTGAAGTTTAGCACTAAAGTCTTTAAAATGATGTGTTTGTGCGGAAGCTACTGAGACATGATTGATGAAGTTAACTAACTATTAGAAGCTCAGTCAAGTCAATATTTAGGCAGCCTTGCTTAAAAAATTGTAATACATTAAAACACCATTTTTTTGTTGTAAAATGGCCAAATAAAGAATCACGAGTAGTTCAGTAAAAAAAATCCACACATTTCAAATAGACCTCTGGGGGAAAAGTACAAGAAAAATGTAGGATACAGGCCTTTTAACCTTACATTCTACATTTCCCACTGTGAATACACTACTGGAGGTAGCTAGTACCCTAAGGGAGAACACAATACGAGACACAATGTGTAGTCAGCAGTTCTCCTTACGACGTTTTAAGGGAGAAATCAATACAATTTTACAGTTTAAAATGTAAAAATGGCAGATATTCCCACCCAAACTGCCAGCGTAAATTTATTTTTGCTGGAAAAACAGCTTTTTTTTCATTTTAATGCAGGTTCTTATGAGAAATGACACCACCTAATAAGAATGCAGGCTTTCAAAAGTGCACCGAGTATGAATGGGTGCATAGTGCCAGAACTGAGCTGTAGTTAGCAGCGCTGTTCTCCACACTTCATTTTTTGACAGTTCTAGTACATCATCCGGGTATTAACAATACACTACATTCTGCTGCACTTCCTAGCGTGAACACATTACTTGATTTGAGACAGAGCTCCTGTGTCTAAACGGATGTGTGAGAAGAAATACGCCTTCCTCTTCCGTGAGACCGAATTCCGCACGCGGCAGAGGAGCGCAGACACGCGCGCGGCTGAGCGGCATGAGGGGACATCGGAGGGAACTCCTCTCAACTCCAAACTGCTTAGCGCCGGACCTTCTGAATTTTTCAGGGTTTACATAAAATATGTGCAATTAAGCTTCCTTGAAATTCTACTCCAGCCCCCCATGAGAGCGGTCTGAACCGGCAGCGTGCTAAGCACCACGCCCTCTACACTGCTCCTCTCTTCCTCATACACAACATATCTCTCTACAAACTACTCATAGTGGAGCAATTTCCTCATTCTAATGCAATCATATGAAATATTTATCCACATGCATGAATAATGCAGTCTAAAAGAAAACAGCCACCTCCACTGATGTGGTACAGTGTTAAGGCTGTGTTGGTATTCGCAGAGCAGGACTGATGGGTGTTCCCTAGAGATTTGGAAAACTGTTGTGCAGACGGAGACCGTTTGTTCTCTGAATGTTCTGTTCCACAGAGACCTGAGCCTAGACTTGGCCCATTGAACTCCAAATCCAAACCCCTTTCAGCAAAGGCCTTGATCTGCAGCGCACAAAAAAAACAACAACTTGGAAATAAGCCTTAAAGTTAGAGAGCAGTATGAAAGGCCTAGTGCAGAGAACACACTCGTCGCCACAACAGGATCCAGTCAAAGACGGTTTTTTTTTACAAACATGTTAAAAAAGGACACATCTAACATTGCTACAAGGCGTGACTCCACACTAAGACGGTTACAGCTTCTTTTCTAAACAAACGCAGTTGTTTGTTTGACATTGCTATAGAAAGTGTGTCTTACGGCTGGTGACTTACTGAAACTGATCATGCGTAGAAACAAACGGCCAAAAACACAGCATCCCTGGCACTGACTGAGTCGCCTTTCACACTGTGCAAATCTTTATCGTGAACAAACTAATAGAAATGGTTGAAAATGTTATATATAGTTTTAATTATAGAGGTTTTTAAATTAACTTAAATTTGCAAGAAAAGAACATTTTTGGCTTTTTTTTTTACTTTACTTATTAAGATTCATTTGAACATTTCTTTTCTGGACAGAAACAGTTTTAACACGTACGTTTATGCACTTGGCAGAGACTCTTACTCAAAGTCATTTTAAAGTTAATCATGCTACAGATTATAGGCAGACGATGCATCAGGAGTGATGTCCAAGGACCTTTAGTGCGCGATGTGGTGTGCTTGCCCAGAATCGGGCCTCCATCTGCTGCATGGAGGACAGTGGTCACACCCACCACACCACAGCAACCATGAGACAGTACAGCTAATCATACCCCACGGTGCAGGTTACACGGCTGAATAACACTCCAATTCATTTGAGTTAACTCTTTAAAACTTGTCACTATTTATTTAAAGTCAGTGTTTGATTTGCAAAAGCAAACACACACATCACCACCGGTGCTGTAATAAAACACACTGCAATAAAAGTGACAAACTAACCTGCGCAGACAGCTTTTTATTCATGGTTTAATAATCAAATAATGCACTGATGGCTTAACAGGATTCTGAGATCTGATGAATAGCATCTCTTATAATGAAAACCCAGAGACATTTTTTATCCTGCAGTTTGCAGCGTTTTTGGACAAGCCGAACTGCACAGTTCCTGCCAAACTTTAATTTCCCTTCTGCAACTGCATCTGCCAAGTGTATGAAGCAGGCATGGTGCCACAGAGGCTAGCATAGATTCAAACGGGCTTTAGAAATGTTCCCTCTCATAAGCCTTTTCCTCATAATCTCTTTTCTCAGAATGCTGGCCTGAAATATTATGTGATTCAACAGCAAAATTTCAGGTCACTGAACCAAGCAAATCCTAGTTTACAGTTCCGCCATGTAGCTAGAAGGTGAGGGCATGACGACAATAGCACAAACAGTGCACAGTTGGTAGAGGAAGACGGGGCCACAAAGACACTTCCAAAATATTTCCTTTAAGACGCCGAGCGCAAACACGCGACCAATCATTCGGTGTGGAGCGCTGCACATATGCATGAGCTGACAGGAAAGGACTGTGAAGCAGTGCACTCCCAGATAGCTGTCATTGGTGAAGCTACTGACAGGCTGGATATGTCATTTATCATGTGGCAGAGTGCTGCACGTGTGCGGTTGGGAGACAATTGAGGTGCGTCTGCTCTAGGGAGGGAGAGGCAGAGAGCTACCTGCTGCCCCAAGGGCCAATGTGTAAAACACGTCTGCATCTGTCAACCAGTATTCTTATCGGCTGCTTGCTTTCATCCCCCAAACGCGCTGGCCTGCGCTGGGGGGTATGGGGGAGGGGCATTTGGGTGGTCACTAACTCTGGGTCTTCCAACTACTGGGACTAAGCCCACATACATTCTCAATACCTACAAAGCACCCCACTAAGAATGTCCTGGCTCAATCTAGAAGACTGGCATTTCGGTCAAAGCATGCGTTAACGTTATAGTAGTATAACGGTTTTATTACTGGGCCATCAGGCTCCTGAACTCAGAGTCTACCACCACACACTGTCACACTGTCAGTTCTCTTGCCTCCATCCAATGTGCAATATTGCTCTTCGCACTGGTCACTTTTTCACTTTTGCACATCACACTGTACACAATGTGCCCTTCCCACAGTTCCTTTATATATTTGTAAACATTCGTCTTATATATGTTTTATTTCTTCATTTTATTTGTACTTTTATTTAATATTCATTCTTATTTATCATGTTCTCCTGCTGAGTTTACTGGTTCTTCTTGTCCAACACATTTCATTGTACTGTTGACCCAACTTTAACATACATATGGTCAATAAACCGAGCTTGACTTGACTTGATATAGGAAGCCAACCAGATTCAACCTCTGCCTTTACTGAGTTTAGCTCTGTTCACCACTGTCACACAGGTGATTGAAATGGTCATTATCCACTTGCAGTCATGAGGGGCATTTTCAGAAGTTAACAAGCAGGACGTGTCTGAAGTGTGGAGTTGGTTTCAAGCAGAGAATGAGAACAGCTCAACAACCACTTGTGGTATGTGTAATACTTTTACACTGCGGTTAAGCCAGCAGCCCTTTGTCAAAACAAAATCTGCATGTAAATTGTGCACGCTCAGTTATTATGCACTTCGTTGTAAGAGTAACAACACTTTGAAAGCTGCACAAAACAAAAAAGGCACAAGAAAGTGTTCTGTTCCTGTTAAGGGAAAAAACAAAAAAAAACCCCCACAATTATTAAAAAAAGGCCAAAAACAAAAGAGTTATGATCTCAGGCTGTTGCACTAATAATACATTAAACATGTATTTAACATTTATCAAACATGTTGCGCATTTATCAAACATAATGTGATGTGCAAAAGTTTACTGTGCAATTTTCAACCAATAGGCTGCTTATTACACCTGAGCTGAACTGGATCTACTCATTATACCCGTGCGGCTGTGTCGTTATCAGACCGGGCCACTATGTTAACAGATGCTTGGTGTTAAAAACTGTGGTTTAGGATTGGTCAGGATAACCCTATACTGTACATACACTGCTTACATAAACTACTTTCCCTATACATTTACTCACAATAGATATACTCTGTAGTCAAGGTTAGTGGTCAGTACTCTCAGTTGGCAGTCATATGTACAGATATGGATAGCGCATAGATTCAGCAACTCAGTAGCACTGGGCTGAATCCTTGACCACAGTACTACGGGTGGTCTTGTCAGAACATCAAAGCAAGAGTGATCTTCTTCCTCTACTTCAAGTTCACACTTGTTTTGACACTCACTTACAATCTCGCTCGTCATCTTTATTGTGCACTTCTTTGATGACACATGATGGGCTCACTACAAGTATGCGCAAAAATCCGGCCTTCATGTTCCTGTCTTTGATATTTTTTTCGGCTTGCATGCAAATACCGACGTAGGGACTGGAAAAGAGATCTGAGATGGAATTTGCTCTGTACATCAACTCTTGATAACCACATTTACAGTAATTAATTAAATGGTAAAAGGCTATAAGAGGGTTCAAAGAGTGGCTGAATTCTTGGGGGGGGGTTAATCAGGGCTTTAAGGGGTTTAAAGCTTTATTTAAAGTATAATGATTATTTTGTCGTTTACTCAATGCTCCTTCAGTTTGCCATTAAGTCCCATAATCTCTTGCCATAAGCTGAAGATTCATCTAGGGTATTTCCTCCAGCTGCTCGAAAAAAAGAAGAAGAAGAAGAAATAAAGAAAGAGAGAAAGAAAAAGAAAAAGACTCTGTTCAGTCAGCGACTGCAGCTGTTGATGAGACATTAATATTACAATATGTTTTTCAGTAAATCATTATGGGAACATATGAGATAGCTCACAGGCGCTGGGGTGGAAATCAATGGAGGGAACAGCCTTACAGCCACCCAGAGCGGCTGCTCTGGAGGCCAGTGCGAGGCTGGAGGTGCCGGTCACTGGCCTCCTGCCATAATCGATGAAGAGCCGTAGCAGAGGCTGGGAGGGGTGACTGCTTCTTCCTGACCTGCGCTTAAGTACTAGTGTCTTATCAGTGCAAAGGGGAGAGGGATAGTGCAAGAGGGAACCCCAGAGAAATAGAGAGGTCTGTGTGTGTGTGTGTGTGTGTAAGGAGGAAGGGGAGGGCGTGACAGTGAGACTAATAGAAACTCAAAAGACAGAAAAGTAAAAAAAATGGGTGAGGGTTAGAGAAAGGTCAGAGTGAGGAAATACAGACAGTGGACATAGAGTGATAGAGAGAGAGAGAGAGAGAGAGAGAGAGAGAGAGAGAGAGAGAGAGAGAGAGAGAGAGAGAGAGACAAAAAAAAAAGAGAGACAAAGAGACAAGAAACTGAGAGCCTAGAGAGAGAGGTCGCCAGAAGAAAAAATAGAGGCAGAT
>JBBPDA010000145.1:19378394-19394566 GCA_037974385.1 Arnoldichthys spilopterus
CAACATGGGCGCACCAGCCTGGCCTCTTTCTCTCCCACAACCTCCCTCCCTCTCTCTCTCTCTCTCTCTCTCTCTCTCTCTCTCTCTCTCTCTCTCTCCCCATCTCTCCCTTCCTCTCACGCTCTCTATTTATTCCTTTCAGTCACCCCACCTTCCCCTTACTCTCAGACTGACTTCCCCCCCCCCTCCTTTTTCCTTCTCTCTACCTCTCTCTCTGTCCCCCCACCTCCTGTTTCTCCCGCCTTTCTCTTTCACTCTTTCCATCTGCCCATGGCTCTGTATTTCACACTGTCCGGCAGGCGTGGACTGACTTTACTGTGCTTTTCCTGCTCTCTAGATTTACCTCCTGTTTCCCTCGTTCCTCTCTATTGATCACACCAAACATCCAGACTGGAGAAAGTAATAGATGTACAGCATCAGAAAAAAAAAGGTCACTGGCTACAAAATGATATAAATGCACCCTAAAGCTACATCAGTGGTCTTCAGGTTAAACTATGTACCTTAAGCGAGTTTTAAAGGTACAGTACACTCCCTTTACATTTTCCCCGTTCACTTTTTATTTCTTCCTGCTAATAACATTGAAGCTTTGAAGAAGAAAAGCAAAAATAAAAAGCTTAATAGAATATGGTACGCTTACATTCCAGGACTAAAGAGGTACACCTCAGCTACACATTAGTCCCTTTCTTTCTCAGAGTCTAGGACATTTTATTCCACGTCTTTGGTCTCAGCAAACACGCCGCTTAAAGCATTTTAAAAGATAAATGTGGCAAATCACAACCACTACACCTATAATGCTGCCCTCACCATCGTCTGTAATAATACCAACCACCACTGCGCAATACCTGTCAGTAGCAACATCACTACAGCTATTTTTGCTGCAGACCACCTCTTCCCCGGAGAGACTGATAAAGTTGGATATTATGCAGTCAGCTCCGAGCTAATGCTTAATCCTGGCCTGTGCTCCGTAAGGCAAGGAGAGAGAGAGAGAGAGAGAGAGAGACTGCTGGGGCTGAGATGAGGCAACAGGAGGCCACAGAGTAGCAGTAAGGCTGAATATAAAGGAGGAAAGCCCTGACAGAAAAACAGACTAACAAGAAAGAACTTGGGGCCAAACCTGGTTGTACGCCTGCAGAAATGCATTTAGCTACATTTCAGAGCTAAAATGCCTGAACCACCTGCAGTGACACGACGCCAAAACCGATGCCTGAAATTACTTCATGAAATGCTTGCCGACCCTCACGTGATGATGTGGTCACCAAGCCTCTTCCTGTGGATCCACAATCCTGCACGGTTCATTTCCATCCTGCATCTTACACACTGGCCCTCTTCCTAACAGTCAGGCATTTAATCCTACCAGTCAAAAACATCTGCTGAAGCTAATTAGCTGGAGCTGTTGTAGATGTATGGGTTTGAACAGTGCACCACGCTCGTTCTAGCACTGACTCTCACATTTAACAACACAGGAAAAGTGCTGTGCTTGATACACATAAGTGCCATGACACTACCGTGTCACTGTGTCACTGCTGCGTTGAAAATGGTGCACCACACATACAACGTGTGGTCAATGACAATTCTGTGGTCAGACGCTAACCACTGATGAATGGATTAAGTGCTGGGATAGATGGATTCTGTAACTGTACGCATATATGAAAGTGGGCATCCTAAGGCAGCCAAAGGCAGCATCCTAAGCACTAGGCCATCACTGCATATATAAATAAATACACAGTGAAGCAATAAGCTAGGTAGACCTTTTGGCCTGTTCTTGCTTGTGAGCCAGTGTTCCACAATAAAACAACATTTCACAACAGTAAACAGTGACACTGGATTTTTATTTCTTTTGAAATGTTGATAAGCCTGAAAGTTGCTAAAACAAAGCACATTTGCTGCACATTTTACACATTTGATCATCATTTGCTGGCATGCCTGAGAGTGGAGCAAAATGACAAGATTTGTTGTACAGCGTTGCACAACAAACAGTATGCATTTCTGTTACATGTGTTAAGCCAGGGGTGTCAAACTCCGGTCCGGTGTCCAGCACAGTTTTGTGATTTCCCTGCTCAAACACACCTGATTCAACTCACCTGCTAAGTGAGTGTGTTTGAGAAGGGGAAGCAGTAACCAGTGTTGGACCCTCCAGGACCCGTGTTTGACACCCCTGTGTTAAGCTCCCAAGTGTACTGCATCAAGTCATGTAGGCTTTCAATGTCATGAAAGTGAAAGTGACTCTTTGTCATTGTGAACACACTCAAGCACCACAACAAAATTCAACCTCTGCATTTAACCCATCACACGTGCACGCGTGGAGCAGTGGGCAGCTACCAACAGCGCCCGGGGAGCAGTGTAGTGGGACAGTATCTTGCTCAAGGGTAACTCAGTAGTGCCCGGGCTGGGACTCGAACCTGCGACCTTCACTAGGCCTCCATTGTCATATACAGTTCACACAGTACACAGTAAAACGAAACAACATAGCTCCAGGACCACGGTGCAACATAACACAGGACCACAAAAACTACACAAATGACAACAAAGTGCCTCCTGTGCAAACGTTAAACACTGCAGGACACTGCAATGCATTTGCAGTGTTCACCGTGCATTGTATGATTAAGTTATTGACTGTCAAAAGTGAATAAGTATAAATATAAAAGCTCAAAGGTTAAAGATGATGGCACATCGACTGTAATTTTGAATCCCCATCAACCTGAACTGTTGCATCATGAGTCTGAACGTCTTAACGTCAGTGTTCATTGTTTAACATTCCACATCACAAGTCTGGAACGGCGACACACCCAGTACAAGCTAGGGCTTTTTCATAAACCAAACATCCAATGATATTAAGATTTTGGGCCTTTATGCAGTACATCTTTACACAACCGTGGAGACACCGCGACCTTAGCGTGCATGACCTTGCCCCCAGTTGAAGCAGAGAGAAAGCGATGAAACGCACATCACTAACAGAGGGCCGGCCAGGCCGCCCTGAAAATAATGTCAAGCCAGCGTTTCCTGTGCGCGTACAGCCAAATGGTTCCTGGCCCCATGCTGCTGTAGAGGGGGGGGTGGGCAGAGCTCAGATAATATCCACTTTAATTTCTCACCTGAGGCGAAGTGCTGTGGAGAGAGAGAACTGCCGCCAGCAGCCCGCGGCGCAGTGGCCATTTTTCATCAGCTCCCTGCACCTTGCACACATGCCGTAACCTCTGCGGCTTCTCTGCAGTAGGGCTGCAACGTTTAGTCGACGATGTCGAATATGGAAACAGCGAACAAGCCGAGGTGTTGCTTACTCAAAAACAAAAATACTCCACAGTGCTTCCTAATGTTTATTTGAAGCAGTGCTGCCAACAGATTGCAATACACTATATGGAGCACGATGGGCAATACGGCTGCAAATGCTTAGTTCCATCAAAAAATGGTGAATATTTTAAACAGACTGGAACTGGAATGATGGCAGCAATGTAAAAGGAAAACAGAAGGCAAAATGCTTCACTAAGTGACTAATTAGATACTGGTCAATAGAAAGCACTGTCCATTTCAGCCCTACTGTGTTTCAGTTTCAGTTTACAGGAGAAAAGGTCAGGACTGTGGTCAGGAGAGTTGATTCTGCACCAGTAGCTACAGGTGGAGCTGCTACCAGATCTTTCCAGCTGAGCTCAGATGAACTGAACAGCCTTGCAGTGGAAACATGTACGGCATCGCTCTTTAAAGCAAATTAATTAGCCAATAAACGGAGTGATTAAAAAGCAAATGAGCTCTTTTATATGGGGACTGTTCCTGTGGTCTGAGGCCACGCACTTCCCAAAACGGGACACCCAGTGCTGAAAATTGAGAGCAGCTGTTTAACAATTTGATATTTGAGAGCATTTGGCAGCTATAAATATTGAACAGCAGTATGGTGCCAGAGGTCCCTACAATGGCAGGTATGTGCAACCGGATACCCCGGGGACAATCCCCCTCATTCCGTGAATGTGCTGAGGGAAAGGACCATGGGCACTCTGGGGCCTCTGTGATTCACTGCGTTTGGTGAGGCAGGGGCTGTGAAAAACTCCAGCCAGCTCAGATAAGAGCTCAGCAGCTTGGCGTGGCACTCAGCCTACTTGACCTGACACAACCACAAATCACTGGGTGCGTAAGTTACAGTTTAACCCCTCATTCTTGTCAACACACCAGCCAGAAATGGACAGAAAGACCGGGAATGTGAGTGAGCGAGCGAGCGAGCGAGTGAGAAACTACGCATGTGTGTAAAATGTGCCTATATTTATGTGAGTGTGTGTGCAGCCTGGGAGATATACCTAAAATTCCTCACACACACTTTCCATATTATTCTGCATGGATAATTACCAGTAAAAACACATGTACTAATGCGGAACTCTGTCAGGAACAAAAGCCTTATTCCATACTGAGAAATCTGAACTCCACATTGCATAAAACATGTAGGCTTTACTTACGAGAACCTGTGGCCCAATCTCTGTTTGTCCTGAGACATTTCTTTTTCTTTTCTTCATCTTTTCAATACTAAAAATGCAGAACTCACCAGCTCGACTGGCAGTTTAGTTACTGCTGTTAGTGAAGAGCTAAGCTTCTTCTCCCACTCCAGCTTGTACAAATTAGAAGCACACATCACCACCTAGTGTATCAAAGTAGCAGTTCTTTGAGACTAATAGCAACTGATGTACGAAATGAAATGAAATTGTATAATATATATTTTATTTAGTGGGTGGTACGGTGGTGCAGTGGTTGGCACTCTCTCCTCACAGCAAGAAGGTCCTGGCTTCTATCACCAGATCGGCCACTGGTACCTTTCTGTGCGGCGTTTCCTCCGGGTGCTCCGGTTTCCTCCCACTGTCCAAAGGTCTCCAGTAGGTGGATTGGATTCTCTAAATTGCCCATAGGTGTGAATGTGAATGGCTGTCTGTCTGTGTTGCCCTGTGATGGGTTGGCCCCCTGTCCTGGGTGTACCCCGCCTTGAGAAGGGGAAGCAGTAACCAGTGTTGGACACCGGCCCTCCAGGACCCGTGTTTGACACCCCTGTGTTAAGCTCTCAAGTGTACTGCATCCAGTCATGAAAGTGAAAGTGACTATTTGTCATTGTGAACACACTCAAGCCCCACAACAAAATTCAACCTCTGCATTTAACCCATCGCACGTGCTGCCCACCGCCTAGGATTGGCTCCAGCTTCCCCAGTGCTTTACACAATGGAGGGATGGATATTTTATTTAGATCATCAGTGTTTCTTTTTGCTAACCATCGTTACTACCCCCAAGATTCCGTGGCAAAAAAGCATATACAGCATTGCAGCGTGTCTCTTCACATCACGGTGTAAATAAACCAGGAGTTGTTCCCATCCTGCAGGGGAACACAGCAGCTCAGAGCAGCAAAGCCGGTTCAAATGCAGACTCTTATTCCGGCTCCCGAAGACCGGGTCAGTTCACCACGCTACGCTGCATCCTTTTAGCCTGCATTATCAGCAGAAACAAAATGCAGATCAATCGGGAAACGTTTCAGTTTTACTTTTCACTTTCACTTCCCCTGATGTGAAAAACGCTGTCTAGTCTGTGGTTATCGATGCGCATTCAGAAAAAATCAGGTCACAAAGAGGCTCATGACCGCCAGTGAATCTCTCATGTGCTGTTCCAACCTAAAAATAGAGTCTAATGCACATCACATCCAGGCAACCACTAAATATCTCTCAGAGCATGAAAGAAGCTTCCAAGAGGGTTGAAACACTCCAGCAGGGAAGGGAGGTACAAAGAATGCCTCAGAATGCCTCCGATTCAGCTATGCCACAAACAAAGAGTTTTTTGTACGCTTGCATATAAATTCACCTCTTTAAAAGAGAACTGACTTCAGAACAGGTTGTAATACTTGATGATGTGAGCATCTTGTACCAAACCCTTACGCTATTAGCTGAGAGGCAGCAGACTCCAGCCTGAAAGCCTGCCCAGCGCAAAATGTGGTTCTACTTTTATAAAGATGCTTAAATCTTAAGACTTCTAATTTAGGGTGACAGCAGAGAGGAGGAATTTCAGGCCAGGCCTTTTGGAAAAGCCATAATTTACATTCTTGCAAAAGTCCGTAAAAGCGAGAGGTTGTATTTCAGGCGGATTGAGGAAGGCTGCATCTTTATCTAGGAGCAGAGAGGAGTTGCCTCGCAGGCAAGAAAGCTCTAAGTGAGGAGGTGGGCCAGACAGGGTGCAGTAAACCCAACCTGGCGGGCACAGCTCCAGCTCAAGAGCGTCAGCGCGCTCACAGCGGCGGCCACTGCTGAATAGGTAAGCTGAGAAATTCCATGGCCTTCTGTTTCAGACTCGGACTAAAAATGCTGAAACATCAGCTCCAAGGGGCTGGCATACTGGGCATGGAGCTCGATCCCTCCCACGCTGGAGAAACAGCCCGGTTCACAATGCTGCCAGTACGGCCGTGTCTGAGATACTGATTCGGCGATAGACTGTGAATAAACTTGGGTAAACAAGCAAACTGGTGCAGTCGTGTTTGCCCAGAGCATGTGTGTATGAAAACTGCATTTATTTCTGAAAGTCTGACAGTTATGAAGGCAGAAAACGAACGCTCGAATTGTAAAAAAAAAAAAACACAAACTCGTCAAAAACGTTTAGCCATCTTCTAAATCTTTGTGAGGCCAACGAAACTTTCTTTGGATGGTTCGTAAAAGAATGAGTGCACATAAAAAACCCTGACTGTGAACAACCTGTACGTTTACATTTATTCATTTGGCTGACGCTTTTATCCAAAGCGACTTCCAAGACGTGGAGCAGTGTAGTGGGACGGTACCTTGCTCAAGGGCACCTCAGTAGTGCCTGAGCCGGGCCATGAACCAGCAACCTTCAGGTCCCTAGCGCAATGTCCTAACCACTAGGCCACTGCTGCCCCACGTACGTATTGTAATGCAACTTGGAAGAACCTTCAAAAGGTATAAAGGTCCTTTATGAACGAAAGCGATTTGTCATCGTGAACACACTCAATCACACAAAATGCACCACAACAAAATGTGACCTCTGGATTTAACCCATCACACGTGCACACATGGAGCTATGAGAAACGCCCATGGGGGCAGTGTAGCGGGACGGTACCTTCCTCAGTGGTACCTGTGCCGGGATTTGAACCTGCGACCTTCTTTTTTACAAGGGCAAGGTCCTAACACACCTCATGGTTCTTTGAGAAATCAAAATGATTCTTCTATAGCATCACCCTTTATAGAACCCTACGCTGCTGTAAGCACATATATTCAAAGCAATAGAAAGCTGCTTATGCTGAACTGCCTTCTTCCAAGTGACCGGAAATAAAGCTGGACACTATGACTAAGAATTCCTATAACTTTGTGTAGCTCGTCTTAATGCACAAAAAGCCGGTCAGTCGTGTGTGCATCTGTTCTGCTGTTCTGTGTCATACTTGCTCACACCATGATACAGATTGTATAGTGAGGTTACTGCTGTAGCTACCAGGCACACTCACACTCCACAGCGCACTGTGCACATCCAGTACATGCTACACCAGAATGCAGAGATCACGTGGATGCAGTTATTCACTCAGAACTAACACATGATCACTCGAGGCCTCCAGACAGATGCAATGTACAAATGAGAGTATGTATGTACGTGCTGGAGACAAAGATGACACGAGAGATATGGGAAAAAAAGAGATGAAAGCAGAAAATAAAGGGGAACATGTACAAGCACATACACGTACAAACACACACCCACACGGTTTTGGTTTTTTACAATCGGAAGCTACCAATTTCTCCTTTAGGAGCCGCGTGTGGCGACCTCATGTGCGGCAGCTCCTGCCGTGCCTGAGTTTTCATCTGTTTTATGGGACAAATCTAATTAGGGAGAAAACTCTGACTAAATGAAAGGAAAACAATTAGAAGCAAAAGATGGCATCCATGAATAGAAGCTGTCGATGGGGTGCTATTCTGTCACTCTAGGTCTCCATGTTCGAGCCCAAAAAACAACGAATCCGATTAACCCGGCGCACAGCAAATAACGCTGCTCACTCTCTGATAATTAAAGAGATTCATCAATACCCGCTCAGGCACCTCCCAGCCCCGCATTACTGCAAAGGCCGGGTGCTCTCTGCGGCGTGGCTGGAGGTGAGGAGGGCTCTCTCTCTTCTACTGCTCGTCGGCCCTCGCACTGGCCAGAGAGCTAATGAGATTAGTCAGTAATGGACTGAGAGTAAACTCGCACTTAACACAAGCCCAGCCGGCCAGGCCCAGGCTGGAGAGGCGCTCTGGCTGGCTGTTGCTGCTCTGCAAAGGGCCATGCTTGGGAACCAAGTGTGCCAGTGGGCTAGGCCGGGGCAGGGCCGGGCCAGGCCTCACACACAGTGACGACTCTGTGTTCACACTGAGTCTCTTTCACACAGACTCTCACCTCCTGGACTTCCCCTCAGTAACGCAGGCAGGCAAGCAGGCAGGCGTGGGCACCACAAAACATTTGTCAGCGCTGAGTACATACGCAGCATAGGCATAACTCAGCCTGTTCTGTTTAACGTCAGTACATTCACACTGCTGGTCTTTAACCCTTAAAAGTCAGAGTTATGTCCTGAAATAACACGAATTCTAATTCTAATCTAATTCAACACAAGCACAGAAATTTAGATGGAAGTGTGAACACTAAAGGTTGCAGTATAGATACTTGTAGTAAAACCTGATACTTAATCTTTAATCTGATGCAGTGTTTTCTTCTCATTTCAGAGCCACCTCTATGCTAAACGTTTAATCAGTAGCTTTTTATGTTGCTAAGCAGAAGTGTGGTACGTTTTACGATGGTTTAATCATGATAAAAACTGTCCTGGGGAAAAATGCCATGTTTTTTAAATGTGTTGACATCAAAACAAGAGAAAAGTCAAATGTCTAAGCTCAAGGCTGTTAAACTACAGTTACCTTTATGGAAAATTAATTTAATTTAAGCTTTCATCTTCAATTTTGGACTTTTCTCTTATTGTTTTAATAGTTGTTTTTTCCCTTTTAAGTCTTCAATTATAACTGTCATTTAGCCTTTTAAATGCGTTTAAATATGTTCAAAATAAATTACGTAATTACACATTTTGTACATTTAAATACATTTAAACGTGTTTAAAAATCTGAGAGACAGTAATAATAAAAGACTTCTAATCATTAAAAAATAAAACATAAAATATTGAACATATTTAAAAAATACCAAAAATATTTTTATGGATGCAATGCTTCACCTGAACACACTTTTTTTTTTTTTTTTTATAAAAGTCTTAAGTTGGCAAAGTGTTACCTCAGCTGCAAGGGAGTAGTAGTGCTGATGATAATGCAACATTGGCCACAAGCTTTTCATTTCAAAGGCAAAAGCTCCATTTGTTTGTTTAACGGGGTATCAGCAGAGTGGACGCAGGGGATCTCGGACATTACTCAGGTGAAACCTGGCCCATGAAATGGCCACGAGAAGGCAAGGTGCTGCTTTCATCAATACCATCGCAGCGGAGAAGGAGACGTGTGCATGGAGGGTGGTGGCCAAGTGTCAGGCTATCACAGAGTGCATCAGCGAAGGCCTGAGCATGCGGACGCATGCGAGGCGGCATGGAATCAATCCGGCCGACTGCCACTCAGCCCCTGTGGATTAAGATTTAAATTGGAGCCCATCTACGCTGTCACTAAAATGGATATTGTATCCTTCATGCAGGAAGTGGGGAATTACTCCCCCCCCTCCCCCCTTTACACTCGCTGCTCTTGACAGATAAGTGGTGCAAGCAAACCTGCGTGCTGCAGACATCGCTGCTCCAGACCCAGCGGCCGCCTTCATCCAGGCAAGGGCAAATACAGCCGGCTACGTGTGGCGGTGTGAGTGACATGCCACTGCTTTCGAAAGCGCTCGCATGCTGCGAACCCAGCTCGAATTTAAACACCCAGAGGCAGTTCATACCTAAAAGCCCCTTTTTTTTCAAATAAGGAGACTCAAAACCAAAGCATGAAACGACAGCACCTAGCAGTGAAGTGGAGAGTCTACGACTGATATCAATGCGATGTCGTATGTTTACAAACAACATGATGTTGTACACAAAAAAAGAAAAAGTTTCAAATGTTTAAAGTGCAGCAAAGAGTGAGAAAGCTTTGCCTCCTGCCTCCTGCCTCCTGCCTCCAACACGCATGTTTAATAGAATGAGTTGCAGCTATTTGTGGTTTGAGATTAGGCAAAACCCAAATCACGGAAAATGTCATAACAGTCGCTTCTAAAAACAGTGCACCTCCCTGAGCACCATCGCAGAGCTCACGGTACTTAGTCCAGCTCTCTCCTGAGCTGTAGGACAGAATGGCTGGTGTAACTGAAAGGTCAGCGGTGGGTAATTTGTTTTTTAGCAACGCCGACAGGCTCACAACAGACGCGGGCAGGTAAACCAATTATGGCCGGACGTGAATCACCATGACGAAGAGTCGCCGATCGCAGGCACTGTGGCCATTAGAGGCCTGCTACTGTCCCCCCGTTCCTGCCCCGAACACCCAGGCTACCTCCCCGAGCCTCCCTCATTAGCTTACTTAGAAGATCATTTACCCGGAGAGTCCAGCAGCCTCAGCGCCGACTGGCTGCTGTTTACTAACCAACAGTATTTTGACAATCAGCAGAAGGTCACTCGCGGACCCCGGATTTGCGTCTGTTTAAACGGGAGTGGGAATGATTTCAGCGAGTCACTGCATTTATTACTGTGCGACGTGCAAACAAACAACCGATAGCCGCGACTGTCCGTGTCCTCGGCTTAATGGCACAAACGCTTCTGCTGCTTACAATAAACCGTTAGGCCCCACTAGCGTTCTTAGAGGTACGGCTGCTCGAAGAGAACATCCTCTCGGCCCATCAGATGAGAGAGAACACGGAGAGGATTTGCAGCCTTTTGTGAGACAGTTTTTGATATGAGTGGACTTCATTTTCCTCAATAAATGTTTTATTAAGCTCTGCAGCAGGGCAGGCTTTTTTTTGTGTCTGGTCTCCGGCACCACCTTGCGAAAACAACAGCTTCCTTGGCATTCATTACCAATCCTCCAGAGGAAAACTGCAGCTATGTCTGGCAGCCACGGCTTTATGGATGCAAGCAATTTCAGCCATGTTTTTTGTTTTTTTTCCCACGAAGCAGCATGTCCTCCTCTCTGCTTTTAATCAAATCAACTCCTTCATCTACCTACAGTAACAACGGCTTAGGCGCGCACGCGCACGCGGCTACCATTTGACTTGCAGCTTGCCTTCCGGGCAGCGCGGAGCAGAGCTCCTAAGTGTCCATGTTAAATACGCCACCTTGTTCCACTCCCCCACTCCCCCCTACCCTGAAATTAATTATACGAGTGAGCAGCACTTTTACACTCTCTAACTGGCCTTTTCTGCCGTCTGGCTCACGAGGCACTTTTGCTCATCCACTGTACTCCATTCACTGGCCCTAAAGCAGCCCTCGGCCTCTGCTGGCTGTTACTATGGCAACAGTGTTCTTTCAGCACTTGCAAAATAATGAAGACAATGTGTTTTCCATTTAGATTAGTTTTTGGCGCGGCACAGATACAGAGTGTCCATCTTAGCACCTCTTTCATGGCTGATACAATGCAATAAAAATGGCTCTCCCAGCCTCAAATACAGGTTAAGGCTGGCTATCAGGCAGATGGCTGGCAAGAGAAGCCAGTGTTTTACGGGGACTTTTTCTCCTGCCGCAGAAAAGTTTAATTACGAAGCTAGGAGAAGGGGAAGCCGGGCCATTGTGCATGGAAAGGAACAAAGGAAATGGAACATCTTTAGCACCTTACGAGCGACTTGTAAAAATGTGCTTTTTGCATCCACATGGGGGGCCGCGAGTCACTGAATGGCAGGGGGGCGGGAAAAAAAGATGAAATTCATGAATCCTGTACGACGCCGCGTAGACAAACGAAAACTGACTGGATGAATGACTAAATATTGACGTCTCTGTTCTATCACTTTCACTTTCACGAGGGCTTTATTTCCTTAAGAGACATGACAAAGCACGAGAAAACAATACCGCACGCGCAAGGCAGCGGCGCCTAATTTGGTTGCCAAGCTGCACAGTTATTTGAAATCAATGCTTGTTTTCGCCAGCGAGCCATGATCAAGCAGAAGGTGCGTACCTCAGTGGCATCACGGCTGTGGGTAAATAAAGCGACCGCGGTAAGGTCGGCCTACAGCAACACACGAGGCCACCTCAAACAGAGAGCTCAATTCTCCCACGCCTTTCATCCTCGTCTTCCTGACTCTCAATTTCAGCTCAAGTAAGCACTAATAGTTCACGCCGGGGACACAGAACCCTCTCGCAACAGACGAACATCTGCACTCTTGGAGAACGAGCTGTTAGCGCCACTGACATCAAGTGAAAACAAAGTTCCTCTCTGAAAAGTCCTTGCTCTGAAAGGGGCATTGGGCAGGCCCAGCAGAAACCCACTGCACTCGATGGAAAGAGCTCCGTACGTGTTTACAGTGGAAACAGTGAGTCTGGGACATTTTCTTCAAGTCCCTTTTCCACTGTTTATAGAGAGAGGAGAGGAACAACACTTCCTGAAAGGAAAGCCAGCTTTCCAGGCCCAAATCAAATCCAAGCTTTCCAACAAATCTGCAGACAGGGGAACACTCTGTATCCAATTTTTGTTTTCCACTTATTGGCTAGTAAACACATGCATGCGCTATTAGGCCCATGCACGTGTATACTCCCTCTTTTTCTCTCTCTCTCTCTCTCTCTCTCTCTCTCTCTCTCTCTCTCTTTCGCTCTCTCGCTCTCTCTTTCTCAAAACGCACACAAACCAAATACCAGCATCCGAAAGATTTCCCTTTTATTCTAATGGAGAAAATCAGAAATTCCACGGTTAAATGTTTACTAGCTCTAATAGGGTTTTGTCATGCAAGAGATTCGGAATTTATGACTTAGCAGCAACAGTTTATCCGTAAAAATGTAATAAGACACTTCTTACGTCTCCTCTTGCCTGCAGTAATTGAGTCGCACATGGCCCAGCTCTGATTGTTTCTCACGGTATCTCTGGCATGATTTAAATAGAAATGCGAGGGAAGGGCACTCTACTCCTTAATTACATGGAGATAAGACTATTAATGAATAAGAGCTGCTTCAAAACTCCTCCTGCACAAAATACTGTTATCTGCTTTCTGGATCTAATTCGACGCTGTGCCTTAGTCTACCGCGAATACAAATAAGCATAGAAAGCAAACGAGTCAACAGACTCCAGCACAGACGCCACTGCTGATGTTCGACCTGTTATCTCTGCCTCCGACTGCACATAGGTAGCGCTCAACTATTTGATGGTGGAACAGGCGGGACAGGCTCTGTAAACACAAGGTATTCGGCTTTGATGAGGCAGTGCAGTATCAGCGGGTAGCTCAAGTGACGTCTCTCGCAGTAGACCCAAGTCTCACGTTGAAGAAGACGCCACACCCCCACAACCTACAGGAGGCACATCTCGCTCTGTACCATCTCTGCCTTCATCCACTTTTACAAACACACACGCACACACAAGCACAGCCAGACTGCCGCCTGCAGAGATCAATGCTCTGCAGCATGCAAGTGGGCAATGGCAGAGACGTAAAATCCCACCCAAACAGAGGAAAGAGATGGTGGGCTACTATAATATTGCAAACGCCAACTAATTATTAGCGATCGAAAGCAGTCTCGGTTAATTGGCTTGCTCAGCTCAATACACAGCATGTATATTTAATGAGTCGCTGGTGTTCATCTGATCCAAAAAAGATCACAAGGGGATCGCTGGTCAATTTAATATGGAGTAAATAATCATTTATGATGATGTGCTGCTAGTGTTTCGCTTGACAATGATTGGGCTTTGGTTGCTACCATTTAGCAATCACTTCGCTTCCAACGAACACTGGTTATTAAGTGAACGTACTATGTAATACCATCAGTGTCGAAATAAACAATACGTCTCAGAAAATCTCTGAACAACAAACAGTTTTATATGCTTATGAAATCTCTCCCCGCGTTCACGTAGGTTTCCTCCCACTGTCCGAAAGCTTGCAATAGGTTGATTGTATACTCTAAACTGCCCATAGGTGTGAGTGTGTAGGTAAGTGGTTGTCTGTCTGTGTGTTGCCCTGTGATGGGTTGACCTCCTGTCCTGTTTGTACCCCGCCTTGGGCCTGTTGGCTGGAATTGGCTCCAGGTTCCCCGTAACCCGTGGAAATGGAAGAAGTGGTTTGGAAAACATACGAATGAATGAATGAATGATATTTTATTCGTAGTCATTTTAGGCCACGTGCATATGTCCATTTGTCATGAAATATTCACACAAACACAGCAAAGAGCAACAAGGCTCACTCACGTTTAGAAGAATCGGGGCTATAAGGTTTTAATGCGAGAGTGACACTGTGTGTTTAAACTGGAGCTCAGTCGGAGAAAACATTTTAAGTGTGTAAGAAAGATGGAAATGTCACTATAGAAAGAAAAATAATATCACAAAATATCACAAAAGGTCAATTAGACATTGTGATACTTGTCAAAACATGAACAGACACCAGTACCTGTTAAAAACGCTTACTTAGAGCAGTCCACATTAACGTAAGTACTGGGCCCCACTAAGTACCCAATTATGTGTTCAGCGACCTTAACGGGAGGTGTCACTAACTCCGGTATTAGAGAGCCAAAAGCAGTTAAGACTGCAGTGTGGGGCAAAGGCCTACAATGTTAAGTGCATTAAAGGAACCTTAGTCCACTTTAGCCTTCACAGATAGCCTCTGGCCCATCGGGGGAGAAAAAGGTCTGTTTCCCCATGTAACAGCATTAAACACACCTACTGCATAAGTGTGCTGACGCTATGGGCTTTAGCCGTAAAATGGCCAGTGTGCTTGAGAGTATCCGCCATGCTGGCCGTGCCCGTTCTCAGTTAGCAGAGCGCTGTTAAAAGGCCCATTGTTCTGAGCGACAGGCCTGGTCGGGAATATGTAAAGAGGGATAAAGAGAAAGAGAGAGGGAGATAGAGAGAAGGCGAGGGAGAGAGAGGCAGGTGGAGAGGTTTGATTAATGTGGCCCTGGCTGCTGCCTCCTGCCACACGCTGCCTGGGACAGGCTGGTGGGAGACCCCCAAAGCGCAGGCTGCCAGCCCTCACAGAGACCACCAGGTGAGCGCCATTCATCATCCCCCAACCAACACGGCCAAACCCTGCCCGGCCCGGCCCAGCCCAACCTGCTCTTCGCAGCCCACACCCCCACCTACACATGCCCACAGCACTCCAGATAGGGCATCTGCTCACAGAGGGACTACTCCACAGAGACACGCACAGCACTACGCATGTGTGTGTGTGTGTGTGTAACAGACAGAGGTACATTCACTTTACAAGCCTTTATTCTCGAAAGACTTTTCTTCTTAGATGTGCTCTCTCACCCCAGTGCTTCCCATTAGTGCTACCGTACGAGAAATGGGTGATAAACTATACACAACACAATATGTTTTTGCATTAATTGTAGTTATGATATTCATTTCTCTGGGTTAAACCTAATTTAAGAAAAAAAAAAAGCTAAAATCTTTTCTTATTGCATCCCAAATTCCTTGTTTTTTACTCTCAATAATATATATCTTGAAATTATATATAAAAAACTGCTAGTGTTGGACAGGCCTATGTTAAACAGACCTCCCTGGCCTGAAAGGATGGACGTGCACACATTTTACATTCAAGCTGGCCTCTTCCGTAACACTGTCCACAGTGGATGATGCCGCCAGTGGTGCAGTGAAGTGTGATTCCCGTCTGAGCGCTCTCATTACAGTTACAGTGCTTATGTACTGGATAAGTGGCTCCAATATGATTTGAAAAAAATATTATTTTATGTTTACACCACTCTAAAAACAACTGAATCTAAAAGTTAGATTTGTGCCACTTCGAACCTGTAAAGAGAACACAGCCAGTGTGTGTCAGGGTGAGAGGGAGAGAGAGAGAGAGGGAGAGAGAGAGAAGGAGGGAGAGAGAGAGAAGGAGGGAGAGAGAGAGAGAGAGAGAAGTAGGGAGAGAGAGAGAGAGATAGAGAGAGAGAGAAGGAGGGAGAGAGAGAGAGAAGGAGGAAGAGAGAGAGAGATAGAGAGAGAGAGAAGGAGAGAGAGAGAGAAGGAGAGAGAGAGAGAGAGAGAAGGAGAGAGAGAGAGAAGGAGAGAGAGAGAGAGAGAGAGAGAGAGAGAGAGAGAGCGAGCGAGTAAACC
>JBBPDA010000145.1:19397356-19412447 GCA_037974385.1 Arnoldichthys spilopterus
TCTCTCTCTCTCTCTCTCTCTCTCTCTCTCTCTCTCTCTCTCTCTCCCTCTCTCCCTCTCCCTCTCCCTCTCCCTCTCCCTCTCTCTCTCTCGGCTAGATGTTCTGGCCAAATTGTTCTCATGATTCTTTATTGATGATTTTCAGTCATTATTATAAAGTCACTGTCATTTTATGCATTTATTTTTCTACCGAATTGGATCGCGGCTGCTCTTTATATTCTGTAAAACTGCCTCCTTTCGTAATCTGACCACGTTGGACAGGCTTGTTTTTTTAATGCATGTTGTATTGTGTTGTAAAAAAGCTCCCTAAGTAGTTCTTGTGTCTGACATATAGCTCTGGGAAAAATATTTAGTTGCTACAGGACTGTTACACTTACGGACGTTCTTACACATCTCATTAGCAAAGACGACCGCTTAAGGAACCATGCAAAAGTGGATCTTCTCTGGCATCACCCCAAAAACCCCTTATTATACAAAGAACATATGGCCCTGTTCAAACGATAGCAGTTGCAGTGTGCAGACAGCTCATCTCTTCGCTCTGTCCTCTGCTGGGCCTCGGTACAGCATGCTGCCTTTGATCAGATAATGATCGCCTGGGTGTTCATTTGCTGAGTAAGACATCGGCTGTATCTCAAGGATCAATTATGCAGCTCAAAAGTTCATGACTGCTACTGAGAATGAGACTGAGTAGCACACAGAGGCCTCGTGTGTGTGTGTGTGTGTGTGTGTGTGTGTGTGGGGGGGGGTTTAGCTAAGGAGTATGCGTGTGTGAGGCAGCGGTGAGCGTGTGCGTGTGAGCGCTAGCCCGCGTCAGCACTCTGATGTTATGATAGTGACATGCGGGTATTACTCCTGGCACTGTGCTCTCCTGCCCGGTTGCAGATTTGCGGAGCAGAGGGCGGCCTCCAGAGCTGCAGCTGGTGTGACACCTGAAGCAGGGCGAGTGTAAAGTAACCTTTTCTGCAGCACCGAGCCGAACGCTGAGTCAAGCTCAGGAAACAAGGCAGTTCCTGTTAGCACAGCACTAAGGCCAGAGGGAGAGAGCTCATGCTAACGCAGCAGGCTATTACTACTTAACCTAGATAAGTGGTGGAAGGCCTTACAATGCCTAAAGCAGCACTTAATTACAACTAGGGTTGCAAGGGCTAAATGAATCTCACCGTTGAAAATAAGCTATTAGCTTATACGGCTACATCAAGTAAGCAGCTACGTATGCTGGGGGTGTTTAAGAATACTGTGGTAAAGATCAGTTTTACCACCCGTTACCCCAAATATAGTCGATCAAGTAATGTGTTTCTTTGTTTTTGCCCTGGAGCGAACAGCTCAAAACTAAAATAGCTAGTAAGTAATGGAAGTAAGCAATTAACACCACTTAAACCTTCACACACACACCTCCTGTGGCAGTGGTGGCCTAGCGGTTCTTGTGAACAAAAGGTCCCTGGTTTAAGTCTTTTAGGTCGCGGGTTCAAGTCGACCCGGGCACCACTGAGGAAGCCTTAACCGTCCCACTTCACTGCTCCCCGGGCACTCCACATAGCTGCCCACTGCTCCATGTGCGCATGCAATGGCTTAAATGCAGAGGTCACATTTCGTTGTGGTGTACTTTGTGATTGAGTGTGTTCACAATGACAAATAAGTCACATTTACTTTCACTTCCTCTTCCATCCAAACACATAATATCAGCTCGTCTCGTTTCTGTACCTGTATGTCATAGTGTTGTCTACGAAAGTGGCCAGGAACATGCTGAGCGAGCTAAAAACAACAGCAGCCAACTTGCAGCATGAATTTGGGCTTCACTTTTGTCCATTCCCTGCTAAACTCGAGGGGTGAGTGTCCTCTAAAATGCATTACTGTATTGCGCAACCGGTGCAGCCATGTGTCTGGTCTTGTTTTTGCGTTAATGATTTTAGCATCAGTGAGAAGCTTGCATGCCACTCGTGGTCTGGCTGCGTCTGCGTCTGGCTGTTCAGACATGTCTGAATAGCTGAGACGGTGCGCGACTGCCGACCTCGGGTCGCAGCCCGTAGCTCTTCGCGATGTTTTATGCAGCGGCTTGAGCCCAGAATTACCAAGACATGCTCCCAACACAGCCTTCCCGCCTTCGATCAAAATTCATACCCTCTTCATTATGATTTAATGCTGCACACAAGATTCTCTAAATGAATCCTACACAAATAACACGGCCATTAGGTCATTTAATATCCTGAGTCTAAACGTGTGGGGCCCTTGGGATTCTGCTCCTGTCTAGACAAATGGAAGCACTCACACACACACACACACACACTTGAGCACACACGTGCGCACGCACACACACACACTCAAAGCTATCCACGCAGCACGCAGGGGTCCCCCAGGAGCAGCAAAAGCGACAAGACCTGCCAAAAGAGACCAGGAGCAGCGAAATAATCAGCGGCTGTAGACACGGCGCATTTATCAACCCAAACAGAACATCCACGCATGCCCTGTTGCCTGCTCCCCGTTACCCAGGCTCATCTCCCCTGGCAACATTTCCTTGGTTACAGAGAGGGGTCTCAAGCAGTTAAGAGGAGGGAAAACAAAAGGATTTGCTGATGGACATATTGTGTGAGGCTGGGGCCCCTGGACCGGCCCTCCTCCAGCCCGCCTGCCTCACAAGTGTGACCTCTGAACTCAGCCAGGGGCCCAGAGCACACAGCCCCCAGCACAAGTTGAAACTTAAACTCCTGTGTTGCCATTCCATTCAGCTCAGAGCCGACAACTGGCAAGAGAGCCCCTCTTCCAAAAGCGCAAACACCCAGGCTGACCCTGTCCTAAACACTCGCCATACCAGGGGTCTGCAACTATGCGCACGCGGGCATTTTAGTGCCCATGACATATGCCCCTGGAAAAAAAAGGATGTTTTTATGCAGCTCAAAACTTTGACATGAGCGCGTAACACACCTCATATGTGTATCGTCCTTAAGAGCCTCATGATTCCATAGCATAGGTCGATAGCTAACAAAATGAACCATAACGATAGCTAACAGTGTTGAATAAGAATAGATTGTTAATATTAAATGATTATTATTATATATTATCATTAACAATTTTGTCTGAAAACCCCATAGACACATACATACCCATCAAAGCTCTCACAATATTCAGAATGTTACAAATCCACATCCAAACAGATAACATGACATTAAAAACATGACCAATTACTGATAAACACAGCCTTGTGCCTGCCAGATAGAGACGAGGGTGGGCTTGTGGGCGTTAAGCATATCATATAGACCACTGCGGCACATGAAGCTCATTCTGACAGCTGACCCCTGAGGAGCAGGATGCAGAACGTGTGTGAGCGCTGAGACTCGGCGCTGAAGCAGCTAATGCTCCCTTTTGTACACAGCCTGGTAAACACTCACAAGCCAAAACACACACAGGCCACGCTGCCTCAATGGCCCCGGCCGTGTAGCGCTCTGGTGGCAAATGGTAATGTGAGTAAAATGGGAAAAGGTACAGCAATGCACAGAAGCAAACCCTCTTCTCTTTTCACACCTCCATAATAAGCTGTCTGATGCTTTGTTAGAAGATGAACAGATTTAAGAGGACGGAGAGGGTGGGGGATGGGGGAGCATGTGTGTGTGTGTGTGTGTGTGTGTGTGTGTGTGTGTGTGTGTGTGTGTGTGGGTGGGTGGGTGGGGGGGTTGACAGTCGAGCATGTTTTCAACGCAGAGCTACATTAGGAGACACGACGTCCCGGTTTGGTGCGCGACGCTCGTGACGGCAAAATGCCGCGTGTCAGCTTCACCGGCTGAGTGTGCGCGGGAACAAAGGCTCAGTGAAGGAGGCTGTAATGATCTGAGAGACCTGCACAATGTCTGCAGAAATTCCCCCCGACGCAGACGCCAGCCACCCAGAGCAGGCCCCTGAGCGCAAGGCTAGACCCAGTAATCTGTCTCGCATTCTGAGAGGGAGAGTGTGTATGTGTGTGTGTGTGTGTGTGTGTGTGAGAGAGAGAGAGCATGCTAGTGAAGGTCTGTTGGCTGCTAATGCTACAATAGATGATATACAAACTGCTCATCTATACAAATTAAGCAGTTAACCCCATCTTTACTAATGCCTCATAATCAAAGACTTGGGTGACTTCCCAATTAACTGGCTACAATCTGCCCCCTGAAGAGTTGGGTCACATGCAAATATCTGCATAGTAGTGGCATCAGCAGAACTGTAATCAGATCTTTCTGTAACTGTGTTTACTGCCACTATAGAAGATGCACAGTGCTGCCTTTAGTGTTGGATGCTCTATAATTTAACATGCACAGTCACAACAAAATGTGGATCCCTATTAGTAGTGTAAATCAGAAAGAGTTTACTGCAATTTAGTCTGATCTGATTATTTTAGCCAACGATCCAATACATTTTAATACTAAAATTTGCAGTGATGCGATTCAGTCTGATGCGATTCGGTCTGATGCGATTCGGTCTGATGCGATTCGGTCTGATGCGATCCGGTCTGATGCGATTCGGTCTGATGCGATCCGGTCTGATGCGATCCGGTCTGATGCGATTCGGTCTAATGCGATCCGGTCTGATGCGATCCGGTCTGATGCGATTCGGTCTGATGCGATCCGGTCTGATGCGATTCGGTCTGATGCGATCCGGTCTGATGCGATTCGGTCTGATGTGATTCGGTCTGATGTGATTCGGTCTGATGCGATTCGGTCTGATGTGATTCGGTCTGATGCGATTCGGTCTGATGTGATTCGGTCTGATGCGATCTGGTCTGATACTGAGGCCTGCAGACAGTATGAAATTTCACACAATCTGCTACATTTCCATCAACTCACATATACAGACACATGTGAACATTTTATTATTAAAGGTCAAATACAGCAGTGTAGTCATAAGCAAAAGCAGCTTCTCAGTACAAAACACTACTCACAGTAAAATAGATTTTTTTATGGCTTACATCGGATCATGCGCTATTTTGGTCGATGCACTGATACAGATCGATTCATTTTTACACCCTTAATTCCTGTGTTAGATCACATTCTATACGTATTAAACTAAATGCAATGACAGCATTGAAAATCCTGTTACTAACAGAAAGGAGTAAAAGGCAGAACAGCATGTATTTACATACAATAAATATTACAAGCTCCTAATCAGCAACTGAAGCTTCCTGACATGATTTCACCCAAAGAAAGACAGAAAACGGCTGCTTAATTAAAAATCATATGAGGATGCCTCTCATTACCTCACAGTGTGACACTTCTCATGAACAAATGGGAACATTCGCTAGACATTCTTGGCATGATCCGCAGTGTTCCCAGCGCAGGTTGGGGGAGAGGAGATTTAGCCAGGCAAAGTGGATAGGCCTGCAACACCAGCAGCGTAGCATTTCATGCCTTGTTTGGTGGTGCCATGGTTATCATGCCAAGTGGAGCCTTTTAAGTAACGGGCAACTCAATGTGGTGGCAACACATTAGAGGCTTAAGCACATGCTGAGGAGACTCATAGCGGCTCAGACTTTACACCTCATGCAGACTGCGGGTACGGACTAAACACAAAGTAAATACGTTCGTTAAGGGCGACGAAGGCCAGAGCGACTAGAGGGGTCACAGAGAATTGATGCTTAGTCCTCATTAGGAAAGCTATAATCCCTCAGACTACCATCACCTCAGTTTACTTCGTGGCTAACCTCTGTTGCAAATTTGCATGCTGGTCTGACTCTTCCAGGGAAGTCCAATCTGCAGCTACTGCATCCCAATCCCAATATTCATATTTTTATACATAATACGGCTGCACAATGCAAACAAGCACATTAACGGTAGTAAAACAAATCAAATGTAGGTGGCATGTCTGGTATGGGACATGTAAGGCTGGCGACTACTGTATATTACAGTGTGCTTATGTGGTTCAGTGTGCTAATCCAATCTACTGATTTTCCAGATTGCTTTCTGAAACCACCCTTCAGGCCAACGATGCCGAGACAATTTAACGAAGCAACTTTCATATCTGCAGCCGTAACATGTGCAAAGTAGTCTCTGAATGTGCCTCCACTCTTACTGCCAGGTGTGTTATGCCACAGCTCACATTTTTTGAGCAGCTCGTTTAGCCATGTCTTGAAGAAAAAATTGCTAGCTTAACTGCACATACACAAGTTGGCTGTTGCAATATTGTTTCCACAATAATTCCACACACATACGTGAAAGTGTTTATTTGTCATTGTGAACACACTCAAGCACCACAACGAAATGTGACCTCTGCATTTAACCCATCACAATGGCACACGTGGATCAGCGGGCAGCTACCAACAGCGCCTGGGGAGCAGTGTAGCAGGACGGCACCTTGCTCAAGGGTACCTCAGTAGTGCCCGGGCTGGGACTCGAACCTTCAACCTTCAGGTCCCAAAGGCAGCGTCCTAAACACTAGGCCAGCACTGCCCACATAAAGACAGCGTGTGAACTGAAGCTTTCAAATCTACACTTTGTTTAAGAACTTTCGCTAACAAAGTCGAAACACTGCAGCGAGTCTAAGAGCAGGGTTTTAGAGGACGTTGCCAAACTCTGTGCATGTTTTGCCAATAAAACGTTGGGTTGGGTTGATAATGTTAATACAGCCAAGACTAATCCATTAGAATATGACTGGACCAGCTTTGATAGCCTTGCAGATCAGATCAGGACATCCTTAGTCTGCAGCTGTACTGAACAGAGAGTGAGCAGAGAACAGAGCACAGGAAAGCAGGTAACGCGCTTGTAGTAATGAGAGAGAGGGAGGCGCAGTCTGTGGCCGCCGGAGTAATTAAACTCCCACACGGCTTCTTGAGGGGCGGTGGAGGTGAGCTCTCCTGAGGCAGCCGCCCATTTTGTGTGGGCTGCTGGGAGCTGCAGCACGCTGCGCTGCGCCGGACCTGAGGGACGCTAACAGATGAGGCCCTGTCATTGAAAAGGAGCCCCTGCCTTGTGGGAATCAGCTTTAAGCACTGAAAACTAATCTATAAAGGAAGATAGGGCTATCACACAGCCTGCCACACACACACACACACACACACACACACACACACACAGCTACTGCATGCAAATGAAAAACAAACGCAAACAGTGGAATGCTCACCCTGCGTCACATTAACACAGTCACACCCGTTATCTGCTCTGCCCTTTTCTGTTTTTTAACCGCTCACTCCTCCACACACTGACTGTAGACTGTGTTTGCTAAAGGATCACTGAAACAAACAGCTCGTCTATAGGTCTCTATAGAATTACTTCCCTCATTAGCACTATTGTACACTGTTTTCTGTATATAGAAGCGAACATGTGGTAGGTCATATGCATCTCGCCCTTTCCAGCTGTCGGTGTGTCTATGTATATGTGGAGGGAATATGGCTCCGTTGCATTTGCAGTGGCTTTCTAGGGTGCAGCTGTACCCCTTATAATTAAAAAGTATGTGCAGAATTTAGATTAATCTAACACACACACACACACACACACACACACACACACACATACACACACACACACACACACAATCAGTATACTAATATAAACCAGATATACAATAAAAGCCAGATCGCAGTGTAGTGTCAATGTCATAACAAAGCCAAAGCCTTCTTCTAAAAACCCTTTATAGGACAGAGTGACCCTTGACTGTACTGCAAAATAACATAAATGAAATAGAAATTAAATTCTTAACCGTTTTTATTGGTCCATTCCTTACAAGATGTTCACATCAGGATCAGTTAGCATTTGCAGTAGCATAAAGAAAGGAACATCTAGTCTTTATGTTGCTGGCACACCTTGAGGAATGCACTCCTAGTTTTTTTCAGTGAATGCGATGGAGGCTGAAGGGGATCTGGCCAACCAGGAGCGTCCAATAAGCCCATATCTGAAAGCTGATACAGCAGCGGTGATTGCGGATCATTTTTCATGTACAAATCTGCTTTGACCAGGACATGCAGGCAGGCGGCAGAAAAGCAGCAGGCAGGGCAAACATGACTGCATTCTGGGCAGGGGAAGGAAGGGGGGGGTTTACTATCCACCACTATCCCTCCCCTCGTCCCGGACCCCGCCTTGGGTCTTCCTTCCCAGTTGCTTGGCCAGCTGAGCAATCAGGTCAGCCGGCTCTTCCTGCGTCGCCCCTGGTCAATTGTTCCCCCTCCACGCCTCATGTGCGGCCCACAGCTGTGGCGAAATGATGTCATATCTGCTCCTGTGGCAAGCGGAGTGTGTCACGGCACAAACACAGAACAGAGGTTGAGGTGACTCCGCTGGGAGACAATGAGCCGGGTTCGGTTACGCCGAGATTTCTGATGATCTCTGCATTTTGTACAGGAAACGAGGAACATATTGTTTGCATAAGCGCTCTGATGAGTCTCTCTGACATTTCTCTTTCTTCGGCTTCTGCATCAGGTGGCTCTTCGCAGCTGGGCGGCAGAAAGAGCTGCCGCTGGTTCGGCTCTTTGTTTGCTCTCTTTGTTTAGAGGAATGAGACAAATATTATTGTGCCAATCAATATACTCTCTCTGAGGACGGGCTATTGGGCCGGTGCATGTGTTAGCAGCAGCGGGGCCGGTACACAGCCAATGCATCCACTGGATGGCTTCTCCGAGAGATAATCCAAACATTAGGAATGCTAGGAAGGATATACACATGCAGACACACAGCTATTTGTAGTTTGTCTCATCGAACAATGAAAGACACACCGAGTGAAGCGATGTAATGCAATATCTATAAAGTCTCTGCCATAGAGTTAAGAGAACTCAAAGTGCAATAACGCAACATGAACAGTAGAAAATGTAAGACAGCTCCCCCGCCACCTGAGGTGATTACTATGCTCCTCACCCAACTGATTCCAAATGAATAATTCACCCTCAGAACATGAGAGGCTTCCTAAAACACAAAAGAAAACAGCTCCAACATATAACACTGACTGTGGGTTTCCAGAGCAGGGGGGTGTGGGGGGGGTGTGTGTGCTGAGGGTCTTCCGGAGCATGGCCTGAATGAATGAAGCGTGGGTACTTTTTTAACATGGGAGTGCAGAGCGTATAAACAAGCAGGTGATTTGATTAAGTGTGTAATCGAGTGAGGACTGGAGCCCACACTGGCCTCAGCTCACTCTGACGTTCACACTGCTTTCAGACAGGCCGGCTTTCAGAGGCCGCTAATGAGGGCCTTCATACCTAGAAAGCTCGGAGTGTAGGATACACTCCTAGCTCACACACACACATATCCAACTCTCAGTCCATTAAACATATGTGAAGAGATCCATCCATCATCTTCGTTTTCTACAAGTTCATTACAATTACTGAACAAACAGTGCAAATAATCAAGGCCACCGACACAAAAAACTGTGTGGATCTTGAGAATTCTGATTTTGTAAAAACTGGGCTACTAGAGGCTCCAATCAGTGTGGGTGTTGCCTGGTATGTCATAAGAAAGGCACACAATCCTTGGTTACCTGCTCTTCACAGTGAAAAACTACTTCTTTCATGGCCTGAATAAAAGAATTCTGAGAGCAGAAATGTTGAAGCTCACAACACTTGTAAAAACTGTTGCCACCTCTCCTTAAAAAAAGGCTGGTACTACAAATGAAATCAATGCTCTTAAAAAAGGTCTTACACTTCTCACTTCTCCATGGACAAAAAACAGCTGGACTTCTTTAGTAAAGCACACAGAGTTTGGAGGGAAAAACACATACCAATACTAAACACTTACAATAACTGTAAAGCATGGTGGAGGGAGTGTCGGGCTGAATTGCTACCTGAACACTTTGCGGTCAGTGAGGAACATCAAGCACTACAGCACAATATCAGCATATCTAGGTCATGCAAACATGACTGATCTAAAAAAGTAAAGAAACAACAGTGAAACATACAAAGAAATTCTGTAATTTTCTCTATGGTCTCTTTGACCATATCAAAACATTAATCTGAGGATTGTTAATTCTGTGTCAGCTTAGCTACTTTTCTCAGAAATGTAAATTTTTAGTTTTGCTGATAATTGTGACATAAATGCAATTCAAGTCAATGATAGCCAGTTAAGTAGCTAACTTAAGAAGCTAACTAGAAACTAACTACAGACTGATTATTTAGGTTCTCATGCCATTTATACACTGAGAACACAGAATTCTGAACTTTCTATTTTAGTGCAAAATAATTACATGTGATTTTTACAGATAAAAATGCAATTTAAGAATATTTTACATATGATGTGAGAGATCTGTGCTCTATATACAAGTAAATGCAGTGCCGTAACAGGATTTTCCCCAAAAGGAGTAAAGGAATTGCCATCTGGCTGGACAACTCAATAAAGTGTCACTTGCAAATGTCTCCCAGGGCCTTTCTGACATGAAGTTTAAAGAAATGTTGTCTTGCAGGCAGCGTTTGTGATGCAAATGTTTGCAGCTTGCTTGTTAAAATACTGCAATATTAAGTGCTGATTTTGTCAATATTGTTTCATGATTGACATACATTTGAACCTTAACTCAGGGGAAGAGAACTCAATGTACACTCCCTTCCTTATAAAAAAAGCACACTCAGCAACTTGTTAAAGCACCCTGAGGGCTAACCTTTGACAAAAGCAAGGTTGTCATTTTAGTGTTTATGCGATGTCCAGCTAAAAGTAAGTCAAAATGCAAAACGCACTCACTCACATCAGTGCAAAAATGGCTGCTTCAGTCAGGCCTTTAGCATCTCTTTCACTTTCTTTCTTTCCTGGATTGGAAAAGGGCTCCTGCACACGCTTTTGATAAACATGATAGATTCTCTTGTGCTGCATGTCCTTGACATGCAGTTGCACAAAGCTATAAAGTCTCGGCCAGTGTGAGTCATATTTGTATCCACTTACATTTTGAGTAGATCTCCATGGCAATCGCCTTCATATCGCTGAAGATCCAAAAGAGTGCAATGGTAATTAAATTAGTGTTAACAGAGGTCAATGTGGCCGTCTTACAGCTTGTAATGTAGAGAATGCTAACCGATCCAACTACCACACTTTAAACAGACACAAACAGGCCACTGACTAAAGAAACTAGATGAAAATATACAAGAAACACACCAGGAACAACTGAGAACTTTAAAAACACTTCGATTTATGCTGTTCCTCCAACACGTTCTGGAAACATGAAACTGGATTAAGAAAACTGAATGATTTTATACAAATGTTCTAATGTATGATTATGATTGTGAGCTACAGGCCCAATCAGATCCTCAGGGGTTTGTGCTTGAAAGGAGGGTCTGTTCTTTTTCCAGTAGCACAACAAGATCCAGGTTTCGATGACTGAAAGAAAGGAATATTACAGGCTGTGCAACAAGAAAACCAACAAATACACCACAAATACATGAATAAAAATCATTAAATGAGTAAATAAATGGCATTAAATATGTGACTCGCTTTACACTCTCTATCTGAAGAGAATCTCTCATAAATAAACAGAAGTACAGTGTTTATATTCATTTTTTTTTAAAGAAATGATGCCAGTGACGTCATGTATAAACTTTCTTTGTCAGCGTAACCTTTGATATTTGCACTGGGCCATTCCTGCAGAACAAGCTGCTGTTAATCACTCTTATAATATTGGCATTTGCTATTATTATGTTACAAAAGGCTGCAATATGCAAACGAGCCCTGTAACAAAATCACAAAATGTTTTATTGCACACTGTGAGCATCCTAAACAGTTTCCCATGTTGCAGATGAATATTTATGTGGGTGTTTTGACCAGTCAGGGCACTCGGATAATCCAAACAAAATGTAAACAAATCTGATCAAGGGAATCGAATCACATTTTTACCCATGTCACACCAAAGGTTCACCTTCATGTGTTTAACACACAATGCGAATGTGCGTTTCTGCCTGTTCTGTACAGCCATTATTTACACTACTGATAAAAAACATATGACGTCCATTTTTCTTAGGAGATGCTGCTCTAATGGGCCAATAGGCTGCACACTGATTTACATCTGCAGAGTCTGTGCCTGCATGTGATGCCCTGGCGGAAGTGGATGAGATCATGTCTCGGCCTGCTCTGTAGTCACGAATATTTACAGCAATGGCTCCACGGCGGCTCACACATCATGCGAAAGCCTCCGAGATGAACTGCAAACACATTTCATTCAGGAACAGTCAATTGAGGAAGTTACTCAAGATGTTTACACACAAAATCTGGTGCTAAGGACCTAGAGGGTAACAAGACTGCGGCGTTCTACGGGCGGGTCTTTGGCGGCGTGCGGGTCGACCGCGGCAGAAAGGTAACTGAAGGAACCTCTAACGTGGCAGAGAACGTTATGATTCATCGCAAACGAGTTGGGCCAGATCAATTTTGCTCCATGGTTACCTGTGTGTCTGTGTGCTAACAGTTCCACTGCCTCCCTCCTGATCTGTTTTTGCCTCTAATGCTATTTGTCTCTGCTCCCCAGCCTCAATCCCCTTTTGAATGGTGGGCTCGGGCGCTCATTTGTCTGCATGAGCAAGGTTAAAAGTACACAGGCAGGGCTGTGGCTGGAGCACTGCCACACACTGCGCCCTGGCAAATTCATACATGTTATTTATGATCCATCTGACCATTGATCATGCTCACTTAGCACAGGCTGAGGCTCATAAGGTGAGCATTCAAAGCCACCACTCCCAAGGGAAAAGTCCTCGACAGTAAGAGCCACTTGGTTACGAGCACCACAATAGGTTTCATCAGGCCGTTCTGCAATGTCATACCAGATGCTCAAGAACACACTAGCCTTCATGTTAAGGGCAAGTGGGACAATGACATATATACTAGGTTCAAATATATTGAACATGAATGATATTGTTGGTAGGAATATTTAAAAATGAAGCTCAGTGTAGCTTCAAGAGATCTTTCACATTTAAAGATGCTACTACATTGTCATACTGTGATCCTGAGCCTTATTGGATGGTTTTACAGGTGTTTCCGTGCGGAAACTATACTTAGCTTTAAGTGTTTTCATGAGCAACCTTTACTACAACCTCCTTTACGATCAACAAGGACCAACACTGAGACAGACAGAAAAAGAAAACAGGAGAAACTGAAGACATCAAATGCATGAAGAAATGAGCGACGCTGCTCTAAAGAGCCACCCGGGCTTGTTAAAGACACAAACACCATTATTACTCTTAAGTATGACATCCGAGCAGTCTGTATTTTGCACTTATGGGTAATTTCTTAAAACAGCACCTTGATAAGAGTGTAAATAATGTTTAAAGCGTAGTTAACTACCTTGATATAAAATCTTATATCAGGATGTTCCTGATTTGCACAGAAACAATATCCCATGTGGCCAAGCTGCAACTTTTCAGAAACTGTTGCTATTTGTGGATGTGGAGAAAGTGTGCTAGTACAGCATTTTTTGTACGTTTGATATGTGCTCTCGGAAAGAGAGGGGGGGGAGGGGGGGGGGGGATTAATCCTCTTAAATTCTGTTCCCATAATCTGATTTGCTGTGGTTGTTGGTTTTGTTCAGTGATGCCACTCATGGGCAGCCCATGGCGACTTTACACCCATGTTTCCTCTTCCTGAGGTCAGTATGGTCTGTCAGTAATTCTCAACTCACAAACGAGGCTTAAGATAAAATTATTATGATTAAAACAATTCACCATGGCAACCCTCTAACCCTGCGCACGGTCCAGATAAACGACCTACTTCAATCATTTACGAGCAGGCAACTGCACACAAGCGTAATGCAGCATTGCTTCACTTTAGATTGCCTGCATTTGATTCAGATGTGAGCGTAGAGATATTAACATGCACGCTACGATACTCTGTAATTAATAAAGCAAAGGGGGTTGATGCCTACATACATTAAATAGCAGGAAGAGATTGAATAACGTATTTCTTCCGCTGCAGCCACATCACATTTCCCTGTGTGGTTTTTTTCCAGCGCATTGGGTTTAATGGGCAGAGCTGGTGCGTTTAGTTTCGGACTGTGGCCCTCCATCCCAGGCTGGCCTCTGACGGTTGAGGGTTAAAGCTATTTAAAGGAGACCCTAAAGCCCCTAGCAAACCCACCAAACACACCAGCACTGTACAACAGCAGCTCCCGGACAGCTGAAGAATGGCTCCATTATTCATAGACACACACACACACACACACACACACACTCACATCGAGGTACAGGCACTACTGACCTGCTCCTTGTATAACCCTTTTCCCCACCACTGTCGACTGGAAATACCCTCTCTTTTGTGGATATCAGCGTTAAACAGGAAGCACTGTGATATTACAAGGACTCTTTACTGATAATGCATATTGCCGCATGCGAGTGCTTAATTTTCATTAAAGCTAAAAAATCTCTAATTAACATCTCGAGCCTTTAAGGACTACATGCCGCATCTACGCTAAGACATACATAAATGAATGTAGCACTTAACAAAGCATGGATGAATTTAATCATTTCTTCTTCTGTGAGGAGCAGGCTACATATGATTACTAGGCTAATTGGTTCCTAATCTTTAACAATCTTCTGCTTTGACAAAATAATCGCCCACTGTGTATGGGCAGCGGCAAAGGTTGTCCGGTTTCGTTCATTGAATAAAAATCAGCGTAGAGAAAATCAATTATGGCCTGATGAGACTCGGGTATTTGCCAACACAGGTAGCAGCAGTCGTAGCATAGCATTCAGAGCGAGCGGCAGAACCGGGATGAGTTTATGTATTTGAGAGGATCAGCAATTTACACCCTGAGTACACACAGCTGGGAAGATCACAGTGAACAGCGCACGTTGAGTGCGTCAAGCTTTAACAGCAGGGTAAATTATACCTGACCATTAAATACAGTTCAGTCATCTGCAACCCTTAATCCTAGAGCAGCTAGGAAAACTGCCTGCTCCGTTTGTCCCCACTGCCACGGCCAGTGTCTCGAAAAGAACAATCTGTGTGCGTGTGTGTGTGTGTGTGTGTGTGTTTATGAAACATCAGGAAATACCAAGCCAGGCATTCCAGCTCGTCAGCACCTCTGTCTCTCATGTGACTGGAGACACACAGCCCAGATTGTGTGTAAGTTTGCTCATGGAGCATGATAAGAAAATTTGGTAAAGTGAGACAGACAGAGAAGGGGAGAGAGAGAGAGAGAGAGAGAGAGAGAGAGAGAGAGAGAGAGAGAGAGAGAGAGAGAGAGAGAGAGA
>JBBPDA010000145.1:19442244-19473228 GCA_037974385.1 Arnoldichthys spilopterus
CTATAACCAGTCAACAGCCTGATCATACTGTATTTCACAAGAACGCTGCCCTTTCTTAGCATCAGACATTGGAGTAGGACGACCTGCTCAGCGCATAACATTAGCGAACTGGCTAACCCGCTCTACTGTTAAGTTAAACCACATTACCAAAGTATCTGTTAAAAAACTACTCTCCATGTTACGCAATAATCTGATGTGCAGCGTCGACCTTCCTGTCACATTCTGAGGTCACGAATCACTGCCCTCGACTGAAGCAAAAACATATGAAAGCTAACTGGTCCAACGGCGTCACATGTCTAGAGATGGGATGTGAATCAGACTTAAAATCCCCTTCGAATGTGGGCTGAATTTGATTGGAAAATACCCGATTGCGTCGGACAGCGGAAAATTTGCTCAAACCTAAATATGCCGCAAAATCAGGTTTGACCTGCCCGTCTGATGCAAACAGTGCTGTGAAGAGATTATATACCAGATCCACATCGTTTTTGATGTCGGGATGACTAAGCAATGCAGTTTGCCCAATGCTAATTGGTGGACAACTGCTTCCGTTACTTGTTTGCTACATTGCTCTTGCATCGTCAGTGCAACATGACGCGAACTTCGGACACCGAACCAGTGTTGACTGATCATCTGCATTCGGGGTGAGGGGAAGTATTTTCGGCACGCAGGAAAGGAGCAAAATTCTCCCTCCTCCGCATCAGCCGCATTTTTTTTTCTAATATGCACCACCTGACAGAGAGGGATAAAAAAAATGCATCAGCAAAAATATACACAAGTGGCAATAATCCGCAGGCCCCCCAACACTCGGGCCGCGCAATAAGCAAACTGTGCTTATCAGGTCCAACCACCGCTCCTTTTAATAGCCACCGTGATGGCAGTCATTTCAGGCAGGTTTCAGTTCCTGCTTTTAAAAGACCTCCAGTACACATATATGTGTACATGTGTATGTGTGTATGTATTTTTGTGTATGTGTGTGTGTGTATGTGTGTGTACATGTAACTGGCAGATCTTTTCTCCTCTCTGCGCCGTCCACAGGTGAACACTGAGCAGACGGGCGTTTGAACCGACTCATTATCTTGGAGTGAGCAGCTGAAGTGAGCGCACAGCACATGAATGCATTTTCACTGTGGCTCGCACTGTGGAGTTTTGCGGCAGTTCGATATTTGGGGCTGTTTATCATGTAAAGCACAGTGCGCTCTCTCTACTACGCTCGCGGTAGATGCAGTGTGTCAATGAAAAACACCTGCGTTATGAATTTAAAAGGACAAAAACTAATAAACTTCACCACTGTCTGCGGCAGGTCCCCACAGGCCTGTAGAGCTGCTCGCGCTAAAACGCCACGCGATTCACCACATCCCCGGCAATCGGGACAGGAAAATTCCCTTTTGGATCACAGTTAAGCCAATTTAGATATGTGTCAAAACAGCCCCACACATGCTGCAAGTTTTGGGTGACGACGCTTGACAATTGCGAAGGGTGAGTTTACAAATCGAGCTGCGTTCACGCGCTTAACGACATGGAGGCGCGGCGCTGCGCACAGGGAAGAGCCTTAGCCAAACTAAACACAAACTGAGCCTATTTCCACATCAGGAAGTGCGTGGACTATCTCGCCGGCACATCGACTGCGCTCAAAAGGTCAGGCCCACAGTTTTGAGATCTGCTTCGTGAATCATGCTTGAGTGCCACTCTTAGTGCTAAAATTAATCTCCGTCTGTAAATCTCACCACATGGCACAGCGGTGCACACGTTACCGAAGCCGTGCGAGAGGAAAAGGATTATGTAAATATTAGTTGTTGATACAGGAGTGTGCCTATATTTCAGCAAAGTGACAAGGCGAGCTGATCACGGCCACGCGATAATAAAGTCAGCGGTGGCCACTAACGTCAAAAGATGTAAATTATCCCGGGCTGCTCCGCTGCCAGCAGCTGTAGCTCACCGGTTACAGGCACGATTCAACAGGATCTAAACAACACACCGGGCCAACATTGCACAATATGGTATTAAAAACAAAGCTCCCACTGCCTCTGCCACGGAGCTGTCCGTAATGACTGGACGCAACCCCCCAACCCTTCCTCACCCAGGGAGCCTGGCAACTCCCATTTTCTAAAAGTGTCCGGACACAGAAATGTCGTGTACGTGCCTTTAGCGAACGTCATGTGCTTAATGGGAGGTCCTGAATGTGGTGGGACGCTCCAGCACACACGGCAATGCCTAATCAGGTCTTGGGCATGGAAAAGGGGGCTTCTCTTCTGGCTCTTTTGTGCTGCCTGCACGTTCTTAGGAAGGCCAAAGTGTGTGTGTCCCTCAGGCACTCCCACAGCCGGCACGAAACCGCAGCCTCTCCACCTCGCCCTGGTTCAGCCGGAAAGATATGCGCACGCCACGGCACATCTCAGCAGCCTGACACAAAATTCCAGCTTGTTAGTATACACCGGCTGGTCGCGGCCATCTCTGTGGCTCAATATCCCTCCTCACACACACACACACACTCACGCACACGTCTCTCTGCCATTTCAGGCTAAAGGCCAGGCCGAGCTCACTGCACTCTTCAATGGAATGTTCTCCAGTCTGCCCCAAGGCCACTCAGGACATTATCATGAGAACTCGGAGTAAAGGCCATTGTGTTTACAAGAGGCAATTTCCTCTCTCAGATCCTTTTGCGTTTCCATGTTAATGCAAATGGACTGGACACTGCATATACCTACAGTGGCCAAGAGGAGAGGAGAATCCACTGGATTAAAAGCAAGCAAGTGTAGAAAGCAGGACAGGAAAGAATTTGCGACTGAGATTGGAATCGTGTGTTTGACAATGGAATTAGAAAGCAGCCACTTTCGCTTCCACAAGTTCGGGGCTCTCAGTGACTACTCATAGAGACGAGACAAAACAAACACAAACATCAGCATGTAGCCGCGCACGCTTCCCTCCAGCTCCTCACAAGGTAAAGGTCAAACTGTCACTGTGTTGCCAGAGGTGAAAGCAAGCACACTCTACTGATGATCACGCTTCTGAGTAAATTATGTGAAAGTTGTGAGTTCTTAGCGACGCGGCGCCACACGACTAGGTTAAAGAGGGCATATTTCATGTCACGTTCTTTTGAGGCACTAAATGTACTGCTTAGGTTAATTACGGAGCTCTAGCCATAACTGTGACAGTGTATTCGTGAAGCACTGCTACTTTTTTACGCCGGAGAGCATGATTTGCGAGGACTCTCTCGTTTTTAATCAAAACTCTTATGTGTACTCTTCTAGCATGAAATGCTGTTGAGGAGAAAGCTAATAACTCCCACCATGGGCAAAATTAACATTTTTTTAAGAGGGAGGGGGCAAAAGAAATCACTACAAACCGCTAAGTCCTCTGACAGATATTATCATCTTGAGATTTCAAACTGGTGACTGATATTTCATGTGCCACCAAAATACAGAAAGTGCTTTGAATTATTGATAACCTGGGAGCAGGACGATTTTAAGCAGCTCTGCTCCTTTTATCAATCATTCATGTGGTTTCCATCGAAAACACTTCACTCCCTCAAGTATCCGATCTCACTTGAAGGTGGAGGGCCCACACTCAGATGCATCTCACTTAATTTGAAGGGCTAAAGCACACTCACCAGGAAATTAAAAAATACTATCTCAATAAAACAAAATCCATGCTATGCTCAGTAAGAAACCTGATGCAGAATGCTTGACAAAGTCCTCTGTGGATATAAGGATAGCCTACCTGGAGAGACTTTCAACAACAATCTTACCATGCAGAGTTATATAACAGCAACAGCAAACAAAGAACCAACCACACTTTACACTTTAACTACTGTAATAACAGCTTGGACCAATATCCTTTCAAAATAATCACATTTTTTTTTAGGTGTTATGGTTGTAAAATGCAAGATATTTACCATTATGCCCAAAAAGTCAGAGGAAATTATCTAAATTTGGCTCAAGAACGAGTTTCCAAATGGATGAACATTTTCTATTAGGACATGCCTTCAGCTGACAGCGAGCATAATCAAACTGCATGGTCTCTCTCACTCCCACTCGCTGTAATGGAACACAGAGTGGCTCCGTGTAAAGTCCTTTGGTGCCACTCTCCCAATTAGGGTCCGCATGCAAGCGCTTTCTACCCTGGCATCACGACATCAAAGCCCAGAAACCCAGGGGCAATGAAACCAAGCTCTCAGCATCAGCTTCACAGCAAGCCATTGTCCTGCCTCAGGAGACACTGGAGCCTGCAAACATCTATGGCTTCTCCTCTTAGCAAACAGGGGAGAGCTGCTTGTTTCTATATTTAAAGACCATGTTCAATGCCTCCTTTTTGTTCAAGCAGGTGCCATTTTTCAGCGAGTCATGAACTGTTTCACAACGTGTTCAAACAAGATCCCCTATTAAAAGAATGGCTTCGAAAAAAATTAAGCTTCAAAAATGAAACCCTAAAACCAGCCAAGCCATGTTTGGTATAGTAGAGGGCAGTACAGACAAAAACGTATTAGAAATCCTCTGGAAAACAGTAAGTCTATTTTTGTTAACAGTGGCTTTTTTTACTACAAATCACCATATTCATCAACTGAAGTATGTATTATATATTGTTATTACTCAAGCAAAAACAGAACTCAATAATAAACACAGCGTTACTGCTTTAAAATAAATATATATATATATATATTTATTTAAGTGCCGTTTTAATCCTCAAAATAGGGATGAACAATGATATTGGAATCATATCCTTATCAGCAGATATTTGCTGGAAACATAATGCATGAAACATATTGTTATTGGCTTACAAATTGCTGCAATATTAAGAAGCAAAATCATAGGGAAGCACAATGATACTGCAATCATTTCAGTATCAGCAGATTTAGGTTTGACTGATATTTCAAACTGATATTTGATGATGTATTTATTATGCTCTGAAAGAGCCAAATGTTTAGGTGATGTCGTAATACTGCAATTTCTGCATTTTTTAAAATATTTTTTATATCAGTATCGACATCGGCAGATACCAAAAAATACCAAGATATTGGCATTGATTTACTAAAACTATCCTTCCCAAAAACCATTATTTCTTAAACATTAACCTTAAAATCCAAACACAGGATAAAGATGCAAAACTATCATTGAAAGACATACCAAAGTATGCTGCACTGCTTCTAGACGGAGTAAAAGCTGAGGATAATTAGACAATACGACCTTCAATTAACTGCTACTGCATTTGTTATTTTGATCCAGCGTTCGCTTTTAAGCTCTTGAAAATGCTAATTCCGGCAAGGTCTGAGCATGTGTTTGACTCATTTGTGTTTCACAGACACTGCAGGTTCATAACCTTGATTCTAATGACTCTTCCTGGAGTAGCTTTCCTGCAGCGTAACTCTCACTAGTTGTTGTGTCTGTGTGGGCTACATGTGTGCTGGCCTACTGCCTCTAGCAGCAACGTTTGTGCTGTTTGTGATGTGTCCAAACTTATTTAGGGCGTAGCAATATGACTGGACAACGTTAATTTCGAAACGTATACTTTAGGACTCATTTTAAACTCTATACAGGATGAATCGCCCAGTACTAGTTTGGTGTCTAAATTTTGTGTCTATAGTTTACTATATTAGTTTTTGAGGCTAACGGTGCTAACAAACACAAGTCAAAAGTCAATGAGCGGGAGAAAGAATAACTTGGTGGCAGTGTGAGCGCTCAGTCCGAAAGCAGCCAAAACACACAAAATCACATGTAAACACATCTAAAATGGGAAAGAGCTGTTGTACAATTGGCCGTACTTACATTAAACAAGAAACCCGAGCAATCTTTTTACAGACAAGCCGCAGAAAATGGGTTGGAGCAGCAAATTTTCTTTGTTTATCTTTATGCATCCTCACTCTGGACGTAACTGCAAACAATAATGCCAATGCATGCAAACACGTCTCTCCAAGTCCCGCCATACAGGTACAACGGGCTGCCCAAGCTGCCCCTGTCTTCTCTGCAGCAATCCAGGGTTTCTAAACTAAAGACGTTAGTGGGTGGCAGCTAGTGAGTTAGTTATGAACAAAGTTAGCCTAGCTAGCATACAGTTTTCCAAATAAAAGCTCTGCTAACAGCTAAACTCCACTCACGCCACTCATCTCCTTCTGTCTCTGTTCATACACAAGAGCACAGAGCTTCTGAAACACTTTGATTACATAAAATCAATCAAACAGCCACCACAGTTTCCTCTCCCTATGGCTAAACATATGTAAACTAAGCATCACACCACAAAGCACAGGGCCTTACAGTGCACTTACATTCAGCTATCAGCTAACAGCTATATGCTACGCTCCTCGACACTATCTGCACACACACACAAAAGCACACACCACAGCCCTTTTGAGTCCTTGATTACATGACACAAGCAAGAATCCACAAGAAATTCTCTTTCTAAAGCTAAACACACCCACACACATTCAGTATAACTCCAGAAAACGAGACCCTTACCATGCATTTACACCCTACCACCAGCTAATTGCAGCCAGCTCAAATCTTTTGTGTATGACACGCACACAGAGCACTCAACACTTCTGATACTTTGATTGCACAAATCCAATCAAATATGCGCAAATTCTCTCCCTACGCATACCAGAGTATCCACTGGTGTCCTCGTCGCTTACATTTCACCAACAAATCCTGCCCTGAAGTACGACCAAGTGTCAAGGCTTTTGTATACCTTCAGGCTTTGCTTTGTGTATTTATTTGCCCGGCGTCAAAACCAGGTACTTCAGTTTAAGCAGATAATCGTTTGTTTTGCTTGCGGGTTCACAGTTTCCCCTAATGAACGCAGCCATGCCGCAGCATGTTTTGCCACTCAGTCTGGGTGTGGAAAGTCATGTCAATGCATACCCTGTAGAACCCAAACCTTTTTCAGAATTCCTCGCAAAAATGTCTATCAGTCCATCTTCAGGTATTATGAACATATAGATTTGCTTTAGGACACTGGGTCTTACTACATGCTATAAAAATGTAACAACATTTCACAGTGTTTAGGTCATTTGTTTAATTCCAACTTACATTTGCACCACAAAGACATATAACACAATAGACACAATAACTCTGAACTAAAAACATGTGCATAAACATGTAAACATTGTATATACATTTTAATACCATTAAAGAAAAAAGTGATAAAGCTCACTGGCAAAATTCCCTGGTATTTCTGTTCTACCTTAGTTCTCAACACAAGCAGGCCTAGGCAATCACAGTGTGGAGAACTCTGACTGGTTCAAATATGTTGAGAGATTACAAAAAAAGATAGGGACTGAGCACTGAGCTGTGAACCACCTTATTACATTCACCAGCAGTGTGGAAAAAGTTTTCTTGAGCTTCTGAGTGTTGGTGGAAAGAGTTAAGTTTCCAAGGCTGAACGCTTGAATGATTTGGGGAATCCCGTCAGGAGGTCAAGACTTTCATCAGACGTCTGGACAATCCAAATCCAGGATCCCAGCGCTCTCGCTAAGCTTGAGTACTTTTCCTGTCAGACTCTATTCCCTCTTTCTAGCCACTGGCTTTGCCAACAGTTTGAAATGACATCTAAAACTGTTTTTACCGCTTCTTATTTGTCATTTGTCCTCTCCAAATACCAGAATGACCTTTCATTGGAGATAATGGGTAAGAGCACTTTTGTTCTGCTTTAGTGTCAACTTTGTTGAGATCCTATCTGCACATACCTAACATTTCACAGCCTGCCAAGGATTACAAGGAAAGAGATGCTGTAACATTTTCAAACGTTGTGATTTAAAGGTCAACGCGGTTAACACGAGCACATCCGCAACGTACAGGTGAAAGATGCTGAAAGTGATCAACTAGCGCACAACAGCTCATGAGCTGTTTATAACTCTATATTGGAAATGTCGGTATCAGACAGAGGGTATTAGCGTAGACGTTGTTTCATATTCACGCTCTCCCCCTTTTCAAACAGTGTGCCATAATTACAAACCAACGAGATCCTGTGACTCACCACATCTAAGCCACCTTGCAACAGACAACCTTAAAGGAAAGTAAATTCTCTTTGGAGGCCTGTGACATTCTAATCCCAGCTTGGGGTAAACACATATTCTCAATCATTCACAGCACAATTATGAACTGAAGCACAGGAAACCTTGCATATAATATTTTATCTTTGGCGATAAGTTTACTTTAATTCATTGCATACCCTCCAGACAAAAGCAGGTCGGAGCGGCGCCTTCATAAATGTAGCTTTAGGAAGCAAATTCAGCAGTGATAGAGCACTACTAATTATCCTCCGAGATGTTTTTGACAGCGATTCCTATGCCAGTAATCTCTGCCTTGGCCCTCAGCCAGTCACACTTATTTATTTGATTTCAGTCACAGTCAAACGCAGGCTATAATGGAAGTAGCAGTCGCTGCATAAGCGAGAGAGAAAAAAAAAAAAAACAAGCAACATTTTCCCATTCTGCTTACTGACCTTGCTTATCTTCTGCAGTATATAGAAAAGTCATTTCAGTTACTGAGAGCAAATCACAACCACATACCAATTACAGTCAACAGTCCAGGCATTCTGTTACTGAGAGCTCTACTTACGTCAGGTTTATGCAGTGCAAAACATTTGAGAGATCTGCGCTATAAATTAAAGTCAATTGCATCACGTAAAGCAACGTTATTACACAATTTTACACACAAAACATGCCAAATAATTAAAAACAGCATGACTTGTTATATATCAGCTGCTTTCACTGGTACTCCAACAAATTACCACTGAGTGAGGGAGTTATCTCCTGCATTATACAGCAGACACGAATTTCTGCATTTTAGCTACTTAGCAAAGAGCTTAGGCAAACATATAATATTGATCTTCCTGCTCCTCCATTCTTAATGCCGTCTATAATTATTTCACAATCCATCAGGACCCGGGACTCTTGCCAAACAAGTGTCATAACTTAATTAGTTATCAGAAGAGGGAAAGAGTACACCTGTGAACGACAGGCCTAAGTGTCATCTGTCTTCACTGCTTTCAGCTTCATGATGCCTCATAAGAAGCTACACAAACAGTGAACAAATTCACAAAAGTAGCGTTAGGCTCATCAGACCTCACACTAAACCCACCTCAATGCAGGCCACATCTGTTTGGGAGGCAGTGCTGAGAAGCAGTCGACTGTGTCTGTAATTGATCGCGTCTGTAATAGGAGACTCTTAATATTAATCACCTGTTACATCGTTAGATCAAATGAGGTATGGGTATGCACGTAACGCGCGTAACTGTGAAAATGAGCAAAGAAGAAATGTCTCTTTTTATCTGGTCGCTTGTTTAGAAAACCAAGAAGTCAAAATGAGATCATTTCGAAGCAATTCTTCTCAGCAAAGCAGCTGTAATGAAGCTCGAGCTGTTTTTCACAAAGCTAAACTTATCATGAATAGAAAGGCTTCTGCATTGTGACAGCCTACTCACTGCCTCCAAAACCAATATTTTCCAGAAGTGAGGCTTCATCTAGGTCTGCTACATGCACCACTTCTGTTAGACAGGCAAGTGTGAGAAATTCCAGCACTCCCTTCTTCATACTGCTGAATCGCCACTGCCCAGTGGAATATCGCCTTCCAGACGCATACGATTTGTCTCGATTAGAGAAACCAGTCACTCAGTATGTCAAACAATCCAACTCTTTTCTACTTTAGCGTATTACTCTGCACATCACTCAGAGCTCCATATGCAATGGGTTTTTTTGTCTCTTTGACATTCCTACTAAAGCTCTGCACTTGTTTTTGTTTATTTTGTGACAATTATGCATCAAACTGTATCTGATGAGCCGTACTATGGCCAGAGTGAAACACTGAATAAAGTTCATTTATATTCAAAAGATTCTGATACTGTTTAGTAAAAGTTGTCTGTTGCAGCTTATCAGATGTCTAAAATAATTGCATATTCTAACACATCATATGACATATCGTTTACCATGAAAATTCCTTGAAGTATCATGATATTTTGTCCATATCGCCCGCCACTGTTCTGAACATCCATAAACCAATAGCAGCTTTAGATTCGGGGGGCTATCTGCCTTTCCACTTAAACGAATGAATTAAGGAGCTGAGCACACTGCCATCTTCCAGACATTTTATGACATCCAAGCACTTAAATGATAGTTTTCCTGCACCTCGTTTGCCAATCACTGCAATGCTGTCAGGAACGTAAAACAGAATGAAGCGTAGTGAAAACTGTTTTGATGATCTGCACAACTGAGGCCATGACCGGTTTCATATTTGCCACTGTCATCTGTTTCCCGTTCGGGTTGAATGATGGCCAGCAACGCGTCAAAAAATGAATCGTTCGTTTCCTAAACGACTCTGTAATGAACATATCCTCTATGTGCAACACCTCCCGAACTGTCCTAAAGCGAGACGCGCCACATCTTCTGGATCATTTAAGAAATAACGGCTGGAAAAAGTGTCAGATAACTTTACTTCCGTTTGTGTCCACTGCTCCGAGCGACAGGACATTAACGTGGGGTGACAAATGTCTGCTGCCATGTGTTATGCTAGGCACGGGTGGCACAGGAGAGGATGGAGGAGCTCTGAGATGTTTATCAAGCAACAAACAAAGCTGATCTTCAGGACATGATGTACTTTGTCATGTTTCTGTCAGACAAAACCGGTTTGGCAAGAAAGAGAAATGTTGACTCAGGCGTTTCTCATGCACTGATATTCAACCCGGTTGAACAAATCAGTCTCAGATAAACTAGTATCTTATCATTTATCTCGATTCAGTGTGAAAAAGTGAAGTGAAATCAGTGCATTTGCCCCATCTATGTAGTATTCCCAATTCCAGTTTTCCAATTCACATTTGGCTGCTGTTTTTATCTAAAGCGACGTGGAGCAGTTGCTCAAGGGTACCTCAGTAGTGCCCTGGCTGGTACCTGAACCTGCGACCTTTAGGTCCCAAGCACAATGTCCTAACCATTAGGCCACCACAGTCATGGCAGTAGCAGGGGGCAGCTGACACAGGCAGCAGCCAGGGAGCAGTACTTGGGGACAGTACCTTGTTCATGGGTACCTCAGTGGTACTTGTACCGGTCTGACCTTTAGATCACAGGGGCAACCTCGTAACTGTTACCCCACTATAGTATGTAGAGGAGTCTGGATGCAAAATATTAGATTTACTGTTAATAACACCTAAGTGCCTAAACTCTGTGGGGGATTAGATGATGAAAAAGCAGAAATTAAATTTTAATTCAAAATTAAATGTGCAAAAAGTACCCAAAAAGGCAAAAATAAACAAATCTGTAAAACAGTTCTGATAAAGCTAATAATATCTTTACAAACAGCAGTAAGTAAGAAACAAACAAACACAAAATATAATTGCTCAGGAGTGAAACAACCCCCTCCCCTTTAAATTAAATAAAAAGGCTTTTAGCCATCATAATGATTTACAAAGTGACGAGTCAAACAGATTTACGGTGACAGCCTGAAAGGAACCCAACACAAATACAATTACCGCTCACGTGACTGCCACTGCCAGCACCCCCCTCCCGACTCGTGCAGTCAAAAGAATGGGAACCGCTCTTTAGACACAGACTGGAAGCTTTCTCAACTCCTTCAGCAAGAGCCGCTGCTGAACGGGGACAGAGGCTGCCACTGTCAGAGTTTCTTACGGCGGCAAAACCTTGGAGCGGCGCTGAGTGAATTTGGACGGTTTGCGAAAATCCAGCCACTATCATTACTCAATATCAGTTGAGCTGATGAACCATGGCCAGAAGGCAGTCACGTGTGGTAATTCTTTAGACACCAGCTGCAGCTAACAACACCGGCTATGCCGCCTCATTATAAGGGTCAGTTCTCAACAAAACACTGTTGTTCCTTTGACTAAATAAACTGTTTTTATCTTTATGTCCAGACAAATAGAACAATTGACCTTTTTCCAAAATAAATCTAAACACCTACTTAGAGGTAAATTACTGGGGAAAAAACTAATAATAGGTTTTGGGTTTTTTTCAGCCACAGACGATCGGCGAAAAGGAAGAATATCCTCTGATGTGACGCCTGCCTAGTAAAAGTGGTGTCTGTTTATTGATGATTTTTTAACTTATTTAGTTCATTTGTTAGAATAGAGGCTGCTTCTCCCACACATGCTTTCTTCTGCGTTTGCACTCCTACAAAATATAAATGTGTCTCCTGAAGTTGCAAAGTTTTGTAAGATGCAGAGTTTGCTGCTTTCTTAATTAAGAAGGCAGAGTGTGTCAATGAAAAGCCCACTAGGATATTCTTAAATAAATAAACATGTGCATCGCCTCTCTTTGTTAGGACCGCTTTCATGCTAATTAGTGGCGCTGTAGACACATGAGCAGCGGCCCCTGTGCACATACACTCCAGCAGCTTTAGTCTTCCCACTTCAGCACTAATAAACAAGCAGCCTCGCCTGCTGGGGTTGTCAATGGCATTGGCGTGACGCGGGCTTAGGGGTTCGCTCCCTTCCTTGTGAGCGGACCTACATAAATGTTTGTGTGGGTGTTGGCAGCTATTTGGGTGGGAATTCTCAAGCAGAAGGAGCCCTCGGGGCCACTCCGGATTGAGTTTCCCCATTCCGGCGTTCCAAAGTCAAAAGAATTCCAGACAAAATCAGAAAGACAACCGTGCACATGAAGACGACTCTCGGGGCTAGGCTAAAGCAAACCGGCTTCGGTAACATTCAATTACAGCCAATAGATGCTCTAGAAAAAACGGCACTTTGCTTTTCCGTAATCTGCAATGGCGAGAGCGCAAAGAGGATCTGGCTGTTATTCCCGATCAGGCTGCTTCACATCCGACGGCCGCGGCGTAAATTCGAGCTGGCGTGTGCCGTGCGTCCCTGGTGACCACTTACTGCGGATGCGGAGTCAGGAGCTGTGAGCTGCCCTCAGAGCACATGCACCCAACACACACCACACCAACAACACAACTGCGATAACAACCGCCACCTCCGACGCTTCGGTCTCACCCTAGGTCACGGCACGAAAGCCTCAAAGACCGCAACCACGGCCGCGCTCTTTTCGAGGCTTATAAACAAATTAGCATGGGGTTGATGCCCAAACCCTCTTACATAAACGCTGAGCTCTACTGTTTCACCAACATCCCACCAACAATATCCCAATATAAATACTGCAGAGGTACAAAGATGTGCAATTACAGTCACTTTGTTTTCCTGACACACTGTTTTAGAGCAAATCTGCTTTTATACCATAAAGATCTGCTGCTGGTGGTCAGCAGTTAATTAAAAAGCAAGACAATGACAAATAGAGGGAAGATGATATTTGGCAAGAATCACACGGCGTATGATTGTTGTAAACACACAATTAGTCTAATCCCGTTATTTCCGCTTTGCATTAAAGGCACTTAAGAAAACGTTTGCGCTGGAAAGACGAGATCATACAAAATCGTTTTGAAGTAATAGCCCTTCTACAACTGCACACTTTGGAGACACCCTTGAATTTTTTAAATCTTCCATCCTCTCAAACATTGCATGTGAACGATGTCATTGTTAAATATTTTAACCGGTAATACCAGAGGCACACCGTGTGCGATATGGAGCATAATGGAACGCTCTAAAAATGACCCAGCGATGAGCACTCATAGGTACTGCGGTACATACTGAAAATGTGTTAATGAAAACACTTCGAAACGTGTCAGATCCCCTGTTTATTTTATGCATATTAGCACTCGTTGAGGTCCAAGGTGCAATGAGCATATTAATGCATTAATAAATCTAATTTGCGTTGCTCATGGACATGTGATAAATTGGCTGCTTTACACTGTTTTACACTCCTGCTTACACTGCGAGCGCATTAGCGATGGCGACTATGTATTATTACCACAAAGCGCTTATGTTAAAGAGCCTAGGTGTTTATATGTCTTTTTGTCTAAAACTGTTTACAAACAACAAAACAACAAACACATTGCCTTCAGCTAGTGTGAATGGCCGAGTCAGTGGACACTGATGTACAGTTGAGTGCAAAAGTTTGCATACGCCAGGTCGAACTGCCTAATGTTGATTTCCATTCGCTGTACAAATACCAAAAACCTATATACATACAATATGTCAATTCAGCACAAAAATGACGTTATGCTCTAAAACTGTCAGGAAAAGATCATATTTACGTTTCCTCTAGAGAATGTGTGCACTAAGAAAATAAAGTACTATCCCAAATGCACAACCTGCACAAATCTATCCCTGGCATATACCTGATATATACTGGTTTGGAGTTTTATGAAGGCTGGTTTTGTGTCTCATCGAAAACACAACTAGCTGTGCTCACTATGGGCGATAGCGCAGCACTCCTCTGCCACAGAGCGACAATCAGCTATCTGTTTACAGCTGGGAAACAGTGACAGGCTGTATGCACCCAGACTGGTGCCACTGGCTACTTTACGAGAGTGAGAAGCCTTCGATGTTGGAGCTTGGCCTGCTGCTAAACACATCAAAACTAGTTTTAAAAAAAGGTGACTAAGCATAGATGTCACTCCTTTCCCATTTGCATGAATAAAAATCGAAAAAGTGGGAGATCATAAAATCTATTCTGCATTAGATCAGCCCACAGCTCCACTTCAGCTCAGCGAAAAAATGCTTCGCCAGACATTCCATTTTATATTTTCACACTGGGGTTCCAAATGTGGCTCTTTATCTGGAAAGCCCAGGCTGAGAAATGAAAAGACATGAGCTTATAAGAGTGTGAAGCAGTCTGGCTGCACTGGCAGGGTGAACGAGAGGGGAGGGCACTGAGTGGGCACCCAAAGCCCGGCTTATGGAGCAGTCATTAAGAGTCAAGGGATCCAGCACTTACCTGGGAAGTGGTGCTTGCAGTTGCATGCCAATTTGAGCTCGGACACACACACACACACACTCACACACACACAAACAACCTCTGGATTTATCATGCTCTATCTGCCACTGAGAGTGCACTAGGACTTCATGAATGTCTCTCTGTTGCTTACAGCTGTCATCTCATGAGCTCTGCACGGAGGCTGTGATGCATGAAATGCATTTGTGGTGCAAGAGGTGGGTTCACAGATGAAACTGGCTTTCCTTCTTGCTTTCCTTTCTGAAGTTAATAACAACTAATGTAAATCTGAAATGCGGTGCTCTTCTATTGTTTCAACTGAAATTCTCTGGGGGTTTCTTCTCTCTCCGAAGCAGAAACGATTTTGGATTGGATGTGGTCTGAATTTCATTTACCAGAATCCATTTGTCACGTTTATGGCGTGCCTCGTGACCGCTTTCATTTTGCCTCACCTTGTGCAAATGTCTGCGCCAAGGTGGCGAGTGGGTACTGTTTTCTTTCTTAAAATGTGAATTCTTCTGAATTCAGATGGGGAACAATAAACATTCTTAGTCCATTCCAGTTAATTTGCTTTGTCAGAGAAGAGGAAAGTATGAATCCCTTGAGGCCATGTTGAATGTAATTGTACCTCCCTTGCAGTAGTGCTGAAGGAAATCTAGCACTCTCAGACACAGACAGACAGCTCAGACACGCTGACAGGGTCCAGGGTTTCCACATGATGGAATGCATTGCAATATTTCAATACATCAAATGAATGGAGATGTATGAGCAGCAGTTGGTGCTTTTGTGCACTGCATGAATAAATGCATACAGATGTAACACTTGTTAAAAAACCCAATACTGAGTGGTAATATTTTTCACATATATTTCCACATTTGAGTAGCATTTCGAAGAGCACATGGTCTACTTGAAAAGATTCCTTCTAGCATTAAAAGACATATAGACAATTTTAGACGATTCATATTTGTCCAAACATTATCTGTGGACGATGCTGTTGTCAAACAAATTGGAGGAGGAAGTTACTCTGAAAAATGGCTGTCACTTTGATTTTATGGAAACTCAGATAAAAAGTTCATGTCAGATAAATACCAAATAAATATCTTTATAGTGTAGAAAGGTGCTTCAGTCAGCGTGGAGTGCCAAGCCTAAATGAATGAATGAATGAATAAATAAATAAACAAATTCATGTTCATATTGGCACATCACAGTCATTACTTCATACGTCATAATTATTAAGCTTTACTTACACTAGGACATGAACATTTCGCTCGCACACTCATCAAATATTGGCCATATGGTTGTACTGGAAATGATGCCTGATGCTTATGCTACTGAGAGTAATTGCTGCTCCAGTTGTTTATATATAAACAAGAAACTTCAACCAGTAATAATAAAAGCATATCACACTAGATCTGAAACATCTGCAACAGAACCATCCATCACCCAGAAATGGCAATAGACCACAATGCAAAAACTGATTAAAAAGAGGCTCAGAATTTAGCAACTTATCCTACGACCAATTGCATACCTTATTATATCTAAGTCAAATGCTTAAGGCATACATAAACGTGCTGAAATCACAATTATGTCAACATTTTCCTACATGGAATTGACATAGCTAAAGGGAAAACTGTGAAGGGCACATTTCACTTGAGTTGTACCAGGATTAGGTAAGATAGAAAGGTTTACTAAGCACAGACTAAAAAAGGAGTAGTGGCTAGCTGTTGTGTCTTAAAATAAGAGGTATGTATATGAACGCTAAACAGGATTCATTAGATGTAATAATAAAAGCTGAAGCTCAAAGTTGTACATGAACTCTTCTAGACTTGCAGAAGATCCACAAAGGATTTAGTGATCTACAATCTTTCTCTGTAGACCAGCGTTCCTCAGTGGGAGATGGCAAGGCTTTTAATTGCACTATAGACATTTAACATAACTCCATCACTGTGCCACTCTAAACGAAGAGCTGATCTCAAGCTTTCCTCCAAGAATATAGTGCTTCCTTAAGACAGAGTACTTGACTCCCCTGAGCATGATCACTAACTCACAGTTGTGTATTAAACGAGTCTGCATAGAGCACCAGGCCAAGCAGTTTGACATGGAGAGCGTGGCTCATTGAATGGGGACTAATTTGCCATAGTGAAAACAATTCGAGGACAATATGTTTGTTTTACTTGAGCTAGATCTGCAAGACACACAGCAGTCAGACTTCAAAGCACAGCAGGCTTTCATCAGCCCCAAAAAGTGAAGGTAATTACTTGTGATCAAGCAAAATGTTGAGTGCAGCAGGAACATTTTGTCCTCCAGTGCCAAGTTTCAAGCACACATATTGTGCCAGAGTGGCTGGGTGTCGTTTATGATTCAGGGTCCTTGCTCTTTTGCTGACAGAAATGGGATACAGTCATTGTGACATCTTCTGCGTTCATTTTTCAAAGAACGTCAAATCAAACATGCATGAGCCTGTGACAGCGTGGGCCTGGAAGTCCCTATCTGAGGGCGAAGCACTTAGAGTGGCACAAGCTAGCTAATGCTTTGCACATCACATCCTAATGCCTCTATGGTCACATTGTCAGACTGATAGCTGGAGGCAGCCTTCAACAAGCCACTCTTATGGGGACAAGAACTAGAGTAGGCCCCCCACCATGCTCTTCCCACATATCTTTGATAAAAAGCAGCAAAGTAACTCCAGTCTCTTTCTTTCTCTTCAACAAGGTCATGAACTATATAACAAGACACTGCTCACATAAGCTGGATAGGATTTGATTCCAAGAGTAACTGAAGCATTTAGGGTGACTGTTTAACAGAATTGTTCTTTGGCATTGGAAGATATTCATTGCGATAGAAGAACCTTAGAAATCAAGTTATCCATTTACCTTTGCTATACTATCTACATGTTATGTTGTAGTTATGTGTTTGTTACACTGGGTTACACAATAAATGACATTTTTATTCTGTATTGGGCTCAAGTCTACAATTTCCTCTCCAAAAATATGAAAAATAAACACTGCATAAATACTAGTACTACCAATAAGATATTGATGGCCTATTGGTTAGAGAAGAGGGCTTGTGGCCAGTTCAATTCCTGGGACTGGCAGGGATAATGTGGGAAGGGGTAAGTGGGTTAGCAACACTTTCCCCTACCACATCCATGGCAGAAGTGTCCTTTGGCAAGGCACCTAACCCCTTAGCCACTCCCTGGGCAAAGTAGGTGTGCAGCCCACTGCTCCTGCGCTTGGTGTATGTACACTGGTGTCATGGATGGGTTAAATGCAGAAAGTCACTGCTAACTGCTCACAGTGTCACATACACAAACAAACAAACAAATAAATAAATAAACAGTTTGATCCCCAGCAACGCCTTAGCCACCTGTGATCATTATTTGTCCTTCTCTTTAAATGACAAAATGAAAAACATGCAAAAAAATGTCATGTAATATAATGTATAATTTAATAAATTATCTTGACATAATATATAATGTATCATTTTTGTGTATAAAACAAGACTGTATGGACATTTCACAAAATTCTAAATGATAAAGAAACTCGGTTTATGAACATTACCGTGGTATTGTTTGAAAGTTTACAATCTCTGCTTTCAACAGAACGTCTTGTTAATGTCAATAAGCTAAAACTGATAAATAATATCAAAACACACTTTGTTTTTTTCAATCGCTGAATAAAGCCATGTTCAGAAGAGAGTTCTTGTCCTAATGCTAGTCACCGAATACTAAATGTGATAAAACGGTTTGTCACATGTGAGATATAATCAGCAGGTTAATGAGTGCAGATGACTGGTAATGTTGAAATAAACAAACACTGCTATGCAGATCCACAGCGAGGCACGTGGACACAGACACAAAGCCTGACTTATGTTTGAGAGTGGGTGTGCGCAGCTGGTGACGAGAAGGCTGTGATTAATAAACGTGGGCCAAGTATTTCACAACTCCCTACAATAGTGCACTAACAGTTAAATGTCAACCCGTCAAAACACTGATTAGTGTTCGGCCGCTTTTAAACAGGTCTCTGACTGTGCCAACGTTATTACTACTGGCAATAAAGAGAGCGGCATCAAAGGAATACTTAACATGAGACGAAGCAGACGACACGTTCGTCCTTGGTTCACACTGTAGATTAGCACCACATAACTCAAATACGATCAGTAAGGATCACAATTTCTTAGCGCAAACTATAACTCTGTCACATTTTAACATTTGGACTTCACTCCTGGACACAATTGGCATCAGCAGGTTAGACAATTACTCTAAAAGTACTTGTGTGTGATTCACACATACAAATGTATATATTTATTACAAAGCGATGTCTAGTTTAAGTAAATAGTTCCTATACACTGCTTAAGGCCAATAAAACTCCTCTGAGTTACAGTACATGGCCAAAGCAACGTTCAAATGTGACACACCTAGTGATTCCTTTATCATCTAATTTGGCTTTATAGGCACAACCAGGCTGAGGACAACAAAGTTTGCACTTTCAGCTCCAGTCCAAACACTTCCTCTAATCTCATCCATCTTCTGCGTCCTTTACAGCATGCTCCATGCTCCCGGTGCCCTTACACGAGAATGGCACGACCAGGGCGGTAGTGCTCCTGCCCCACTGGTAAAGCTGATCCTCGACCTGGGGCCCCTGTCTGGAGTAGTGAGTAAAATAAACTCCTCTCCCAGACACATTCTCTATTCCTGACTCACACAAACTCAGCTACTGACACCAGGACATGACTTCGCTCAGAAGTCATGAAATATAAGCTGATAGAGAAGACTCAACAAAGATCTGAAAGAAGCTCGGCATTAATGCCTGACACGGAGTATACTTTCGGAGGGTTACTTTCTTCTTCTCCAATGGACAGAGCTCATACTTAAAGCACACACTAGTTAAAGGATCTAGAGAGAGATCGGCTCTAGCATAAGAACCCGGGCATATAGCAGCGACCAATTATCTTTCACCTTTGCACCAAAGGCAATTCACTGAAGAGAAGGGAAGGGAAGCTTTTACACTATCAGTATCCACACCGCCGTGTAAACACTGAGATTATACAGTGCCTAAGAAGTAGCCAAACAGTCCGGGAAAAAGCGAGCGGCCCCCAGATCACAGCTCGAAACAGCGGTGAATGAACCGCAACATTTTCTCAATGAAAGTGTAAACTTCCACAACAGCACAAGCTAAAACGGGACAATGGCAGAAGAGCCCAGCCTCCAGTCTGTGTGTTACAGCGTTATTACAAGCAATATTACACACCCGAATCGCTTTTTAATGTGTCGAAGCAAGGCGAGCGCTGTGTTAAGTTTTGCTAACTTATTATTAAAAAGACTACCGGGTCTGGAGCTCGGTTCCTTGCAAACGAATCGGGTAAAGTTGCTTTAGGCTAACAGCACTAGCCGTTGCCTTCGCCTTCCAGTGATAAAAGTCATGTTTGACTAAAGTCGAGGGAGGAAAGGCCGTTGTTTCTCCCAACGGAGCCCCTGGAAGACGTGGGGCTGCTGAAACAAAACCTGGTTCCGCTTGGTTCCCGCGGACGGAGCAGCTGGGCTACTCTCGGCGACGGCGGACGCGAACAGCGAGCCTCCAACTTCTCTCCCCGCCGCCACACCGCGCGATGCTAGGCTACCGCAGCGCGGCGGCATACACACACAAACGCCGCATTTCTCCCCCACATGCCATTTTTAAAAGCTTGTTTACAAGTTACATGGAGTTGTAGCGGAATGAAACGCGCTCCTAACTTGGGACGAGGCTGCGTTGGGTGTATTTTATCGCCAACAAGCTGCTAAAGTCGCATCTCTGCACACAGCGAGGCTCCCACAGCTCTCCTCCAGCACTTCAAATGCCCAGCGTAACAACACGCCAGCCGAGCGTTCAGCGCCTGACACCGAGCGGAACAATGAACGCCGTACACCACGAAATCTGCTCTACATGCGGGGAAGTGGGAGAGCACAGTGGCGCACGGACCACACAAAAAAAGCCATATCCCGCGTTCCTCACCATCAAGTGTCCCCAAAACACACACACACACACCGCACGCCGTCAGACGCGGGCTGTTGTTTTACCTCACAAAACATCGCATGCGAGGTGGAGCCGAAAGCCTCCCGCTTGTAGCCGGAGCTCCACAAACACAAGCCCGATCCTGCGGCTCAGCTCAGTCGCGCTACTTCGCTGCTTCTTTAAGTGACTGCTCCATTGTTAGCCGAGGTCGGGGCTAGCGCGCAGGCTACAAACACGTTCAGTGCAAAGCGCACACACACACACACACACACAAAGCTCTCCAGCCATGAGGTGGAGGAGGGAGAAAAGGGATTCGGAACTTACTTTCGGATCCAGTCAAAGCACGTCGCTGGAAACAAATATCCTCCCGAAGTGAACGCGCGCGCGAGGTATTTTTCTCCTGTTTACTTCACAAACACTAAGCGGCGGGGTGGGGGGTAAGCGCACAGCGTTTGGCCACAGTGTGACTGCCTGAATCAACTAACGTAGTGCACGGCAAGTTGAAGTGTCAAATTACATCGGCTATTCTATTACCGCGGAGCCATGCTGCCGGCTGCCGACAAAATGTGTCCCAGAGTCGCGCCGTGCGCACCGGCAGCGCACCAGCCTCGGCCAGCGGAGCGGATTTACACGCGTTCAGCGGAGCGTTTTGTAGTTTCTAATGGCTCTATTGAATGCGCGTTTTAGGATGTTTTATTATTATTTTTTTTACAATATTTCGGCGTGATAACAAAGAAGGCCAGTCTTCAGCACAGTTTTGAAAAAAAAATAATCACATTAGACTGTAAACGCGAATCAAAAACTGAAATAAGATTTTAGAATGGAGGGATTATAATAATTGATTATCTATGGATGTGTGTTTTCACGTAAAAAAAGAGAACTCTTATAACAACTGCGCAAAGCGGCGCATTTATTAACATCGTAATTACTATATGAGGCCGCGCGTGCTGACAGATTGCTATTCACAGTGACACATTTTATCTTGTCACACGCACGCACACACACGCGAGCGCGAGCGCAAGCGATCGCTTCGCAGCAAATCCCGTCTGCCCTTCTTTTCTACTGGCCCCCGGATGGAGGGAATGCCTCGCTCCGTATTTTGCGAGTGGCCGCGCGCCGCTGAAGCTCTGAATAACAAAGACATGTTGGAGAGCAGCAGCAGCGGCCTGGCGGTGACGTCAGGGAACAATGAGTCTCCCAGCAGTGCCGAGACACACAAGCCTCCTCCTCCTCCTCCTCCTCCTCCTCCTCCTGCTCCTGCTCCTCCTGCTCCAATGCTGCACGACTGAACTGCCCAGGGGGGAGGCCACGCAGTTCCGAGTCTCTAGGAGTGCATCAGATAGAATCACTCATTGCGCATGCTGACATTGAGTCTGGCCACCACCACTGCCCGAGATTTCCATTGCGCCTTACTGAGCAGGAAGAGGGGAAAGGTTCCCTCGGATTAAGTGCGCAAATTATGACACTGATGCACAACTGACCGTTTATAGTCTTTTACAATATTGTAAATTCACATATTATAGGACATAAAGCAATAGTTGGAACAAACAGTTCAGAGGCCCTGAATAATAAATGTCCTTTTGTTAAATTTATCACCAAAATGTCTTTTAATATTCATCTGTCTACATCCTCATTTAGGAAGCACGAGCTGAAAGAGGATTAAACACATTTGTTCTGTATTCATTTATGGTCCATATTCCATCCTATTCGTGCGAACGCCCTTCATAACGTGTTCAAGTTAAACTCTTTTGGTCTTATGTATTTATGAAGGCTCAACCTGAACATCTGTTCTTTTTTACTGATTACCCTTTTCACTGTTATTCTTCTAGATCTGCCTGGTGCTTTCCAAAGAAACGTTAGGTAGTGTTTGCTGAACGGTGTCCTTAGCTTTTCCACTGCAAGGCTTTTGACACTAATGCATAGGGCCTTTTCTCTGAGCACTCTGTCTCAAGGACACTAGCTCCTGTACAGTTATCTAAGTTGGCAGGGATAAATCTGGCAGATGACATCATTGGTCTCAGGCCCTCATTCATTTTTATTTCTGTCCTGTTCTTAGAAAATGGTGATGTTCCAAATGACAAGAGAGAGGTGCCACGGTCAATGTCAAAACACTTCTTAACAGAGCTGCATTTTGCCCCTGACAAGAATATGCTATATTATTGACTTTTGGATTATGTTCACTACCAATTGATGTAAATTAAACATTTCATTTGCTGCAGATCAATGGGATGTGGTCCTTTAAGCTTTTGATCAGGGTCTGTGAAAGTCATTTTACAGATGCTGAAGATGTGGATAACGGAATTTATGCAAAGACTGGTGCATGAGGTTTCACAAAGAGGGAAAAGTCCATGTAACATCAGTATCAAAGCATGGCTTCGGTTATGGTGACCAACCCAGCGCCTATTGTCATATACCTTTCAGGCCGCTCATAATGTCCTATGCTATGGACCATTAATCATGGTTTTGTGAAGTCGGTGAAAGTCGACAGGGTTCATCATGTCTGGGCAAAAGAAAACACAAGCAGTCAATGAACAGCACACTTCAGTTCAAAGCCAGTTGTTGCACTAACTCCCGATGTTCATGGGTAAGCCCTCAACTCTTGCGTTCTGAAACAATATGGCCAGATGGCTGCCAAGAAGATGGATGGACTATAGGTGGAGTGACTTCAGCTTGACTGAATCGCTGTATAATTTGACACATATACACAGATGTGAGGACTGGGTTTGGAACTTAATGTTCAGATTTTATGCTTTAGAAAATGCATAAACGCAACGCATCAAATGATTGAGAAGAATTTCATTTACAATTACTGCTGATAAAAAAAGTTTATTTGGAAAATATGTTTATAAATTTTACATATAGTTGATGGCAGTGCTGGGAACTGGTTTCTTAATGGTCCTGCCCTTGTGTCTAATGACTATGATATTAATTGTTTGTTTGTTTGTTTGGAACTCAAGTTTGCGTTCAGTTTTGAAAGAGTCACTTTCAGTGTATTCAGGGTTTGCCATACTAACTTGCGTCTCAGCCTGGGGTGAGCCAGACCGCTACAGTGCACCTCAGTTCAGCTAATTCCCTGACAATCACAGGGGAAATGATTGATGCTGCTGGGACTTCAATGCTACATGATGGAAGGAGAGTTTCAGTTCTGCTGACATAAGCTTTCACACACAGGCCGAGCTTTCACAGATTATTTACAGCTCCTATCTGCTTTACACAGTACGCTATCACCCTTGCAGACCTCTGCTGAGGAAATATAGGCTCTTCTGCCAAACCTCCATTAATGTAGCAGGAGAGGAAGATATTATGAAAACGTGTAACAAAATAAGGCCGGAAATGCAGATAAAGGGACGAGCGTGTGGGCGCTGGGCGAAGTGTTACAGAAGTGTACAAAGATTAGCCCCCACAGAAAGGCAGAGGTGCGCAATGTATTTGACAACAAGACACAAGAGAAATCCGTTTAAGTACACTATTGATCCTCTTTGGAGCACAGCCCAGCCACTGGAAGCAGAGGCAGGAACGAGAGAGAGAAAGAGAAATAGAGAGAGAGAGAGAGAAAGAGAGAGAGAGAGAGATAAAGGTAGAGAGAGATGCATCTGGCCAACTATTTGCAGGAGTGGAAAAGGAACTCTCTTGGAGACTCTCTCTCCTCCTCTTTTATTTCAGTGAAAAATGTGAGCGGTGGTAGATAAAGCAGACAGCCTGTACCCCATGCTGACTGGCTCGGCTGGCTTTGGAGAGGGTAGAGGCAATCAATGTGTGCTCACAATAGAGCAGGAGCATTGAGAGAGCTAACTGCTCCCTCAGGCCATGCACGAAGGAGGGGAGAGGGGGAGGGGGAGCTAGCAAGTGAGGGGGGGCTCCAGACAGAGAGTGAGTAAAGGTTCGTTTGGAACTTTTTAATGAAGAACTAAGAGTGGAGATTATTTATTTTCCCATCTAATCCCTAACTAAGAGTAGACTAAGTTCAGCTCAAATCCCTCATCTAATATTTTTTTATGATGAGTCAAGAGTAAAAGTGTATGTATCCCACTACTATTGTATGGTTAGGTTGAACTGTGTCAGCACTGTTTACAATATATATGACTTATCATATGAAAAAATGAAAATACATAACAGATGTATTCAACTTACCAATAAATATTTAGGTTTTTCATACTGTAAGGCTTTATGTTTAGTATTATCCGGCAATGTAAAATATTATTGAGTAACATATATCTATCTATGCTTTAAACTGTAACAAATGTCAACAAAAGCCAACAGTAATATTAGGTCAGTTCACATTCACTTACTTTTGTCTGTACATTCTAAAATTTAGCAGCTTTAATAAAAGCTTAGCACCGCCCACATTTGGCACAAATATGTTGTGACAGTTATCACTGAAAACCTCATTTCCTGTGGAATCTCACTAGTACTACTAATATTACGTCTAGCTACATTTCACTGATGACAACATTTACACAAACTGTGCATGATCTCTGAGATCTCACCGGTAATGCACTTCTGATGCCCATTCTTACTTTACTTCTTCTCAAAATCAGCTTATGAATTAGCTTGTAGAATACCTGCAATCCTAAAAATGTAATGTATTCATTTCTCACCATATTCTGGAGCATTTCACTAAAGAATTTCCTAATCTGTTTGTTCATAACTTAATAGATTTAGTAAATAGTATTTAAAAAATGGCATTTTATCATAAAAAATAAAAAGATTTATAGTAACAGTACATAGTATTTTTTTATTAAACAATAAAACAATTTTCAGATTTCAGCAATCTGCTCTATAAAATTTTTCTCTAGAGTGTTTTCACAATGAAATAAACAGATGTAAATGTATACACTTTTAAGTAGAAAATATCTCATCAAAAACATTTTTTTTTTCAAAACTTACAATAAAAAGTAATAAAGTAAAAATATTAGTAATGGTGGTTCCTGAGTGGCACAGCTGTCTAGATATTAGGAGATCAGTTATTGCCAGTCACCGGTGGCCAAAAAAATAAAAAATTAACTGTGTGTTCTGACACCTTCCTATTATAGCCAGCATTCGCATTTTGTGGAACAGGAGCTTCTTTGAGATCCGATCAGACAAACTAGCCTTCACTCCTTACATGCAGCAATGAGCCTTAGGTGCGCATGACCCTAACACAGATTCACCAGTTGTCCTTCTTTGGATCACTTTTTGAAGGTACTAACTGCTGCATATCTGGAACACTTCACAAAACCTGCCGTTTTGGAGAGTTCTGACTCAATCATCTAGCATCACAATGAGGTCCTTGTCAGAGTGGCTGAGATCCTTATGTTTAACCATTTTTCCTGCTTCCAGCACACCAACTTCAAGAACTGGCTGTTCACTTGCTGCCTAATATATCCCACCCCCTGACAAGTGCCACAGTAATTGAAATAAGTAGAAAGTCACTGTTATTCTCGTTACCTGTCAGTGGTGTTAATGTTATGGCTGATCGCCAATACTGCCTCATGTAAATGAAAAATGGGTTAAATCTAAACATTTGTGTCTCTCCACCATTTGTGGGGGGAGACTTTTTAAATCTTCTCAGTGAGACACAAAAATGCATGAGAATATTTAAGAAAGGATATTCAGGATATTCAGCAATGGTGTAATACTGTCATCTTTAATTTAGAATGACAATAATGAAATCATTGTTGCAAACAGTTTTGCATTGATCCACACAGCCTTTTAAGTCTGTCAGGCTTCAACTCAGGGATTTTGCTAATCTGTCCGATTTCTCACCGGAAACCCCAACAAGCATTTTGATATTTCCCTAAAAAACTGAAAGAATTTGGTGAATAAACAATTATCTGTATAATCATATACTGTTTTTTTCAGTCTCTATCTTTCCTTCATGTGAATTATAAGAAATGAGGCAGAGTCACTCTGGTATTTTTAACTACTGTGTTGTTAGAGACCCATTTCAAAAGGCAAATCCGACTTGTTGGCCAGTTAGCTTACTGAGGGCTAAGCCGCAAAACCATTATTGCAGGCTCCTGAAAATCTAGGAGCAGAAAACAGGATATCGTATAAAAGCCTGTAAGAAACACTATGAAAAAACATGAAGAAAGAGATCATATCAAACAGCAACAACAGGAGATAAGACCAAACCCAAAAACAAGTGGAAAGCGAGTCTGTATCTGGTGCCTGTGTTATCCCGGTTACATAATATTCACATGAATTCATGAATACTCTCATTTGTTATAGCGGAGAAACAGCAGCAGTGCTGAGAGCCCGAATCTCCTCCCTATGAAATAAATAAAACCCTTGTCTGAGAATGACCAGCATTTTCTCAGAGCCCTTGGATATGGATCATATTACCGGAGCGCTGACATGAGCAGACAGGTTGAGACTGAGAATACTTTTCTGTGCATGACATCATGTTGTCTCAGTTGAAGGCTTCATTGTTAGAATATTGCTGCTGTTTCCATTTTTGTCTTTTTAACTGAATGCTATCTATCATTTACAATGTCATTTTCTGATGAATGGACCATTACAAATGGTCTAAAACAACTACTTGTTACATTAGCTTACATTAAAAGTAAGAGTGTTTTTCCCCTCTACAGACACGTTTTTAAGAGATAAAGAGTTTTTTTAGAGATACAAGGTCTGACAGTAAAAATATATGATTCATAACTATGTAAACATATAAAAAATATATACTAATCTAAGTCTGGGAAAAGTAGAACTTCACTGCTGGGTTTCTTCTCTAGATTTGCAGCTCAGGGCAAAAAATGTCAACATCCGACTGAAGTGGAAATGAATATTGCTCTTTAACAAGACAAGCCAGACAGATCTGACTACAACACTTTGTTTTAAAGCTTATGTTCTAGAGGTTTCACTGGTTCACTCTGCTTAGAAGAAGGTTGGAAGAAAGCACATGTGTCATGAGTCCTTTAAGACAGAAGGTGCTTGCTTTAGTTTTGGGACTTCAGGCATGTTTCACCAGCACAACAAGTGGGCGCTTCAATTGGGCAATTAGTGTACAAGTGGCATGAAAACATGCTAATGAAGTTAATCCTTCAAAGGAGTGATGGCTCTCAGGCTCTGATGATTCAATGACAGCGATGCTAATGCCTCCCGCCAACCAGGCTGGGGGAGAGAGGGTGCACAATAGACTGTTACACAGCCTCGGAGATTGTGTCATTGTGTGGGATGAAATTAACTCGCGCTCACTTGCTATCGAGGGTGGTCTTCCCCCTGTGCTCAGTGCTACATGAAAGACAGGGCTGCCTCCAAGATCTTACACCATCATAAAAGATAAGCAGTGCATAGGCTCACAGAGATGACAGAGAGATGGTCTGAATGTATTGGCTGTGTTGCGTTATTCGTTTGATTTCCTGCATAGCCTGAAATGTGTGTCTGATTACAAATCTGTTCATTGCGGTTGATCTGGAGTTTAAAAATTAAATATTTTTCCACACTATATGCATTTTTTTCTTTAGTACAAGTGTAGTACGAATAGCTACACACCAGTAGATCAATGGGGAATGTGACTGCTATCATTTATTCAGTCTCTATCACATGGGGGCTAATCTCCCCTTTTGTAGAAGTCAGTATGTCTGCAGCTAGTAGTTTATTATCACTTTATTTTAAGGTGCATGGTGATAAAGTAATGTTATTTAGAGGGAACGAGGGTGCCTCAAGTGTGACATGTACTTAGTACCACTGTAATGAACTGGGAGTGCTTGTATCTACTGTTGAGCCCAATCCAGTCTAATGGCTCACTTAGAGAGTTTTATCTCCTGACCTCCTGCTTTACCCTTGGGCCTTTCCATCTCCCTCCAGGGTGATGGCATTTGGGAACTTGCCCTGATACTACAGAGAAGACTGACATCTGCTGGCTGAGCACCAGTAAAATAAGCAGAGTGTGGTAGAGGGGGCATCACCCAAGCTTTACTTTGCTACAGGTTAAAGCTCAGGAGTGATGAGCATCTACATATAATAGGACAAGCACAGACAATTCCTAAAGTCTAATTCATCACACTCACACAGACGAGAAGCGTCCATGGTATCCGAATCATGTAAGTTCAACATAAATCATCACTTTGCATCAAAAGCTTTGGTTATTGATATGCCAAAATGGCTGCTTGCTTAACTTTGAGCCATTTGTGATCATTTGAATTCATTTATGTTTCTTTAAATTATGCAAAATAGGCAGCACAGTACTACACATGTATAACAAGCTTACTGATTCAACATAAGAATAATACACATTGTATCAAAGAACAAGTAAAGTTCAAGAGTTAAAAAAAAACAATGAATGCAGTGTCTGAATAGTGGTATATACTGAAATTGTGTTTGCCTCTTGTAGTGCTATTCAGTATAACGATATTTATCATTATCATGATAAACTATGCTTGAGTGTAGCATGGATCATGAATATCAACAATGACCAACTTTATGCTTCATTACAAAGAAAGCATAATAAATCATGTTAACTGAATTCAGTTTGTTCTCACAGCTTTTGACAGTATGTTACTAAAATTCACATTCCAGCTTCCACTCAAATGTCAGATGAAAGTAACATATTTTGTATCATGAAACCTTGAAATGTTTAATAATAGCCCATCTTGTTACCTGTGCTGTACTCTACGATTTAAAAGTTTTTGTAAGAGTGAAATGGTCCAAACTCCTATTACGCATCTCCTTAATAAACAAAAAAAAAAAAACTAGTTTACATGTTGGTTCTTTACCATAAACTGGAGGATTTAACTGAAGGATGTCTTAATTTATTGCTCATAGTTCAATAGATTAATAGGTTACATGTTAAAGAATAATCAGTGTATGGAGTCAGAGATTTAATGTCATGTATTTCTAAATGGCCTATGTGCAAAACTGCCTTCATTATTCATTTTTGCTATACAAACATGAACTTAATAAATAAGTCATTTTAAAAGAAAAAAACATCAATTAATTCCTTTATTAACCTTGGTTTGAATGTACTTCAGATAAAGAGATGAATCTGGCTTTAGCAAGTACAAAAACTTTTTGGTGATACATTTTAACAGAAACAATTTGGGTTACTATTGATGTATAGTGTTCATTACAAGTGTTAGTGTTGTAGCTCCATTTACCACTAAAAAAACTAAATTTCTGCACAAAATGTCTTAGCTGATCAATTACAACTGGGTTAAGTGGAAAATTTAAACAGACCAATCAAAGGCAGTGACATTCGTGTAAGGCAAAGCAATAAATGGCCTCATGAAACTGTTTAAACATAAGATATTTCTATAGGAGCTAGAGAAGTATATTCTAATTATTTATTGTGATTGTTTTTATGCTATGTTGCTTAAAATCACTAATTTTCACATTGTCATCTGCCTCACATTCATACATACACTCACAGACACATTTGTCCCTAGCTGACAAGACCAGTTAAAACAAAATGCAAGCTGGGCCCTGGTAGGCCTCACTTGACATTTTGTTTCTTGTAGAATACAGCTAGTTAGCTAGGAAGAATGGCTTTACTGTCAGACATGTACAATTCTCCTTCAAATTTCATATTAAAAAGGGCTATATAAATAAAAAAACTGAATACAAATCTGGTCCTAATTATAAGAATAAACCTCTGCAAGCTGCATTTGCCACATGTGGTAACTTTGGCATGCGGTTGCATTCTCAACAAATGCCCACTTTGGTTGTTGCTTCTTACATCACTGGCAATAAATGAGGCAAGTTCCAGCCCTGCCCCCAGGCCCTCAACTCAGGGGGATGACATATCAAAAGATAATTGGTCAGTTGTGCCATGGTTGATATCAAAATGAATTCTGAAATACAGTCTGTGTGTACACTGGACTGTCACACTGAAGAATAACAGCTGTAATGTCAGTAATGTCATGTCAGGACTGAATGAAAGCAGCAGCCTCTCGCTGTGTCTTGACACAAGGAAGCCAACCCTGGCTCAGAAATCAATACGATGCTCCACAAGACTCCAGTGACGTAATTAATTAAAACGCTTCCAGTCATGGCAGTGTGTGGGGTGGGGCAAGATGCAGGCACCCAGCACACATTAAGATATGAATCACAGATGTTTGTTTGTTTGTTTGCATGCAGATGTTTCTTACCCAAAAGAGCATGCATGCTGTATGGTTACTGCTGAGTGGTTTTACCCACAAACAATATGTCGAAAATTTAATTTCCTTAATCCTTTAGCCTTTTTGGTCACTTGAATAGCAGCCACTATAACACAAAAATATGTGAAGATATGAAATTGGGACATTGTAT
>JBBPDA010000145.1:19473328-19503719 GCA_037974385.1 Arnoldichthys spilopterus
TTTAGCCTTTTTGGTCACTTGAATAGCAGCCACTATAACACAAAAATATGTGAAGATATGAAATTGGGACATTGTATGACAATGGACAAACAGCTCTATTACATGTTTGGGTTTATTTATTGTAGTAGTAACTTAAGCCCTCAGCTTAATGCTCCCTCTCCACGCTTTTACTCACAATCATTAGGCTATTATATCGGCTACAAAAGTGAGCTTCCTTTTGTGCCTAGAGGCCAGAATCCATATAAGGCTGTATCTGTGCTTCATGTGCAGAGAGGCAGCTCCCATAGTAATCAATAGGTAGACTAATCAATAACAGTTTGCAGGTGTATTTATATCTTTTGCTATTTATGGACAAACTATGGCAAGTACAACATGCAGAATCACAGCCACATGTCGATGTCCAATTAATAAAAGTTAGTACAAACCCTATTTCTGAAAAGTTTGGATTTTTCATAAAATGCAATAAAAATAAGAATGTGTGATTTGTTAACTCTCTTGAACTGTATTTGATAAAATTTCAGTAAAAGATTTCCAATGCACCTGCACCTGCACCTGCAACACACTTAAAAAAGTTGGGACAGAGCAAAATAAGAGTGAAAAGTTTAGAAAATATTTAAGTTATGCTGTTTTTAAACATTACACAATAAGTAGGTGAGCTGGTTACAAGTGAGGAGAACATGGTTGGGTATAAAAGTAGCATGCATTAAATCTTCGGTCTCTGACAGCAAAGGTCGACTTAACACAACGTGACTTAACACTCAACTCCTATTGATGTAGAAACATATTTGGGGATTTTAGAATGACCTTGATAGCAGCTTTACCCCAAAAGTCCATGGTTATTTCAGCAAAACAATGCCAGGCCTCATTTTGTACATGCTACAACAGTGTGGCTTCATAGAAAAGTGTGTGTGTGTTTGACTGACCAGTAGAATAAAATTCCACAGAAAAGGTGATTTAGCACAATTGTAAACACACCTCTGTTCCAACTTTTTTTTAAAGTGCGTTGCAGGTTTCAATTTCTAAATGTATTTATATTTACAAAATACATTTAAGTTGACTAGCGTAAACACTGGAATTATTTTGGAAATTGAAAATATTCTATTAGTTAAATAAATTGCCAAGATTATTAACAAATCATACATCCTAATTTTTATTGCATTTAATAAAAAAATGGGGGTTAAAAAATATGTCTTTATTTTTGAAAAACATATTTAAACCATTTAACACATTTAAGCATCTAAAACTGATCATTTTTTGTAAAGTAACATTCAGTGAATCATGGACATAAGGACGTGTTCTTTAGGATGGAATGAGAAAACCACACTTCAGTAGCACGTTCTGTTCACACCTCAGCAAAGAGTGGAAATTTAGAGGAAATTCCTCTATAGTATGAAATCTTTTTGTTCTGTTTTCACTTCCTTTTATGAGTCATAAGAGTGTCACATTCCACAGACAGTATGCTCATATTTTCTCACTTTCATTTTTCACAGACAGAGAAATTTGTTCTGCTATGTGCTTTTTTATACTTCAGCTAACATTTTCTCATATGCATAATGGTTGAGTGAGAAAACCAATGTAAGCTCTTGGTCTAGTTTAACAAGTAGCATTTAGCTTAAATACACTGACTCACTGTGGCACTGCCTGATATGAGGAGTACGTGTGGTATACCACATTATTTCATTCCTCATCCACGGCCTGCATTCAAATCTGGTTTCGATCAATACTAAAGTGACACCCCGACCACAAAATTCATTGTGGGTAGCCAATGGTTTTGTAAGAAATCTTCTGCACTGGCAGCATAATATGGCGAGACTGATTCTGCTGTGGTAGAGTATCTCAGTGCAGTATGAGCTCTCATGGAAAGTATCCTTTCCTCAGTCAAAGAATCAATGATGTCCAAGCGTGCCTCAGTATGGATCAGGATGATGTGGGGTAGTATGTATTATAGCAGGCGATGTACATTAAACATTGTCAAGACAATAAAAATCCTTGCATGTTATTACATTGGTTCTGTCTCAGGACACGGGACTGGAATGGCCAGAGCTTAAGCTGAACTGATATGGGACACCAGAGGTAGGAAACTCTAGGAAGGGCATCTCCTCAGCCTGTCCGCTTATGGCTTTCGGCGCTGTTAGGAATGTGTTGCCTGGTAACAGCCACAGCAAACACCACACCTGGCAGCTCCACTGTTCCAACAGGAAACCACAACACTCAGCAAACCCAGCCCACTGCACACACATGCCTTTTCAACCATAAAGCCAGAGAGGAAATATCTGCTCCTGCGCAGAAGAGCACTTAGTTCCTCATCAAAACAATTTGGAACCGAATCCTTTAGAAACGCAAATACAACCGTTTTCTCTATTATATCCCTTCAGTTGCCTTTCACGTTCCTTCTCCCATTTGGAGGGCTGCATGCACAATTAACACACCCTAATTTATGGCTATTACCAATGAGGAGTGTAGCATTTTGTCCATTATGGCGGTCCCCAGCCTCCCTCTCTCTCACTCGGCCATCAATTTATTGTTATTGTTGGCGGTTCAGCTGAAGCTTCTGTATTGATTTCTCACCCTGAGAGAAGATAAGGTGGAGAATCGAGATGGATTCCATATCTATTATCTAATGGAATTCCTCCTCTTAGAAAGGCTATGGATTTTCTGCCATTGAACCTCTGCAAAAGAGAGTGGGGGACAGAGTAGCTCCTGCAGCCCAGAATAACTCCCCATTGGATGGATTAATGTGTGTGGTACAGTGCAGCTGAGAAAAGCTGAAGGCTGGTCCATACAGACACTGCAAAGTAACATTTTCCAAGAGGAGACTGCACTTATCATAAATGTTTATTGACTAGGAGCAATCTTGATGTTCCAGCTAGTACATATACAAATACCTTGTACGTCTTTGCTGTTTCTGCAGGATTAAGCCATACAGCAGTGATCCAGTCCAAAACTGTTCCAGTAAAGTTTGTATATATATATTTCATATATATCACATAGTTCTGTGGCCTCTATTGATGTAATAACAACAACAACGGCAACAACAACAACAACAGCAACAAAACTAGCTTGATACCACAAAAACAAAGTCATACACTTTAAAAATAAAAAGTCAAAAAAGGTACACTGCATCACTGCATTCATTTTTTAAGTAATTATTTTTAATTTGAGAAAAACTAAATATCTGGACATCTTGTACCATAAAATTTCTTATAGTATTATGTAAGTATTATGGTACTTACTTCCACTTTCAATGAATTTAGGAATCTTTATTTTAAGCTACATGCAACTATAAAAAGTAAACTCTTGGAAAACTCTGCCACTTTTATAATAATGCATCATTTCAAAATGGTTTCATTTCCCCCAACTATACAATAGCTTGTATATTAGAATTCATGTGCTTCTGACAGTGAGCTAAGAGAGAGAGAGAGAGACAGACAGAGGGCAGATCATGTTCTTCATGGAAGCTGCTTGAGACAGACTGCTGTCTTCATCAAAGCCTTAGTTTGAGCTGTCTTAAAAGCAGTCGCCCCAGTTTCCGATGATGTCCAGAGAATCAGTCTTACACAGTGGATGAAAGATAAGCACAGCATGGTTGAGACTCAGTTTCACTGTCTATGCGACTACTCTTAAAATCAGACTTGGGACATACTGCTTTACTATAGTATCAGGGAATCCTCTAAGCTGCTTTTTTTAATCAAAAACAGAACAGTATTGGCTGACCCTGGGTAGCAAATGGCTCTGTATTTCATTTTTAATATCCACAAGGCAGTAAGTAGTATTTCATCCTCAACAAGACACACTTTGAGAAGGAACTGGCGCCATCCTTTATGTCCTGCCTTGTACTGTAGTTTGTGTGTAATACAAGCTCTCCCATCGGAATGATAAATCCTTAACAAAACATTGCTATTTTTGTTTTCATCTGATAAAGAGGCTACTCTGTGTTTAGGGGCAGCAGTGTTTACATGTGGGAGTTTTCTGAAGACCTTTGACACTGGTTGACAAACAGAATTTTAGGGTTCTTTAAAGGGGCTTGGACAGGTTTTTTCATTATTCTTTACACTAAATATCTGAAGCACTGGTAAAGCAATTAAGGACTCTATCATGAAAAACATCAAGCTGCAGCTTAAAGCCCAAAACAAGGCCTTGACTTGGAAAACAATATTTACCAATTACTTGGACTTCCAGAGGACAGCTGATATTCATTACAGTTTTATTCAAATAATTTTAGGTTTAGTTAAATAAGATGCCACATTTTGCAGAAAAGAAAGCATAAATGATTGATTAAATTATCATAATTATAGATGAATTATTGTGTCTAAGTAATATTTCTGGATTATGTTTGAAATAGACTCCATTTTAAAATAAACCTGCACCAGTTGAGGTGTTGGGGTGCTTGGAAGGTGTTCACCTCCTAGTACAGAAATACATTGACTAAGCGATTCTTAAAAAATACTTGTAGTTTATTTTGCTCGCTTGATAGTCCACACAAAGAATTAACCAGCTGCAGTGACATAAAATTCCTAAATTACATATCACTAACTCTAACAGTCCAAATCACATGTTCACTTCACATGTTGAAAGGCTTGTGGATTCCCAGACAACACACACACATTAATCCGCAAGCTATTATTTTGACTGAAAACCCTGAAATTTACTAATGAACCAAGCAGTACATGCTGTAATTTAAAGATTTAAAGATGACAATAAGACCAAGAGACTGAGGCTGAGTAGTAGGTACATAGGTGGGTGAGTACAGTCATATGAAGAAAATAAGTACATTTCATACATATTTAAATAAGCAAACATTTCACCCTCCATGTTAAAAAGTGTCTAAACATAAAGGTAAAAAATGGTGATAGAGAAAGGATACATAATTTTTTTGTTGTCAGGCGTTTTAGATTAGATGCCATTGAGTAGAACCTCATGCATGCAGAACCTGTATTATTTAAACCTGATATCTAGAGTCTGGTATACTCTGAAGGGCTTGGTATCATCATGCCAAGATCTAAAAAACTAAAGATCTAAACTCTCTAAAGCCTTCAGAAATAAAGAATGTGGATGGGATGGGGGCAGTGGTGGCCTAGTGGTTAGGGCATTGCCCTTGGAAATTCAAGGTCACAAGTTCAACCATTGAGGTACCATTGAGCAAGGTACCGTCTTGCTACACTGCTTCCTGGGTGCTGTTGGTAGCTGCCTGCTGCTCCGCATGTGTATGTGTGATGGGTTAAATGCAGAGGTCACATTTTGTTGTGGTGCTTCAGTGTGTTCACAGTGGCAAATACTCACTTTCAAGTCACTAAAATATCTCTACATTATCTCATACATTCAACATTATTTGAAATAAATCATTCAACTTCAAGTGGTGTAGATTTCAATGACTGCCAATTTGTCCAGGGTCAGCAAATTCAGCATGAGAGACTGTTTGATGTGGAAAAAAAGGGTTTTTAAGAACTAAGACTATCCTTGGGGTTTCTGCAAGAAACTCTTGCAACTGTTATCACCTTCATATGTAGCCACAAAGAGAGGAAAATGTTTAAAAGTGATTATTTGTCATTGTGAACACACTCAAGTACCGCAACAAAATGTGACCTCTGCATTTAAGCCATCACACGTGCACACGTGGAGCAGTGGGCAGCTATCAACAACAGTGTAGTGGGACAATGCCTTGCTCAAGGGTACCTCAGTAGTGCCCGGGCTGGGACTTGAACCTGCGACCTTCAGGTCCCAAGGGCATTGTCCTAACCACCAGGACACCACTGCAAGCAACAACTTCGAAGAGATGAACTTAGTTTTTCCACATGACTGTATATGTTGTGTGCTTGGTGAATTATTCAGAGTACATAAAAGGGGTAAAAGGTTTTACGCTGAGTTAAAGTAAATACAAGTGAGATCCAAGTCACAGAGTCACATATGTACTATTTCATAGATAAGGTACAGTGTAATCTTTACAGCATGGGTGTACTCATACTCTTGGATTGACAACTGGAGAGACTACAGATAAACAGCAGCCTTTTTAGCTGCCTATGCTTTGTCTCCTAGGACTGTTGTGGACTCATTTGTGGGTTACTTACAGCTGCATTATATGAGATTTATGTTTTTAATTATTTCACACATTAGCTGCTTTACTTCATATCTTTATATTTGTATAACCTTTATAACCACAGACACATTGTGTTATGTGATAAAGTGTTCATCAGAGTTGGACTGGGATAAAGTTAGACTCTGGAGCTTTCTAGTTCAAACTGGTTCACCATAAACAGCCTGAAAAAACATGCTAGGCCCACTCTTTAGTATACATTCACTCTGGGGTGCTGTATGCGGGTAAGGACAATTTCAAGGGCCCACTAACAGGGGCCCTCAAAAAAGAGGATTATATAATACTGGGGGTCTAATATTATATTTCTTCATGGGACCCTAAATTCATAGCAGGGTCCATGCGCTTACTAGATACATTAGACAAAAATATACACCTAAGCCATAAAAATACAAAATTGATGATTGATGTGTATAAATATGTAGCATCCGCACAACACAACAATGTATTACATATGACACTGATTGATCAATGTCACATTATGTGATCTTACATATACAAAATTACTGACATATGTAAATGAGCCTTGTTCTGAATGGCTGTCCTGTATTGTGTCTCTTTCAAAAAGCAGTCCAGACTAAATGACTAATTTACTAACTAACTTCAACATGAATGGGCAGGGCCAAACTGCTGAATATACAAATACTTGTAAGTTATGTTGGTTTAAATGACATCACAATTCAAAATGATGTGTTTTTGCAGCTTAATTTTCATATATTGACTATATGAACTGCAGAGAGAACAGCAGGTTTTGACACAGTATTTATGTACTACATCAATTTTTATTCTAAAAATACATGATAAAATTGTTTTTCTTTGTCCATGAAATTTAATATAGCCTAATTATTGACTTCTACATTTCTTTCTAAGGTGCTGTAAATGATAGCCAGCTTTAGTGTGAACAGAGACTATATAACATGAATAAACATTAGCTAGCAGTATCAGGCAATTTACTGTTTAGGCAGGAGCAGTTACTAGCTTGTGAGCATGCTGCTTTGTGGATAAGTTGATTTGCCAGTAACAATCTAGGAATCTAAAAGGAAATTACTTCCTCAGTATTTACTGTTTGTATTTAACTCTGCACGCCATTAGTTATAAAAGTTTAAAGCCAATGTCATTTAAGTGATTTCTCAGTTCTGCCAAGTCTCAGAATTATCTGTACCCACTTACAGGTGAGTCAGTGGTGTGTGTGAGGACACAGAGTGGCTGTGGAAGATTTATGACAGTGCTGCCACAGCCGCTTACCACGCCCCATGACGTGTGTCTGATAAGAGTGGCCTGTGTCTCTTGTAATGCACCACCTACAGTGACAAATGAAACAACAAAGCTGGGCTTCCACTCCCCTCCTGCATCCAGTCTCATCCAGCCTCAAAGACAGGACTTCTCTAATGGGGAAACGAGGTACCCTTAGTTGGTAAATGAATGTCAAGAGCAATTAAAGGTTCCCAATATAAATGGCGAGCAGACGGCGAAAAGCGGAGGCGGGTCACGGGTTGAGCATGTATCACCAGGATTAGAGCTGCAGAGACTCGACATTGCAGACAAGGACGTCCTGAGGGCATGGGCAGAACTCACTCTCAAGAGAAAACATGGCCAATGAACTAACTAATGTTTAGAGCATCACGCTACTGAATACTTTGTGGCCAGTGTCAACAAAAGACAGAATATTGCAGCACCTTTATTAGCAGTGCACAAATTTATAGACATGAAATTTAATTGGTACTTTCACAATTTAGCTATGCCTCTAAAAAGCCAGCACTTATGGTGATATAAAACATTCTACCCACTCCAGTAGTGGTCTCTTGGAATATATCAATTTATTTCTCACAAATAGCAAAACCTGTAATCAAACTCTCTGCATTTACTCTGCGGACAGTCAAAAAGTGCAAACCAGCCATCAGCAGCCAAAACAACAATAGCTACAGTTTCAAAAGTGGCTTTAATCCATGATACTTTCATAAAAAAGAAAGCATTCTAAAAAAGTACATTTCTTCAAGAAATTAACACTACAGTGAGCTTTGAGATTCAAACCTTCAGGTGCACAAAACAATTCAGCAGACTGAAAGTTATACAAGGCAGTTGTAATAAGAAGGGGTGTATTGCATTTGCACTTATTTCAATACTTGATAGCATAATGCCATTACATAACGGGATATAATCAGGACACTAGCTGCAGTTTAAACTTTATTACTGACAGAAATGGAAGCTGTTTTTTTTAAGGATTTCACATAAATAAAGTTGGAGGAAAAGCTTTAAAAAAAGCTATAGCTGTAAATATATAACCCATGGCTTGTTATTGGTTATTTATTGTATAATACTTACCAGAAATCCAATCAGCAATAGGTAACACAATCCAATATGTAAGAGAACGTCACAACCACCCTGGATGGCCCATATAAGGGAATACAATTATTGAAATAAAGGAGTTTGATGTTCAATGTAAAAAGGTTACATTGTCGACTCAAATCATTTACTCCCCATGATGGTCCCCATATGGAAAATAAGATGGAAAACAATTTTAATTCATTGTTAATGTGACAATACACATCTGTATTAAATATATATATATGCCTATTTTTTTAACATTTAAAAAGTGTTTTAACATGCTATATGAGATTCAGTTTAGGGCAGCCTATTGAAGAAGGGGTCACTTACATAAATCAGTCCTAATGGCTAAATAAACATGTTGTTTAATTGTAAGCGGTATGGAGAGTTTGGAAAGTGGTCAATTAAAAAGTAATTATGGCTGTTTTTGGTTAATAAATCCACACCAATGTCAAAAGTGGTCCTCAAAGGCATGGAAGGATTAGGATCCCTAAGGGCCACTGTTTGTGGATGCTCCAAGGTCCTCTAACCCCTACTCCACAAGAAGACACCATCACCAGACACACACATAAGCATGTTACGAATTTCTGGTATGTAAAAATAAATCAGGTATTAAAGTACAATAATGGATTAAAGTAAAAAAAAATCTGCAGCTAACAGCACAACACACAGAGCTTTGCTAAATTTCATCAGGCAGACAATATTAAATAAATATATTTAATAGGCATATGATACCGTGTGGCAAAAACGGCACATCATTTTCTGGTTCTTCATGTTGGTATAACCCATTAGACTGGAGATTAGTTCACATTTAAAAAGCAAAAAATTACACAGTAAGCCACTTAAGGCACAACTGTATTAAAACTATGAATATAATCAAGAACCAATTTCAGGAAAAACACAAACAGCAAATGTTAAATCCCAAACCATCAGTAATCAACAGTGCCAGAGTGGTATAGAGCAGTTTTTGTTTTGTCCATTTTAAAGATTTTAAGTTGCAAACCATTGATGTCAACAATGCAGTTACTGTTAATACATATGTAGTTTTTGTTGTTTTGGCAAAAACAAGTAGAAGTCAACTCACTCTATTCTGTCAGGGCCTAAAACGATGTTGCACTTTTTGACTTTGTCTAATAGCAGATAGCAATAAATGCAAGGCACTAATGTAAGATTTAAGAAAATAAGGAGGGGATTGGGACAGTATAGGTGGACTATTGCTGAATTCCTGTGTTCCTCAGAAGGTCCTATTTTCTGAAATGTGAACTTCAGTGTGTGCTTTTAAGTCAAAATGTTGAATTTTTTGTTTTTGTGTATGTGCTGAAACCACTAAAACATTGCTTTACCTGACTTTTCATGAGGGCTAGCTACATCTTATATTACCAGTTAAATGGCAGTAAAATATTCACATGAAATACATAAATTTAAACCGAATAAGAAGCTTCTTACAATAAACCATACAACCGCCATGTTTCTGTATATGACATCAACAGCAAGGCATGCCCCTTCCATGTTTTCCATGTTCAATTTGAAAGGACGTTCAGGAATGACACATTCCCGAATGACATGGAGAGCGTTAAGCTTGTGACTGGCCACAATATAATAACACCCACAGAAAATGTATGAAATTTTATTCACTTAAAAGGTGCAGTATAAAATATATTTTATCACATTTTATAGGTATGATAGTGATCAATCTGGGCATACCTGGGAGGTACGTAGGCTAGCAAGCTGTCTTGCTGTTTTTTGCTATAAATTGTCTGGTATATGCTAAAGGCTCTCTGGCACGTCTCTTAATGCTCACTCAGGTCGCCCTGATTATAGATTCAGCCTTGCTCAAGGAAACAAAATACAAGACAAATTTAGGATATGATGCATTTATGTTTGTTCACAAATCCAGTCACTCATGCTGTAACTATTTATGCAGTACACACTGTTAGAAACATTGATCCAGGTGAGCTGAGTTACGACAAGTATTACTACAATTTAAAATTATACAGTGACTCCCTTAGACGCTGTTGTTTAAGGTAAATACCATTAGTCTGACCAGGTGTGAACCTAGGGTTTCAACCCTAAACGATGTGCAGAGATCACCTTTAACAGCATAAAGCGTTCACTTTCAATGCCTTTCCATGTTAATGACTTGAAGCTCAGAAATCCCAGGTGCTATAAATCCACAGTGCACTAATCAAATTCAGCAGGGACTTAAATTAGTTCTAAAGAGGGCAGACATACTGCTGTGTACATTTGCACTTCATTATTTGTAACTCCTTTATTTTTGCATCCTGGAAAGAAAAGGAGGCTGAGACTAATTGGCAGGCAGCCTTAACAGGACAGTGAAGAATAAGAGTGCTTTGCTGCAGGGAGACAAAGCCATGTTAGCACAGCAACCCCTTACACACCAACACACTGAATCAATGTGGCTAACGCCACACACATATGGTGATTCTTCATATCATATACATGAGGGTATACAAATAGGATTTAATGATTGCCAGTTTGATGGTAGGCTGTGATTTATGCGGTTCGCTATAATCCCATTACCTAATAAAAAAGCAAATGGAATAGCTTGGAACATTGGCTACAAATTTGTCAGGAAAATGGCTGTATATTCTAGCTTAGTGCCTCAAATCAGGTGTCTGCCTCTAGCTCTGTCCCTTGTTTGCTTCTTGGAGAGAGAGAAGCCTGTGTTGGCACGTATTGAACGGTTTGATTCAGGCGCAGGTCTCCCGGGCCCAGGTCTGATCCATTACCCACTCTACTGCAGTACAGGAAAGGACACCAGGCTAAGAGGGAACTGCTGCTTTCTAAAACTCTCCAGCCTGGTTTCCCTAACAACAAAACAGCCCTCAGTGCTCCAGTAGCTGTCTGTAAATATATCTCACTACCCAAGTCCTGTCCTGTGGATTGTTCAATAAAAAATGGACAAAGCATACGTTTTAAAATGGCTCGTTTAATGCCTCTCATTTATCATGTAATGAAGTAAATATTGAGTTACTATTGTTGATTCATTTTGATTCATTATTGTTTTTAATTATTTTCCCTGGCAAAACACAACAAAGATGAAAATGCTGAGTTATGGAAAGTCCAAGGTTTTAATATTCCTTTGTGATTATACAAAGAAGCACATCCCTACAATTAAATTCAAACTCTGCTTGTTTTTTCGTAATGCATCAGTTTATAAAATATTTTTTTTTCCTTTTATTCATGTGTTGCTAAAGGCCATGTGGTACTGAGGTCTAGTTGGGTCCTCATTGTTCATCCGTAAAAATACATCAGCTCAGCATGACATTGAAATTAATAAGACTTAATCATCACATTGTGAATTCCTACAAACCACAACATGGTGACCTGAATTAAGACAGAGCAGTGTGACATTAATCAACCGTTGCCCTCTATTGTTGGAACTTAACAGTACAAAATGCAGCCACAGAATATATTTCAAAAGCAGAATGTTTGAGCAACAGCTAAAAATATTTCATGGAGCACAATTCATTAGGACTAATTTTGCTTCCACCACTGAATACACATTTGAGTAGGCTGCAGGGTTAATAGCATAATTCCATGACTGTATTTGAACATCAATATTGATACTAACCGTTAGAAATAATGGTGAGCACCTGCAGGACCCAGAGCAGTTTTATGTATATTTTGCCCCTATGATGTGCACTGATTATAGTCCTCTCCCAGCACCCCTTGCAAGTTTCCACAGCAACTATGTGCGATGCATTGGTATTAGAGTGGAGTAGTGAGGACTCCTCCCTGCAGTCTGTTCAATCATGGAGTTTGCAGCCTTACTCCGGAGTTTACTCCCTTAACCCACTGCCTGCTAAGAGCCAATGGGAGCATTACAAGGAGCACCTTCAAAATACAAAGTGTTACATCACTCCTTTTTGGCTTGATCACAGGCGAACATCTGCTTTTATTATGAGGCTCTGAAAGGCTCCTGCTGTTGAAAGTCAAGCCAGCTCACTAACGCACGCACCTCAGACTCACTCTCAGGCTTCTGGGTGATGAAGATGATGTGCCTGTCACACTCTTCCCCTCTGCTTTCCATTACCGCTCCAAGATTGATGTCTGTTCATAAAACCCTGCACTGTCCCGTCATTCTTTATACAGGTTGTTTTCATTCCAGATCGGAATAAGATCTCAATTCATCATGACCCCTCAGCACCACTAAGCTGCAGTGCAGAGCACGCAAAGCCTAGCAGCTCTAGCAGCATAATCTAACAATGTGGTGTGTGTTCTAGGCATTAACACTGAATGTCGTAATATTGGTTAAGGTAGGCGTGCACTGAAGGAAGTGACGAACCGAATTTGCTTCATTCAAATGTGTACATCATTTCTAGATGAAGAAAATAAGCCATATTCAACACAGTTTACTGTAATGCTTGAGAGCAATTTTGCTTTTCAGACTACTTACATTTGGCAATATTTGCAATAAAAATTAAGGGTGGTGGTGGTGGTGTATGTTTGATATGTTTCTCAGCATAGCAGTAGTGATATTTATTTTTTTTTTTTTAAAGTGTTGGAATCATGCATAAGAATATACAATATTATTAAGAACATTTCAACTAATGCTGCTTATTGCATTTTATTACAGATTATTTTATCTAATGCAAAGCATCATAACCATCTATCACAAAACATATCCTATGTGTTGGCTTTTGATAGACACATCAAGCACCTCTTGGCAACACAATCAACTTGGAAACCCACTTTAGAAGTCAATCATGTTTTGACTCCAGACACAGTAAGCAGTTTTGCCCATAAAGATGCCTGGGAGGGGCTAGAGGTTGCCTCTGGTGCAGAAACAGAGAAATTCATGATAGAAAAACATGCCACTTCAGCCCCTGCAGTCCTGACGGCTGTGAAGTCCCTGCCAAACTGAGCCCACAGGCTTATGATGCAAGGTTTTCATTTTGAGCATTTTTTTTCACCCTCCACTTCATAGCCCAAATTAGGCCACAGTCAGCTCTTTTCAGTGACTGATACAGTCACAGTGTGGATCCAGAAGAACTGCTTAGGTACTTTCCACAAACCGTGATAAGGGAGGTGATGAGGTAATGTTTGGCCACAGCTATTTTGTCAGGGCAGTGCTACAATGCTTCTATTTCAATGAACTGTATGCCCAGGTTACAGTTATGAAAGTGAAGAAGGCTATGGACACTCCACATCTGGATCAGATGATGATGATGAACTGCATGCGCATGTGTTCAGAGGAATACATCACTCTTGTATGAAACTAAATCCTTTTTTTGCTTTAGAGCTGGCCTGGACATTAGAACAGTAATCACATCATGTTGTCAATGGGATGACATTTAGCAAACAAAAAACCTGCACTTAATCAGCAGAGTATTAGACTGTTATTTTGTGAATGCCATGTAACACATTCTTAAAGCAATAGCCAATGGTAAAAATAATACCTAATCAAATTCAGCTGTTCGGATTCAGATGATAGACAAGACAAATATTTAGGTCCTATAACACTCTGGAGAACCAATGCTATTAACTGCAAGGTGGTTTGACACATGAGTGAAACATCTTAACGACATCTGAAATATAAAAAGCATGATATCTTAACTGTTTAGTGCCAAATACAACAAGAACTGTGAGACTTGTGTTTGACTTCCAACTGTACGTAGTCTAGAAGGCATGAACACTAGGGTGTACTTGCATTGCTGCTTATTATGATAATGCACTTTGTGTAGGGTATTGCTGTTTGACACAAACAGTGCAAAATAATGTAATTTACTCAATTAGAAGGTGGAGTAAGATGTTGCATAATTTATTTGACAAAAGAGCAGACTGTCATTGGCGAATGGTGATGTATTCCAACTTTTGTTCAGCCTGCAACATAACATTTTATGTGTTACACTGCAGGACAAATCAGATCAAAACTTCTGTTTTTAAGTTACAAGTGACCAATTTCAATTTGTTTGGTCAGATTATACCCGCATTTGCTTGAATATCCTCAGTGCTTGCAAAAGTAACTACCCATGATTGACTAGAGAAGGGCAAAACTTAGCAAACTGATGTTTTTTTTAGCTTGTTGTGTGCCATTTATTAATGACTATGACTAGCTAAATGATCACAATATATTTGCAATTCTTTGAAACAAGAACATGAAAAAAGGCAATAAATCATAAGAATCTAAAATCATTACAAATCTAAACATGATTAATATTCAGAGAAAAGTATTCATTCAAATGAAAGTAACTGGAAAAACACAGCCTATAAATAAAAACTGTTACATAAACACATGTTAAACTCTTTTGTTTAAGCTAGAACAGTGTTATGTGCAGCAATGCCTTTCCTCATGCAAATTCTGATGAAGACACTTTTGAAGGTGGTTTCAAATGTAATTCAGTGTGAATTTCTGGGCATGCGATAAAAGTTATATTTCATGTGGCTTTTTGCCATTCAGGCTGAGAAAAATCTGTAACACTGAAATCAGATATGCTGAAAAATCAGATTTGAGCTGACTGTCTGAACAAGGCCTATTACATCACTGCTAATATTAGATTATTAAGTCAGATGTGTTAGAGCAGAGAAAACATTAAACTGGGTATGTAGGAGGGCCAAGATATATAGCATATTGTCACAATTCAAACAAATGCTTATAACTTTAAAATAGATATTAATAGCAGAATGGAAGAAAAAAGGTATTAATCCTAATGCATGCTCATTAAACAAAATTATTTCAAGTCATTTTGGACTAGCTCCATGTGTGTGTTATATAATACAGATAAAATTTTCAAACCATGTAAAAAAAATTAAAAAAAAAACCTACTGGGCTCCAGTGGCCATCAGAAGGTTGCTGGTTCAACTTATCGCCATCTGTGGCCAGGAGTTCAAGAGAGCACAACTGGCCTTGGTCAATGGGTAGGTAGAATGGCCCCTCCTTCTCCCCCAATTGCACAGCATGATGTTCCCCGGCACGGGCATCTGTTGGCTGATGTAACAGAATTGGCAGTTAGTGTTCTCCTCTAAGCGCGTCCTGCTGTTCAAGTTGAAAAGAAGCAGTGGCTGGCTTCATGTGACTCAGAGGAAGCATGTGCTAACCCTCATCCTCACTGTGCTGATGATATAGTGTGATTGGGGGGAGTTTGAACGGAAGTGGGTGAAATTGGAGATGACTAAATTATAGAGAAAAATCTGAAAAAACAGGGCAATAATAATAATAATAATAATAATAATAATAATAATAATAAAGTTACAAGGAACAATATGATGAAATCACCTGTCTTTGCAGTATATTTGCAGTAAGGTGGGGTTAGCTTTCAAAATGCCCAGACCTAGCACACCTGCAGTGCCTATGATGAAAGCTACAAATGCACCCAGGAATAACGTTAGAGTCAAGACAAGTCAATTTTACTTCTATAGCGCTAGGCAAGGAAAAACTCTCTAAGCTGTAGGAAGAAACCTCAGAAGGAACCAAGGCTTAGAAGGGGGAACCCATTCTTCTCTGGTTGTCACTGGATAGCAAAAAACAAACAAAAAACAAAAAAACATTAAATAAATAAATATACAATAATATTAGTTCTCAGTATAAATAGGTGGCAGCAGTTCTAACTCCTCAGAATTCTTTTTAGTAGCTGGTTCAGTGTAACTGCTTCATTCAGGCTTCATATAAAGCCCCCACTGCCTTTCTAAAACAACTTGCTCTAACAACCTGAGGTCAAAACAGGACAGATCTGCTCAGCAGTGTTTGCCTTTTTGTTCTTCAGCTGTTCCATTGCTGCTTTGGCAGAACACTTAGGTCCATTGTTGTCAATGCCGAAAGATAAACCTCTTCTACAGTTTCAGTTTTCTGGCAGGGGCAGCAGATTTCCTTTGAGAAGTCAACTGCATGTTACCCACATATACTTTTCTTTTCCATTCTCACAAATTCCCTAATGCATGCTTTAAGAAAAACACCTTTTCAGCAAATTACACAGAGTATGTAACAGCTATAAGTGAACTGTGGTGAATGAGTGACCAAAAGGGAACTAGAATCACAGCGTTAAAGAAAAGCTGTGCAGTGTGTATGCATGCATGTGTGTGTGTGTGTGTGTAGCTTCTTTTCTGTGTGGGAAACACAAGTGTGAATGCAAATGGCTCCAGTGTAGTCCCAGTCCAGTGATCAATCCTGGCAGGTAGAGCTCCAACAGGAGCCTAATGTATTCAGACTAATTAAATCGTGCCAGCGGGAAACTCCAGAAACCCCGCTATTAAAACAGATACTTTTAAATGCAGCGCAATTAAATTTCCCATTGGCACACATGGCCCTGAGACCATCTGCACCAGTAGCAGAGAGTGCACCCTCACTGAGCCGTTTCAAGTTGTGCTCTGCAAACCAAACTGAACTCTGTGGCCCTGTGCAGCCACAAAGGAACGTGCTGTCCTAATTATGTCATGATACTTTGCCTCGGTTTAAGAAAATGTCTACATGAGTTCTCCAGATTGTTTTGGCAGAGGACTCTCTGCTTAACACATAATTTGGATATCATTAATCTGATAAGGTACTGCGTCAGGACACTCTGACTAAGATGAATCCATTTCCTACTGACTCTCGTACCGCCTTTAAGAAGTAACTATTATAAATTATTCACTGTGTCAAATGCCAGCATTTCTCAACACAGAAGGGGAAAAATGAAATAGAATAATTCCTGCTGTTGCTTCACCCAGTTTTGTTTAGCCGGTGATCCAAATGAAGGTACTGTAAGCCATGCTGCAGAGAGGAGATAAGAATGGCTTGAAGCTTACGACAGCTCTGATGTACACAACAATGTGCGACTCTGATTCAGACCCAATTGCAAACAGTGAATTTCCAGTCTCAGGCAAAGCCAACATGTTTTTTTCCCCACCAAAAAAACTGTGACTTCTTTGAAGCTTACTGCAGTATGTAAGTGTAGAATTGTAGGTTGCATTGATTTGACATGCATTTGAAAGAATGGCTCATTCCTTGAAAAAATAAACATGCTCTGACTGTTTACATACAATAGCAAATCAATCATGGCTCCATAATCTGCATGTGTTTATCTCGTCTTGTAAGATGATCAAGGATCAATTTAGGTCAAAGGCCCTTTCAGCAGCTCTTTGAAAGGAAACATTCCCTTAGAGTACACTACTTATTTGCTGCTCTGTCTTGTTCCAGGTGTTGAACACTCATGGCTCGAGTAAACAGTGAGTGCTTCAGTAGCATAGGCTTCATTCCAAGAGATTCTTGGCTCCTGAAGCTTCGCTATCTGTATGTCATGACCTGATTTTCCATTATACCATTAAATATTGGCAGTGATATTTAAAGATCAGCTAATCCTTGTTTAATTTGCGGCTGTTTGTTGCAATTTCATGCAGGGGAATTACAAATGTAAGTGTAAACAAAGAGGTCCAAGTATACATTAGCTTAAATTGGTAAATACAGTATGAATATGATTGTGATACATATGTATGATGTATCTAATTTGGAGGGAGCAGAATAATGTCCTCAGCCATTGTTAGGGGAGATTTTGATAGCGGAGCTCTACCCTGCTGTTTCTGCTGTGCAGTTGCCCGGCAGTGGTCTCACAACAGATCGCTTCTGACCCACAAGCCCCTGCCAGCCGATTTACATAAATCACACTCCAGATCTGACAGTTACTAGGCAGCACGGGCAAATAGCGACTCATCTCCAAATGGAAATCAGGCCACCAACTCAGAGAACATCAGGCCTGCTACTGTGACAAATGTGGCAAGAAGGGAGTTTTTCTGTTCCTGCCTGAGCTTGAGCCTCCCTGATTAAAGGTTTGCATTTAGCTTAATACACAGGTTGAAACCTAAAATGTGTTTAATCAAATATATAAGCCTATCAAGTGAGGGACAGCAGCCTATATTTTACCAGCTTCACTTATGGGTGATTACTGCCCATGTAATTTATTGTGATATTGCCAGTTCATTGCATTCAGTCAGTGTGCTCTAATCTAACTCTGCACTGCTTCATTAGTTCAGTGGAGTGAGGGTATTATACTTATGTGGTAAACTAGCACAGAAACCTGCAATTTTTTTACAGGTTTCAGATGATACATGTTTATTCATAGCATGGTCACTAAAGATAGAGGTGTCAGTGAAATTGACCTTAATGCTTTTTTACATAGAAGGTGAACTAAACTGCATAAATCATAATTGTTGTATACAATTATTATTGGCCATATTGAATGAACAAACTCCTGCATTTCCATGCAGATGTAGGAGAAGAAATCTAAAAAAAGAAAGAAAGAAAAGAAAAACATGTTGTGACATTATAATCCCTTAAGCGAGCGAGAGTTAATCAGGGAAGTAGTGGTGTTGATATAAAAGCTCTGAACCATGGCTGAAAGGTAAGGCTGAGATTTTCAATACATCCAGTGTCTGCAATAGAGATGTGACCCAGGGAAGTGGGGGTCATATTTCCCTCAGCTACTTTAATTGGTATTTTAAGGATATCTCACCCCAACACCAGCTCTCCTGTCAGAGCCTTTGAAGCGGAACATTGCAATTACACACAGGAGAAGATTTTACCCGGCTAATAGAGATCTGAGGCGTTTCCTCCTAGTCGTGCTTGCCTGCCGTAATATGATGACTAATACGGTGATAGCCATTGTTTGTGTTCCTGTGGGAACACTTCAGGAGATTGCTTTCTGAAAAACACAAAAGCAGACTTTTTTGTGCAGGAATATACACTCAAAATAAACAAATGGATTTAGCACAATTGGAAAAGAAGTGTTTCATATCCTACAAATAAAGACAAAGGCAGAGAAGTGTTCTGTGATGATTCTGATCAGTAAACTTCATGTGCTGGAACACATTTCTTAATTAGCTTTAGCTAAATACCACTATACAGACAAAAGCATGCTGTTGTTTTGGCTCTCTAAATAAATAATGACATATTGCTTTGTGAGCACTAATGCACAGTATATATCACAATATTCTGACATCTCCCCTAAAGCACTTTTGCCATGGTTTGAAATGTTCTTGGCAAATTGTGTGCCATATTAATATATATCTAACATATATTATATATCTTAAATCTCACATATATTATATATCTTATATCGTAAGTTAATAAAGATCTTGAATATTAAATTTGTTGGTACTAGTAGACTGTATTTGCACTTCTTTCTAAGTCCTGCTCAGTGCGCATGCACACACATCTCCACCCACAAAGCATTTTTAGGCTTTCTAAACTAATGAAGAGCCAACTTCATGATCTACTGCTAAGAGCACTGCAAGTTCATTGTCTTCCATCTTAAATAAGGCCATTTAAGGTGGAATGGAAAATAGTATTTCTAATTAAGGTGGAACCACACATTAGATGGATTCAGTAAGATGCTTGAATGAAAGTTTTCTCCCAAAATGGCACTGCCATCATCTACCGCTGCAAGGTCCACTCGATCAGGACAGTATGTGATATGTGTATGTGAGTATTTTATTTTTAGTGGCAGCCCAAATCACACACTGCAGAACTTTACTACGTTACTGAATGCATTACTAATGGTTGTGTACTCTTTTTAACACACTATTTAGTGTAGTAGTATGCAGTTTAGGACACCTTGTTACTGTCTGGGAGAGTTTAAGAGCCATTGAAGAAACAGGAGAAGTAGCCTGAAGTGCTAGTAGCTTAGAAATGCATGACAGTTTGTAATTAACGTTAACTGAAAAGCAGAATAAGCCATGATACACTGAATATATTCCATTTATCATAAATTCCTACCTGGACTATTGGCATGTAAACCTAGGCATGTGAATGTTCTTTGGAATCTCACTGCATATGCATAGTGTACTTGTCTCATGGTGTAACACTGCTAGGAATTTTTATTAAGTGTTAAATCCAGTCAATTTCCTTATCTTTTTTCTCTGCTCAAAACAAGAGGAACTTCACCAGAGTGTTATAAATTGCCTTAAATTATGTTTTGTTTTGTCATGACTGTTCCTTTACATAATGATTGGGTCAGTTTAAATATACTATCTTAACAATCCCTGAAATGAGCCCCTCTCATTAAGTCAGGGCACTTAATTTCATCAAGGAGATGTGTTTCTGACCGCTTATAATTTAAAATCTCATTTTGCTTATGAGGGTCATTGCAGCAATTCCAATGGAGCAGTATGACTTAATGCAGAGGAGAGACAATGACAGGAAGAGGATATTCTAATATTAAAAGTCTAACATTATCTTAAAGTAATACTTCAGTGTGTTTCAGCCTGATACCACATCAGTAATACAGTCCACAATAATTTTTACAGGTTTCCCTGCACATAGTAAAGGAATAATAAAAAAAAAACATTGACTCCAAACAACTTCTGCTCCTGTGCTTTGACTTCTAGTGTACATCAGCAAGGTTTCTGTGCTGTTCTGTATTGAAATGATTGTCCTTAATAATTAACGATGCGGAGAAAGAGCAGATTTAGATTAAGATGTAAACATGCTGGAGTATTTCTTTAAAGGAAGTACTGTCCTTCATTTGCAACTTGACTTTGAACCGAAGCAGAGTGTATAGTCACCACTGATGAACAGGGCTGTCATTTCAGAGAAAGCTGAGCTGTGTATGACTGTGCAATGCCTCTGTGTGTTTGTGTGTGTGTGTGTGTGTGTGTGTGTGTGATAAAATGGCCTCTCTTTGGTAATGCTCAGGGAGTCACATGTACACACCCCTGGCACTGTGCTCCTCACTGACACCACAGCTGTTTACACGCCTGTCCCTTGTGCGCTGCTCACCCAGCCTTACCCGCTTACATAACACTGCCTATGTGTATGTGTGTGGGTTCGTGTGTGTGTGTGTGTGACAGTAGCTGAACAAGGCACTAAATGACGCACTAAAACCATCTACACATAAATATGTGCCCCACTGCACAATACCCCTGCTGCAAAGGGCATTGGTTGCTGTATATACAAACTAAAAGCATCTATTGATCATTACCATAACTGTATGTAAATGATGCTGTGTTGACTTTTTTGTGATAGACACTTTAATCCAATTTCTGTTAAGATAATATCCAAGTTTATTAAAAAATCTATCAACAAAACACTGCCTATGAATGCTCATATTTATATGAAAGCAGAGGAGGATAAATATGCATTAAACCTTTATCATACAAAAAACAGGTGCACCAATACACAGTATGCTTACCAAGGACAACATTTGCTACACAAATCTTAACACTTCATGCACAAGTCACAGAAAAGGTCTATTGATCACTTGCAAATAACAAATATTAGTGGAGTTTGTAGGATTTTATTTGGTTTGTTTCTAAATTTTGAGGTAAAAAAGATAAATGCACATTATTGTTTCATAATTTTTGTTAAAATATCCAAGTTAAGAAGAAATCTATAATGCCATAAGAGCTTGCCCATCAATCTGGTCTCAGGTGGAATTGTTTAGTTGTGGTCTAACAATCTCATGGTTCAAAAATACATCTGATGTTTTCAATTTCTCTCTCTCTCTCACTCTCTCTCTCTCTCTCTTTCTCTCTCTCTCTCTTCCCGGGCTCACACGCATCAGTAGTTTTGTGAAAAACATGGAATCCGAGACAATATTAGAAGCGTTCCCCTCAGGCTCTTCTTTGAAACCGAACGCTAGAGCAGGCCCACTGATAGCGTGCAGCTTTTCTCTCCTGGCACTGATGACAGCCAGGGCATGGTTAATCTGAGCAGCGCTTGGGGATTGCAACCAGCCTTCTCCAAACACTGCCACCATCATGCAAAGTTTTACTTACATATTTGTCTTATGTAGGAGTTTGGATGGGATAAGATTAAGATAGCCTTGTTGAAAAGGCAGCTTTAATAGACATGCACGCGATAGTGTAACAATACACACAGAAATGCAGATCAACAAGCTGCAGTGCCATGTATCATCATGGGAATTATTCCATATCATCTAGTCTGTCAGAACAAATGCCATCAAAGGTATTCAGCCCAACAAATAAGAAAGCAATTTGATGCGGGATCCTTTCAAGCAGAGCCCTCAGGGAGCAGAAATGGTGTGCAGGGAGAAAGAAAAAGAGAGAGAGAGGACAGCCTGAGTTAACTCTCAGAGACCTCCCAGTCAGCCGCTGCTGTGGCTCTGCCGCCTGTGAGGCCATGCTACTGTGATAAATATGTCATTTCTTTGGCTGATAGGGCTACAGATGGAATCAGGTTTGTACTGGGAGTGTATGTGCTGCATTTTGTCACCCACTGCACTGGCTGATAGAGGAGGGCCTCAGGGGAAGCAACCTGCCAATTCATTTTCACACTGCAGATTTTCCTGTCTTCTAGAAGATGGGTGTTTTCTGGGGGAAAAAACATGGCATCGTAACTTAAAAATAAAGCCTTTTGATAACTACCTTCTGCGAAATGCAGAACCAGTCGCATCAGTATAAAGGCAGCTCAGTCATACCAGTGTGAGAAACAAGAAGCAGTGTATTCATTCCAATCACATGGCTGTTCAGCTTGCTAAAGCCACGATAGAGCCATAATTACCTTTTAAAATGACAGATCCCCGAGACCATATTACTGTAATGGGAACATGGATTTTTTTTTTATATCTTCTGTCCTCTCCCATCACTCTGCATTTGTTTTGCGCTAGAGGCTGTCTAGCAACAGCATGACATCGCACAGCCAGCCTGACACAACATGGCATTGTGTGAACCATTGCTGTAACTGTCTCGAGTCTGCCTTGTCTGGACTCTCTCGGTAGCTGAGGAACAACAAGGCCATTGCAGGAGTCAGAACAGGCCCTGTCTGCTCTGCTGTCACATGCAGTTGGGTTTCCAGGCCCACTCATGGGTGAGACAGGGGGGAAAAGAGACCACTTGCAGTTGTGCAAAAGGGCCAAGGAGAGGTTAAGCACGAGCTGTCGGGGTGACATGCAGAGTGGAGAGTGTGCTACATTAAAAAGGGCTAGGCCGCTGTCGCTGGACCATGCTGCAGTTTCGAGGTCCAGTAGTCAGGAAAATACAGTGCAATTCGCTGAAACTGCAATCACCATTCAAAACTTTCCGGAATCACTCTTTTCAGTGTGGTTTGTAGATATAAATCGATTCTAATTTGCCAGTCCTGTGCAATTGTCCTGTGAAGTGTTTAATTTTTAAGCTGCACACAAAAAGCTTCTAGCTCATCAAACAAAATGATTACAAACATGCAGTCTTTAACCAAGAGCACCCAACTTTACCCAAGAGCCCCCAAAGAAAACACATTTTTCCATATTTACCACAATTTTACCATTATTCACATTCTACACAAATCAGAGATGCATACAAGTAATTGAATAGCAAGTAAAATGTCTCAAATCTTGACAAGTCATTGTCAGTCATTGTCAGCTGAATCAAAAGTTTAGTCCCAGGTCCTACACTTTGCATCCTATACAAGTCACTAATCTTTACCAAATTTCATGCTATTTTCACAATGAACTTAAGTGCATTTAAATGAACACAGTGTAAATTAACATCAAAGTGATATTTTAACTCCCCTCCCTTTTTACCCTTGGCTAAATCCATAGTACATGTATCATTATGAAAGACAGAGCAATATTAACAAAAAATAACACAGCAGCTACATATGGAATTAAAAATTAAAAGACTTTTTGAAGAGACTTTAATCTCTCTATGCCCCACTTGACTTTAGATTTCCCCCTACAGTAGGCTATGTCTCTAGGTGCTGGTGGATAAAGATAGGTAGCTATCAGTTTTGCTTAACTGTTGTTTAGTTTCTACACTGACAAGCAGTACAAATGAAGAAGTCAGTTGTATGGCTTTTGATACATCATAATAAATTATTACATTTGTTATTACATTTTTTACATATCAAAATTATAAATACACTCTGTGTTTTAAAATGACACAATGGCACCAAGTTTCTGAATATAAAGTAAAAAAGTCACTAATCTGAACTAAATTTAGATGCCAAACAACAGAATGTCACCAGAAAAGAGAACAAAACTACAGTGTTGCTTGTTTATACTGCAAAATTGAACACACTACAGTGGAAAAACAAGACGTTCAGGAAACCTACCTGTAGGTATGAAACATTTATTGGTTTCATGGTAAACCACAGTAAGATTCCAGATGGTTAATGTTACCATTTCAAATTTGAATTATAATGAAAGCAGAAGATTAAGACTGACCCTTTTTTTTGTTCATACAAGTACTGAACCTTCATTTCTGCAAAAGTGGCCAATGCTTTAAACCTTTTGAGTCATCTTCATAATGACCACACCACTATTTTATACAGTGAATTTAAGGTAACTTAACTTGCAGCTCAGTGTATGTGATGTAGGAAGTTAAGAATGGAGAAAAATGCTAACAGCTTGGCAGGAATGTATAATATTTAAGTTTTCTCTACTCTGTATAAAACACTACACGCTGTCATTAGTGTAGTGGAGCCAGCACTTTTTGACTAGGCCTCTGATCTAGCTGAATGCTTGTGCATTATTTAGAATGAATTCCATGTACGTTTGTATTTTACATATTTTATAAAAAAAAATGTAGGCTTAGAAAATAACAGACTTCAGAGGAGGGAGAGTTTTACTGGCTGCCCTAGGTGATGCAGGCCATGCAGAGCATTTTAACAGTTCTGTGATCATTTTGATAATCAGTTTGGTCACTATAATTATGATTATATATAGTTTTCATACCTTTACATCTCTGCTCACTTAAATTTTGCCTGTTCAATTTATTTCTCACATATTTGCCCTTTCACATAAAAAAACAGTTCAGTAAAAAGAATCAAACTTCTCATCCATGACCCCAGGAAACAAACCCATTTACATGAAAACCTTCTGTCTAAAAAAGTTCTGTCTATTTGGGTCTCAAGTCTTTGTGTCATAAAGCTCAAATCTGTGCTAAAGTCCAAATCAATGGTATTAATTCAAAGTCACGGGTCTGTGAGCCAGATGAAATTCATGATTCAAGTCGGATTTGAGTAAATCATGTGACTCAACACCACACCAGTGATATAAATACTAGTGCAGGCTTATATTGTTAGCACTGTAAAGAAATATGAACTATACATTTCTCTACAGTGTGCCATTCCACATCACAGTTTACCTTTTGAATTATGCAGATTCTGAAAAATCTGTGAAATTCACCTTTAAGACATTAGTGGGGTTATATGTACTGTTATTTGTTTTTATATGGTTTTATATTCTCCAACTCCTTTGTCTCTTGTTTGTCACTGTAAGTGATTGGCCTCCTTCTTGTCTTCTACAAAAAAGGTTGCCTGAAACACTCCTTATAACTTCAATGTCAATGGGTAGTTAAGACTACCGTAGGCTAAATAGACACAAGCAAAGAATCAGATGTCCATACAGCTTAGTATAGACTAGGGGTTGAATGTATTGAACCTTTAACAAAACCCTTTATGATTTTATACAGCATCACAAAGCTCATTCAATTTATTTTTTCCCAGGCATTTTAGACTGAAATTCTTATGTCCATGTAGCATCTGCTTAGCCATATTGTCAACTAGTCTTTGCAATAGCATGCCTGGACATTTGTAATCCCACAGGCAGCATGTTTGTAATCACTAAATAACTGTGTGAGTTCAGATGCCTTGATCAAATCCTGTTAGTGTAGATATCCGGCAGTAGATATCACAACATTACACAGGACGGATAGTTACATAAAAATGCTATAGCCCATTTTAAGTCTTCTTGAACCCAGGGTTTTTAATCAAGTATGATGACTATCAAATCATAACTTTAGCTCATTTATATCACTTTTATTTCACTCCAGTGCAACAAAGTTAGGCATGTCCTCTTATGTCTGCCAATTCCCTTAAATAATAAAGAAAAGCAGATAAAAACTGACTGGAGGTGATCACACACACACACATACACACACAACACTTTGTGTCTGTCCATCTTCCCCTCCCACCCCAACCCCCCCCTCTTTGCTATCTGCCTGTGCAGAGCATCTGCTGCCCAGAGAAGAGGGGGAACATGGGAGCACATTAGTCACCAGATGTCACCTTTCGCTGCCAGCGCTATCGAACAGGCGAGCAGACAATGCCGCATGCATAGTGAACATCTGACTACAGCTCTTCTCTGTAGCAGAGCAGGACACACTCACCTGGAGTGACTACATAACAGCCTGCATGCGTCCCTGTGGCACCTACTCCTTATGAACAAGAAATACATTCCCAAATACCAAATATACATAGAATATATTGCTGCATATATATATATATATATATATATATATATATATGTATATATACATACTATACAGCATAAATGCAGGGCTCATTTGTAGGTGAGATATAAAAGGAATCTCAGTTTAGATAAAGATCCTTATATGATACTAATATGTCAATTCTATCCATATTTGAAATTTACAGACAAAGTTGTTGGTCGCATATGAAATGTAAAAATTTGATCATTGCAGTGTACATTAAATATATAAATAATCAAATCCCGATATAAAGATATCTGATAAGGCTTGTATCGCCACTTCCTAATTGTAACTTACACCTTTCCTCTTGAATATATTTTTCAGTTTGACCACTGTGTATACATACAAGCAGATAGGTGTTCTGTGTGTACTTTCTATATTCCTGCCATAGAGTCTTGTTAATTCTCACACACTGTTTGAATAGTAACAGTCTAACAAGCTAATGTCTTTGCACAACACAGTAGATCAGGGTTGTGCTACTGTGTGATGGTTCTTGTCACGAGGCAGGAGATTTTTGTTTCTTTCAGGCTGAATCTCACACAGGACAAGCAGGCTGCTCTCCTTAGGGAATCAGAGCATCAGTTGTTGCGCCTGAAATAGCAACGCCTGTAGGCACCAAACCATGCATACATTGCAGATCCATTAAGAATGTACTCAGTTTGATGTCATAACTTGGACAAACTAGAAAGTTTCACCCCTGAAATGCTCAGTTAATGATGTATCATGTTATGAATGGTCAATGAGTGAGTGAAACATACACTATGAAATATTAATACAGTGACTTGCACAATATTAATCCTATATTATTTCCCTCAAGATTTATAGCAATGTAATGGTACTACAAATAAATTAAGGATTCGTTATGTTAACAAGGCCTTATATGTCTATATTAAGCTACAGAAAAGCTAACGGGGTGCTGTGTTAGGGTGTGAAACTCTTGCTGTGCGGTCTTTAGCTTCACATTGTGAAGACCCTGAGCTTCACTGATGGTGCTGGAGAAACACTGGTGACCTGAACAGTCACCAACTCATAAATCAGGGCCTCATAAATGATGAATATGACGGTGCTTATGGCAGAGAGCTATGATACAAGGGTCTCCAGTTCAAATCCCCAAAGTGTCTCCTACATTTTGCGTGCAGCTGATGCTCCATCACCAGTTTGGGAGGGAAAACTCTCAAACGGAAGTTCAGGTAAATATAGTTGGTAATGTAGCCTATTTGAACGTTTCACTATGAATAATTTAATGGTAAGTGAGTAGTCAAGTGTTTGACCTCTCATCTATCTCCCTCCTCTCCACATCCATATTTAAACAGAGCTTTTCACCATTTAATTCATTTATATCTTTTTCCTGCCCTCAGTCAGACCTCTGTGTAATGTTGACGCGGTTCAGTGGACATTAGGGACTGGCTTCTGTTTAGGATTAATTGTAATAGTAGACCTATTACTCTATCTCTAATCTATTCCACATATGACACATGGAAAAAAGGATGTGTTTTGGTGCCTTTCTTCTGGTTATATAATGCAACCTAAATCAAGAGGTTTAGTAAAATAGAAAACATTACTGTGGAAAGAAATAACAAGTACATATTTAGATGCAGACATGGGTGGATCAGGCTGTATTGAAGGTTAGGACAATGCTGGATAACCTGTGTTCTTTAGTGGTCAGTCACACCAGCAGGAAGGCAACAGTAAGGTCAATGGCCATTGATTTTTCTTGCAGCATAACGTTGAGTCCGCTTCTGAGGATTTTAAACCCCCATGGCTTATGAGACTCATCTGTGCTTGAGAGAAAGCTACTGGCACTACTGCGAGCAAGAAAATCTCTGTGATTATAATTTCATACAATATCAATATGAGAACTGTAAATGCAACATAATTGTAATGCAATTAGTGATATTTAACAAGAGCCATCCTAGAATTTTTCAGAATGTATGAAAGAAAATGGCATAAAAAAATTATATGCCAGTTTAAAAACCAGAACTCTGTAGTATGAATTGCCTTTGCATCAGTTCTTTTCTAAATTGAGCTCACTGACGTTGCAGAGAGGCAAAAAAGACAGAGCCTTACATATAATCTTTTGATACGGCTACCATGTCCGGTGCCGCCACTTCAGGCAAGGAATGAGAATCTCTTGCAATCGATAGTAAAATTCCCTGCTCTTTGCTCCAGTAAGTAAATGGGATTGAAAGTGGGGCAGAGGGTATTAATGCAGAAGGAGGAATATCCATTTAATCACGTCCTCCCTGCAGGCTGTGTTGATAAAAATGACAGCGGGAGCGCATTACTAATTCCACCACTGTCACTTCCCATAGTCACTTACCTTGCAAATGAACTGCAGTAATGACACCTGCCTGACGGTCCAAGCACATATACATCGGTTAGAATAGTGCTTTCTGTGGAACACCTAAATGTGATGCTGATGACAAGCTACAGTAATCGGGTCTTTCTCAGTGTGTAATTCTGCAGACATTTCAGGGCCTTGCAAAATAATTTTGAAGAAAATGTAATAGCACTGGTTGAAGTGTCAAATATACGCTGCTTAGGATTACATATCCAGCTTTCCCCTACAATGTTGAACTTCTTGAATCTAGGACTAAACAGAATAATGTACTTAATTCTATGCAAATATTTAAATATGCTCACCTACATTGCAAATGTTACTAATGCCTGTTGTTACGATCATGCATTTCCTCTCTGACCATATTGGATGAATATATCACCCGAAGGTCTTGGAAAGCATCATATAGGTATTTATTTTCTAATGTCATACTCTATCTTGTTCATCATTATATACAAATGGACATATTTACTGTTGTAGAGGTTTTAATGAAATAGATTTATTCTGCCCCTGAGAAGAGTAAAAAAAGACCCTTCCAAAAAAGTTGTTGTGATGGCTCCCCCTGCTGCTGATTTACAGTAATGACTGATGGCTGATGAGGGAGTGGTTAGATATTCCCAGTTCGCAGGATGCATCATGCTTTTCAGAAATAAATCATTCATGAGACAATGATTTATAACACAGTGAAAATAATGGTACCCATTACAGTTAAACTGCTGTTGCTAATACACTATTAGACACAGAAAACATCCATTACAGAATCTACAGGAGCACATACATGTCACACTCAAAATTAATGCCACTGAGACCCCGGACACAATTTGTGAGTTTTTCTCTGGAAAAGTTTACCATTTAATAAAAGAACAATGCCCTCATATGAATGTAACATGGCACCAAACAGCAAACATTTAATTGGATGTGAAAGGCTCTTCTGCACATTTAATGAATACAATTTTCTTCGCAGACTAATTAGATAATTCATATTTGATTCAATATCCCAGTACTGATTTTAATACAAAAAAATGCAATACTTGAGAGATACAAAGTTCACTGTAGCAGAAAAATATTGTTTTACTTAGACAATTATAATGTGTTGGCATTTTGTACTATTTTAACATCATCTGCATCCCATTTAGGTCCCTAGAGGGAACAGTAAGAGGGTTTAAGGGTAGTGAAGTATTTTTAAATGTTCAGTATGAAGCGTATAACCACTACTGTTCAAAACAACACTTGACTTAAATGGCACCTGGTAGTGGAAATCATCTCTACATGAGTTGATGGAATTTAGCACATTGTGCTGCTCCACTGGATGAATAATGGTACCTTAATCCAGGCAGCTGATTGAATCATTTTCAGTCAATCCTCAGCCTCTGATTAGTTGGGAGATAATCTGAGGCAGGTAAGTGACAGATGACTGAGGCCACAGTCTGTGTGATAACAGCTTCAGCCCGATAAGAGAACAGAATGTGTCCAAAGAGTGGCTTCCCTGCAGCCAAGCT
>JBBPDA010000145.1:19503819-19518072 GCA_037974385.1 Arnoldichthys spilopterus
ACAGTCTGTGTGATAACAGCTTCAGCCCGATAAGAGAACAGAATGTGTCCAAAGAGTGGCTTCCCTGCAGCCAAGCTGAGAGCTGCAGGTACAGCAGTGCCATCCACTGCTAAGGGTTTTACACACTGGGATTTTTATTAGTCTAGGCTTAGTCTTAATCTGGGTCTAGGAAATTGGCTGACTGAACATTTACTGGCAACTTTATGTTGGACAGACCAATGTTATAATAAATGTACAGAGACTGCTTCTCTTTTTATATGGTCTTTTGTATTAGTCATCCTCATCTTCAGTGTTCAGTTTCTGGACAAAGGACCACTGCTGGCTGGAACCTACATACCAACAATGCTGTGCCTGATACAGTCAGCACCACACTATAATAGGCCTACCACTAATGAGTGCAGGTATAGAGTAGATGTGCCTAATAACAAAAGTCTAAACATTAATAAAGGATAGTTTCTTGTCAATTTTTGTAAAAAAAAAAAACCTTAAACTAAAGTTAAAAAATTATATATGGATTATTTGTGGGTGGATTATTTCTGGGTGGATAATTTCTAATTTTAGTGCACATTTTCTATCGATTTACATTTCGAAAAATAAAATCTACAATGACAGGCCATTTTATTTTTCCCTTATATGATAATATTCAGCAACTAAACAGCAAATGTCCATTAAAATGTGTAAATGTATGTTCACTGTGAAGAGAAAGACAACATATAATATGACCAGAGGCTCCCAAACTTTTGCATCCTACTGTATATAAACATACACTGAGTGTATAAGGTTTGTCTACCTAGCAACCGACATTTCCAATATGAAAAAGATGACACATATACACAAGCCTCTGAGTGACAGCCCAGCATACTTGAAATGTGAAACTGTACTCAAATCATTATAACTACGTTTATCAGTCAGCTCGTGTGTGATCCTTATCACAGCCCTTCATCAGCAAGTCCATAACATCTGCTAGCCAGCGGAAGCTGTGATTCCCTTGCCAGCCCTCATCCTCCTCCTTCCATGAAAATAACAAGGACAGACGAGCAGAGGGAGCCAGGAGGACCCTTTCCAGTACAGATGCTTCTACCCCACCACACGCTGCGATCTCATTCACACTGTTTTCCTACAAGTAGTCTGCTGAGCAAAAGACACACACCACATCTCCTTCAGGGGGATTTTACACCAAGGCAGTGCTGAGATGGGGGTAATTTACCATCAGCAGTAACCAGAAAAAGAGATATGTAGGGAAATAGAGAGAGACAATTCTCCAAGCAAATGCTTAATAAGCCATCAACAAGTTATGTGCTTTGAGGATTTAAGGATGGTAAATGATGAAGAAATGAATAATCTGATGACCATATGCAGATGGTAGTGTGCTAAAGCTGTTATGTAAATGCATCAGGGTAGTGCTCAGCGTGAGAGAAGTGACATGAGCACTGTGGAGCGTGTAGAGGAGCCTCAGCTTGTTTTCATTATGCATTGTGTAGTTTTTGTCTAGGCAAATCACAGCCTGAGCCAGGCTTGGGCTACGGTGTGCATGATTAGAATTCTACCAGCCCTGCGTGGCCTCTACAAATCATTCGCCAGATCCTGGGGGCCCTTAAAAGCCTGCACATTTTACATATTAGCACCTAGCAACCAGCACAAAGCACAGACAACTGGCCGCACCAGCACAACTGGATGGTGGTTGCAGCTGCACCACTGATATTACTGGACCCATTAAGCTCTATGATTTGAGGGTATTTATAGCAATATAAGGTCGACCATGTAGAAAATTTAACCCTATTTAACAAATATCAATATATTTGATTTCTGAATGTATTATTAGATGGTGTTACTCAATTTGCATTGTGCAAATTGGTGACTATTGAGATTCATTGCTTGTTAGTAAAATAAACCATTCGATTTCTGTTCAAACAAATCCCTTGTGTTCAAGGTTCAGTCAGATTTCAGGGAAAGGTCTATTATATGCATGTATGATAAAAAACAAAAATTTGAGCCATCTGTAGCAGGAATAATTCTATTCATTCTTAGTGCAGAACTCATAGTTCAGCTCATATGGTTAAGTTAAATTCACCATGGATTAACAGGAAAAATCATTTATTTCTGTGAAAGCTTTTTTACAAACCTGCAGCAGATGCCCAAGGCAACAGCTTTTTTCTGTTCATTTCAGTACCACTTCTAGCCATCACAGGTGTTTGCTTTGGTTTCCTCACTGCCCTGTGCTCAAAAGTGTGAGGAAAAAAGAAAGACAAGCTAAGCCTTGTGTTCAAATATCACAATTTGGAACTGCCCAGCTTGTGTCAGTAAAGAGGCTGCAGTGTATTACAGGTGTCACTTCAGTGCTCTTTATGGGCAAATAACATGCAGTTTGAACCACTTCAGCACATTGACATTGACAGACTCTTTGGCTTGATGCTGTCTCCTGCCTGTAAGGGGGATACAGAGGCAAACACTCCCCCCTTCCTTTTTTTATCTGCAGCTGCCCCTGGAGAAGAGCAGACGCAGCTCCGCCATCTGCTTACTGCGTCTGGAAGAGCCAGAATGGCTGCCTCGGCCCAGCTGACAGAGCCGGCCAGCCGAACCACCCCAACCTCGCATAATAAACACCCGCCCTATCCCTTTCTTTTCCATCTCCCTCCGTTTTTTCTTCCCTCTCTCTGGGCAGTGATGCAGCAACTTAATGTAGCAGTGGTTCTTGTGAGCTCATGGGCTCTTCTGCTAGGGTTGGGGGGGACAGAGAGACAGACAGAGAGAGAGAAAAAGGAAGAGAGAAAGAGAGACAGACAGACAGAGAGAGAGACAGACAGAGAGAGAGCGCCCCTGGGAGTGTGCGTCAATGCTGTTGAGAAGAGCCTCATTTTCCAACGCCATCTGTTACTAGTCCCTGAGTTGAAAGCCCCATTTATGTCATCTTTCCCATTGCCACACAAGCAAAGCATAGCGAGCCCTGTGTGTTCCCGCTCTATTGTTGCTCATTCTGCAACTCTGCTTCTACAACCACCCAGACTCAAGTGCTTCTCTAGTCATTTTAGCTGTCAAGCCACATGCTCCGGCCTCAATCAAAACGCAGATTTACTCATGAAACATGCTATATTGATCTACAAGGGCAAACAAATTGCTTGTTGTGTAAAACATTTCTCTGATTCTGGAAGCAGACAAAGATAACTGATTGTGAAACAAAAAGAAAACGTCAGTGTAATCTTTTATGATGGCATTTCTGTAAAACTCAATTCAGTATAGTCTCTTCTGTCTTACTACATTAATGCATTGTCAGAGTAGGCCTGGTGAGGCTATGTAATAAATCACAGAGAACATGCTAGAAAATTCAGTTTAACCACTTGCTTAGTTCTGTCATTATAACTAATTAACGCATAGTATCAGGAGTTCTTGATCTGGAAATGTAGAAGTTTAAATTTCTTAACTGGGGGAATTTCTGCCTGGTATTCTCCCCTTTATCAAACACTGCAAGCACTACTCTTGAGCACTACCCATGGGCTAACATTAAGGGTTTTTTTTGGAAAAAGACTTGCCATGCAACCTAGAACAATAAAATAGATAAGAAAGGTGAACTTTCTGATTATTAGTACTGATCTAGTTAGTGTTGTGGTAGTGGCGAGACTGCACAACAGAAAGGAAAAGACTGCATATATATGCGAAATGCACTTGGAATAAAAGTTCATATCTTTACATAGTTTACATTTATTTCAGTGAATGAAAGGATATTTTATACTGAGCATTGTACATGTAGGTTTTGGGGTTTTCCATGGAGCTCTAACCACATCCATTAACATAAACCATACTGGATATAGTAAACTGTTTATGCCATACTCACCTCTGGTGTTGTCAAAATGTTCCAGTGAACTCGAGACACTTGTGTTTGTGGTTTGAAAACAACAAAGGCCTTCTTCTGGCAGGCCTTTCAAATAGCTTTTCTGACTGGAGGTGGTAGTTTGGAGACTTCAAGGTATACCCAAATCCTGCAACTGTCTAACTCTGATCCAATGAGAAAGATTTTTATTACTTTACCATGCACCAGTGGGTTGGGGAAAACAATAGTATTGTTAATAATATAATGTTCTGCCTCTCTTCTCTCCTCCTCTACCTATTAATTAAAACACTCAGCTAGCTCAGAGACCCCCACTAGGACCATGTTTCACTCAGAAATTGTCACACCAAAAAATAAAATGTTAGGATTTGTAAAATTCTAGAGTCCAGGCCATAACAGAAAAGAGTGGCCTCTCTCCCCAGTCCTGCTACCAAACCAAATACCAGACACAACTGCAGAATAAACTGGTTTATTGGCATTTTCCACCAAATCTAAGCAAGTTGGTAGGCTTAGTGTAGGAAAGAGATATCTTCAGGGACAAACCCATGTCAATATAATAAACCAAAACAACTAAACAGGTACAAGTAACTATACCTGAAACTAAAAGAAATAAATGTATAGGTGCTACCCTAGATCCCTAACAAAAACAGAGAAAACACACACACAAGAAAAAAAGCACTCGTCCCCTACTTTATCCACATCTAATGAAATCTAGCAAGGCTAACACCAGGAGCTAAGGGTCTAGATAGGATAATCTGGAGCAATGAACATTTCTCAGGTGTTTGTTTAGGGTCTTTATACTCTTCTTGCTGACGCTTGGTATTGGGCAAAGTGACTGTCAGCTCACATGAGACTGCCACTGAGTGTCCCCTTATACTGCATTTGCATACAACTGTAGAAATGGATCAGACACAGGAATTTTAAACACTGTGTACATTTACTATCCACTTCATTAGACACATCTTTTTGGTCCATCTTGTAAATCTAATGTTAGAGAAAATAGCTCTTCTGTTGCTGCACAGTTTGTTAGTCATTCTCTAATCCAAAGGTGCACAGTTTCAGTTCTGGAGAGCTGGTGTCTAGCACAGTTAAGGGATTAGCCAACTCCAAATATACAATAACCTGGCAACTGATAGTTGAGTTGAAGCAGTTGTATTTGAGCATGAAATCCTTCCAGCTATACTGGACACCAACCCTCCAGGACTGGAGTTGTGCACCCCTGCTCTAGTCTTTCATTGGTTGTCAATTTCTGACCACAGGACTTAGAGGACTATTTTTAGTCCACAAGTGACACTGAGATGTTTTAAAACTGCAGTTGTACTGCTGTGTGTTATCCACTCTGTCTATCCACTCATTTACATGCTGCTACCATTTCACTGTCACTGCAGTACTGACAATTATTCACCACCTAAAATGATACCTACTGCTTATCCTTTCATTCTGAACATTGATGAATTGGGTAAAGGGTTTGTAGAAGTGTACAGTGCACCTACACCATTTAGCTATAAATGTAACATCACCTTTCTAATATCATGTAGGTCCTACTTAAACAGCTCTGACTGTGGTGAACTGTGTGCTCTGACATATTTCTGTCATAGTCAGCATTAACATTTTGTGCAACAGGAGCTCCTCCTTGGGAATGGACCAGACATGCTACAGTTCACTCTGTGCCCATTACCCTGTTGCCAATTCGCCAGTTGTGCTTCTATGGATCATTTTTTAATAGGTACTAGCTACCGCACACTGGGAACACTCCAGAAGACTCGTTTTAAAGACGCTTGACCCGTTCTGAAAATCAGGTCCATTCAACAGTGTTTACCTTGTCTTTTATGCACTGCAGTGTCCCTGAATTCTCTAAATCTTTTCACAATATTGCATACTGTAGATGTTCAAAGACCTAAATTCTCTATAATTTTGCACTAAGAAATGTTCCTTTTGAACTGTCTTACAACTCTCTCATGAATTTTGGCACAAATGGGGTGAGCTATGACCCATCCTTGTTTGGAAAGACTGAGCCCTTGATGGATGCTACTTCTATACCCAATTATAATACCTCACCTGCTACCAATTAGCCTGCTTAGTGTGGAGTCTTCCAAACTAGTGTTACTTAAATATTCTGTGCACTTTTCAATCTTATTTTAACTTCTTGTCCAAACTTTTATTAAGTGTGTTTTGCAGCCATCAAATTCTATTTTTGTGTATATTTTACAAAATACATTAAAGGTGATCAGTACCAAAAGCTTTTCTTTGTACTTTTGTCAGGTAAAAAAAGGTTCAAATGAATTAACATGATCGAAGTTGAATTTTTCTGGAAATGGGTTTGTATATCCCACCCCTGACAGGTGCCACTGTAATGAAGTAGACAATAAGAACTAGACAGTTAATGATCAGTCAGTGATGTTAATCAAATGGGTTCAAGGGTCTATATTTTTGAGAGTAACAGAACTACCTATTCAGTCTGATTATGGTCAGGGTTTCCTACTTTAGACCAGATCAACCATCACTAGGGTTTTTTCCGCCTTTGTCTTCCAGGCCAGTTTGACCACCATGAATCATTGACATTTCCTGCCTTCCTCCTAACCAAAGCCACTCTACTAGCACAGACTCATATGGAAGCTGGTGCAATTAATTACAGACTACAATTATTCCTGCTACTGGTACCTAGACTCTAGTCAATAGAGTTTAAATTTGTATTCTTCTATATATTGTTAGACATCTCCACAGTGAGATTCTTTTATTCCCCCTTGCTATCCAGTATATACCAGAGGTGAATGGGTTTCCTTCCTGATACTTGTTTCTTCCTCCAGTTTTAGGGAGTTTTTTCTTGTCTCTGTCACTCTTGGCTTGCTCACTAGATGCTCAGACAGGAATTCTGCAAAGCTGCTTTGCGACAATGCCTGTTATAAATAAATTTGACTTGACTACCAACAGTGGAAGCAGCAACAGGGTATTGGGCTCCCAGGGCTCCTCAGTTTGTAGGACAATGAAGACTGTCCCATCTGTCCACTTTTGGAAGAACCAATAGTGAGCTTGTTAGTGTCAGAACTGGACCTTGAAGCAGTGAAAGACAACCTCCTGTTCCATTTTGCTTTACATCCCATTGGACAGCTGGGTGCTGTGTGTGTACTACTCAGAAGCCCAGGGTCCAGATATTCATGTAGATGTCAATTTGTCAAGTGCCACATACTTAAATATAATTACATACCAGGTACACTTCTTCATGACAATGGTTTTCCCCAATGGCAGTGGCTTTTTTCAGCAAGAAAATGTGTCTGCTGCTAATGTCTTGGAGCCAGATACCCCAAAGCACCCTCAGAGATAGAGTACATGTCTTGGTGTACGCTGTTGTGGTGGCACAGAGGAGACAATCAGTATATTAGGCAGGTGGTCATGTTTTGGCTCATCAGTGAATATTGGATGCTATAGACACTGGATGTTCTTTTTAAGAGCACCTACCCCACAACACTCTGCATGGCTCTGAATAGGGCAGACTAAGAAAATACCCAGTAAGATGTGTAAAGATAAGCACAGGCAGGGGAACACATAGCTTTGTTCTACACAATGTATTGAGGTTAAAACCAAGGACGCTTCCACTTGTTTGACCTACTTAAGAATTGGTCAAAGTAAAGTATGTCATATCCCCAGCTTCACAGAGAGAGGAAAAAGCCAAGTTTCTTAAATGTAGGGTCTGTGAAAAGCTGTTATTAGGAGATTTTTTATTTAATTTAAAAAAATTATCTTCTACCTACTATTGATAAAATAGTGAGTAGGATGGATTGTTTAGAGACCAATCTTAAGTGAAGGAGAAGAAGAAGGTACTAAAAAACCATAGTTTGTAAGTGGTACAATGTTTTGTTTTTGTACTGAACCATAAGAAAAAAAATGCTGAATGTTTGATTTACTTTGAACTATATAGACATCACATTCCTTAGTCATAGTCCCCTGGCTGCAGGGGATCCTAAATAATCAGATAAATTAGCATAGCCTAAAAAACAAAACGTGATTTAAAATGCTATAATTGCCTTCGGTATGTGAATCAAAGATAACACCAGCACACTAGCTGTCTCTTCTCAGCCACTTTTAGTTTCTCCTGTTTTGTTTTCTTCTCTCACACACACACAAACACACTAGAGACACTTAGGTCACTAGATGCTCTGACCTTATAGTGGTTGACTGGGTCTTTGTGAAGTCTGACCGCAATCACTCTGGGTAGCCTCTGGTAGGGAGCCGCTCCTGGGTCCAGAGTTGATACAAGTGCTGAGGTCTCTTTGCACCCGATCTGCCTGTTTGTTCTTCTTTAAAAATGAACTCTATTAACTCTTTCTGTCTTTTCATGTTTAATTGGCCCTATGGAAAAAATAAAAGTGACCATTTATTATTGTGAACACACTCAAGCGCCACAACAAAACATGACCCTGCATTTAACCCATCACATGTGCAGTAGCAGGGAGCTCCCAAAAGCACCCAGGGAGCAGTGTCATGGACGGTACCTTGTTCAAGGGTACCTCAGTAGTGCCTGGGCTGGGACTTGAACCTGTGACCTTCAGGTCCCAAAGGCAGTGTCCTAACCACTAGGTCATGACTGCCAACAGTCTATGCTTACCTTTAAGCATCCAAGTACCCACAGTTCAGTCCAATCTCAAACTTAATCACAAGTTCCTGTATATACTAACTGCTTAAAACTGACTTGAAGTTTATATTCCAGTTAGACCATTACATGCTCTGCAGTAAGCAGCTATTATTTCTTTATTTCTTATGTTTTTAAGAGTAAATCTGCTAATTGTAATCATTTTAAAGTATAATTTTGGATCATAAAAGTTTAATGTTAATACATTTCAAATTGCTAAATGTATACTTCCTGAACATTGACAGCTGTACTAATTAACTCACATTAGCTAAACACGTGTATACTGTAACTTATCACACTGTGCTGTATGTGCATGGTGTGTATAATGATCTCTTTCATCCACTTAACTGTCAATGATCAATATGTGGGAACAGAGGAAACCTAGACTTGATGCTAACCTAAAAACCTTAAAATGATGCTGTAGCTGCTGGATGTCAAAATTAAAGCTTCTTTCAACAAGAACTAAAATGGGATATTAATCAACCTCAAACTGACAGTGATACCAAATAAAATTTTAGGGTGACACCCAGGGGAGATTAATCAGATATCAAGGTGTCCAGCACATTCCTCTAGCTCTGCCACTGCTACCAGGTTTTGAGGCACTTGGCTGGGTTTGTGCAGTTAAATGCTTCTAAGCAATGTAAAATCATTAGATAGATGATAGTGAACGCATGCATCTGCTACTATGTTGCACAGATTTGTTTGAGTGTTTGTAGCTTACTTTGTATAATAATTAGGTGTGTTTGTTCTACACCTTTCCATTTCTGTTATTCTGTTCGAAGGTAGCTTTTGCCTCATTGGTCTGTATGTTTTGCTCTAGAGGCCTAGAGCAAACAGTAACCTGAGCTTTGAGTTTTGAGGGTTACCAGTGGATAACATCTTATGCTGAGAGTGCATCTTGCTTGGTATTCTTGATCTATTGAAGAGGTTTTCTTAATTGCTAGTATTCACTAGTCATCCACTATATATGGCATTCTGTGGTCTGACAACTGTACCAAACAAATGGCTTGGAAACATCTCGTTTCCCTGACCAAGATTAAGGATAAACATAGATGAAAAACAGATTCCAGTGGTGAAACACCATCAACACTGCAATTTAGTCCAAGACTATGCTTGATCCTTCTCCAAGAAACCAGTACCTAATGTTTTGGTTACATCCTTAATTGATTTATTCTACTTTTTCAGCTTAACGATGGCCTGCTTTCCTGGAATCATCATTTCTTCGGTCACATGTTGAGAGACCACAGAAAACGCCACATCTTCTCTTAAGCCTAGAGCTTTTTTGATGTGATAACACACAACTGGCCAATGAACAGTTGTTCAATTGCTGAGGATCCACTGAAATTTACAAAAGGAAGAAACTGGTTCTCACCCTTGATTTAAAGCTGACACCCTGTATGCTGGAATATGGAGTCAAAGAGAAAATATTCAGTTATTTGCCCACTGCACTGTAAACAGAACAAAAGAGGTGATTATAGTAACAATGGTGCAGTGGTGGCCTAGTTGTTAGGACCTTGCCCTTGTGAACAGAAGGTTGCAGGTTCAAGTTCTGACCAGGACTACTGAGACACCCTTGAACAAAGCATTTTGTGATGCACTTTGAGTCTCATTGTGTGTTCAAAGTGAGTAAGTGAGTTTTTGCAATTTTGAACACACCACAGCACACAGTACACCACAACGAAATGTGACCTCTACATTTAACCCATCCGTGAGGGAGCAGTGGGCAGCTATCACAGTTCCCAGAGAGCAATGCTTGGGGACAGTACCTTGCTCATGGGTACCTCAGTGGTACTTGAACTGTTCTGGGATTTGAACTGGTGACCTTCAAATTACAGGGGCAACTTCCTAACCATTATAACATTATAATAACAATTATAATGGAAAATAAGTCACTTTGACTTCACAAATAGCGCTGTAAAAGGTGGATTGTGCTGGCAGCTGATTTGAAGTGTTTTTGTAATTTGAATGTAAAGTAAAATGTTGTTTTTGTTCTCCTAAACTAAAGAAATATTTTGCATTCTTTTATTAAAAGGACATATTTGAATCGTATAATCCCAGTTAAATTGCTTATAGCCACATTAAGCATTTCTTTAGGTTGAAATGACAAACCGTTTTTACAGTGAACCTGCATCCTGACTGATGGAGTGACGTGCAGTTGAACATGTGACCACATCGTTAACAGTTCTGTTGGTGTTAAAACAGATGTTACGTCACCAGAGCGCTCTGAAGCACAGCGCTAATGTCCAGGTCAAGAGCAGATGCACTGTGGTCATTAGTTACAGCAGACTAAATAAAGGAAAGTAACACCAGAGAGTCTGCATTTTGCCATCATGCACTGGGGGTGTGCATCGCAATGTAACGAAAAACTCTCCGTGGCCGTGGATGGAAAAAATCAGCACCGCACGCCGCGGCCACGCACAGAAACGACAAGCAGCTTGAGCAAAGACGAGGCGGAGATTAGAACCGTGTGACATGACTAAAGATGACATTTAGGAAGCACGTCGCTTCAGACACGCGGCTCATCTAAAACAACACTAGTAGCAGAACGCAGGTTGCAGACAGGGAGCAGTCCGAGTGTTTTGACATGTTAAATGACTGCAGACAGTGGCGCGCGCCCGCTCTGCATTCAGCCCACGTCTCCCGGAAAATTCCGAGCGCGCTCCTGCGGCTCTGCCTGACCCACCGCCAGCCCTGCTCAGATCAAATTCAAAGTGATTGTGCTGTTCAATATTTTATTGACATCAGCCTCAAAGATTGTTGCTACAGTGACACCACAGATAATTATTTTTTACCAGGCTTTTTTCTCCTTCTTTCCCTGAGACATTTTTTTACCCCCTCCACACCCTGGCTCCAGCCATTCCTGTGGAGAATTGTTCTGCATAAATCAGCCGGCGGAATACTGAATCAGCTCCGCCACAGGGAATGTGTTTTTGTGTGCAGTGTGTGTGACTGATTATTAGGAAGAGTCGGGCCACGAATCGCAGTCAGAAGGAGCCCCCATGTGGCAGATCGTGTTACTGAAGTGAGGAGGCGCGCTCCTTCTCCCGCTGCTCGCCTTCGCGCTTGATGTGGCGCCTCGCCTTTGCACTTCAAAGCGCAGATGGAGGCGCGCAATTACTTCAGGTGAGCTGCTGGAGCGCGGTGTCTCTACCTCGTGCCACAGCTCGCTTCCACGCGGCCTTGAAAACACAGCCATGATCAGTGTAAAAATATAATTACCGAACATTGCCCTGGGTAAGGACATCTGCCAAGCAAATAAATAATGTAATATAATGTAATGCGAACCTCGGGGATCCTGGGGGAGGTTTGGTTGTTATCCACTCTGATTATGTGCATATTTAATCGCTGTTTACAGGCATGCTAATGAAATGCTCTTCAGAGGATGTCGACCAGGTCTTTCACACACATTGCGTAATATGGATAGAACAGAGTTAAGACACCACACACATCCGCTTTGATCTACAGTTTTGCCAGGATGGCATGGAGCACCACCTCAACAAAGGCAAGCCAGCCAGAGTGTAGGCAATCTAGACATCAGTAAACAATCGATTTGTTTCCTACCCTGTTTAGATTTCCTCCTTTTTTTAGTTCACTCAACATTATTCTTAAATTTAGACACAGTTCCATTTCAACAAACAAAAAAACAGAAAGCAGAACCAATCATACAGTAACACACATTCTATTAGCACATTTTTTGTATCTAATGTCATAGAATATCACGCTTTTCAGTTTTTTTGTTTGTGTTGAAGAGGTGGCAAGGTGATTAGAGCTGCCAACTCACAACAAGAAGGTCCTGGATTCGATTGCCAGGTCGGCCTCGGGTGGCGTGGGTTTCCCCCGGTTTTCTTTCACCGTCCCAAGGCTTGTGGTTTAGGTTGACTGGATACTATAATTTGCACATAAGTCTGAATGTGTGTGTGTGTAAATAGCTGTCGGTCTTTGTGCTGTCCTGTGATGGGTTGGCCTCCTGTTCTGGGTGAACCCTGCCTTGCGCCCATAGTCAGCTGGGATTGACTCCAGCTTTGCTGTGACCAGAAATGAATAAGCGGTTTGGAAAATGAATGAACGAAAGACTTGTATGTGGTGATACCAGAGTCATGGCATGCTTGGAAAGGGTCACCATCAGTTAGACATATCGCTTTTATTTTACTCTGAAAAAGCAGAATGTTTATTTGATGCTGTGTTAAAGGGCATCTGATTTCACTTAATTTCTAAGCTTTTTAATAAAAGTATGTAATATAAAAGTTGTTTTTCTAATGCAGGTAAATGTCCCAGTTTCTGCATTTTTAAAACTCCTTTCTATCTGCAGGGAGAAATGTACATGGAAAATACTGGATATTAGCATCAGACTACAAATCACATCAGTGCTTCACCCACTGAGAACAGTTTACTTTGCTCACTCTTCTGCACCTGTGTTGTCAATAAAATATTCCTCAGACACACACAGTGGGAAACACAGTGGCATGAAATCTTCAGATACCCTTCGCCGTTCCTAGGGTTTTTGTGAATCATTAATCAGTGGGTACCAAGGTCTCTGCATTTTCAAAGGAACCCTAAAGACACAGTTTGCACAAGGCTGTCTCACACAGTGACATTTTCTGCCAATTCAGGCAGGCACTCCTGACTCCTTCAAATCACAACACAAAGAACAGCAGCAGGTTTACTTTAGCTTGTAATAAGGTGCAAAATTGCCAAAGCACTGCTACAGGACATCCATGGCGCTGTTGTTACATACATCGTTCTCTGAAGGTGATGCAAATGCAGTTTAACATGAGCTCACCATTTCTGTTGACTTCAGGGATAACTTAAACCAGCTAGGTAAACTGCACTCCAAAATATCCACTATTCCAGAAAACGTATCCTGAAAAATGAAGTTTAAACTGAAATTTGCTGATTATGTACTCAAGAGAGGCAATTAGCCCTTTCATCGCCAGGAACTGTTGGTGTGAATGTGGAATATCATTTTTCATGTCAGGTTTGTTCATGTTCTCCAACTTTCAACTCAACTCTGATCAACAGCCCCAGGTTTAAGTTTATGTTGTCCTGTTCAAAAAGGACTCCCCTCTTCAGTTTGAAATGACTGTTACAGCACTCTCAACAGATCCACATGCAACCATCTCTGCAGATGTTTAACTCAAAGTAGTGGTCGTTGCACTACTTGTACATTTAATTGGTCCACATGAAAGAGACAACCAAAAACACATTGCTCACATTTTGAACTTTTCACGTGCACACAATACATCAAGTGCTTAGGTTATGTGTAGGTTTGTTATCCTGTTTTTGTAGCACTATGGTCCTGCAGGAATGCTCTCAAATTTCACTATGTTCTGTACTAACTGTATATGGTTGAAATGACAAACCTACTTGTAGCATCGCAGCTGACCAATGAACAAATGTTCCAATTGCTAAGGTTCCTCTGAAACAGAACAGAAGAGACTGGTCCACATACTTGATTTAAAGTGACTATTTACACGTTGTGCCAGAAGCTGGATTTGAAGTTGTTTGGAATTAAGGATTGATGTGGGGTATGCATAGTAATGTAAGAAGAAACTATTCCTGTACACCACAAAACCAAGTTGGAAACACAGTCAAGCACTGGAAAATAGGATCCTCCTCTACTTAAAATGACTGCGCCAGCATTCATGTGAAAGTGAAGATTTGTCATTGTGAACACACTCAAGCACCACAACGAAATGCAACCTTTGCATTTAACCCATCACACGTGGACACGTGGAGCAGCAGGCAGCTACCAACAGCACCCAGGGAGCAGTGTAGTGGGACGGTACCTTGCTCAAGGGTACCT
>JBBPDA010000145.1:19528876-19558048 GCA_037974385.1 Arnoldichthys spilopterus
CAAATAAACATTATTTAACATATATATAATATTTATTAACTGACAACAATCCAGACTAATGTTGTTGAGAAGCTTGAAATTCTATAAATGTAGAAGAACATCAGACCTGCAGGAGACATAACACAAACATATAATGTCTTGAAACCTCTTCTTAAATGTTTTCTTTAATTTATAACCTTTAGACTCTGTCTAATCATGTTAAATAGATGCTTAGGTGAGACTCTAAAATGAATAAAAGAGCAGCACAGTGGTTAACTGCCTAAACTATTTCCACTCTCAATATACCATTTGTAATTTGTCACTGATGACAACATTTCTGCAGGGTCTTAATACCTGTATTTTTTAAATGTTGATTGGACCACGTTGTGGTGAGCAATAGTACTGCTGAAGGAGTTGAGGAAAAGAGAATAATGAGTAAAATTTTAATGATGCAGGGTGGTCCTCAGCTAATCTGTAACTGTGGGTGCTAATGTTTGTGATAATACTAGAATGAGAAGTTTGTTGTATATTTCATTCATAGTGGAAATTTGAAGCTTGTAAATGCTACATAAAGATTAAAAAATAAAGACTAAACCAACCATGTTTATTCCAGAGGAGCGCAGGAAAACATCCTGTAGCTTGTTGTGGCATCCTGTTATTATTATTTGCTTAAAATTGATTACATAGCATCTATATGGCATTATGATTAAGCCTACATTTTCGTTAAGAATAACCAATCAGACAGCCATGCATTGGCTGCTGAGTTTTGATTGGATGAAGGAGCATACCCATGTAGGGAACCTGACCACTTATTTCTTATGAGCCATATGGGGCTACAAACACTGCCAGGTTCCTGTGAATTGTCTTCCAACTAAAAATTGGTGAAGAAAAAAAAACAACCACTGACCAACACAATAGGTCTGTGCTGATCTGTTGTGGCTGTCAATAATATAAATGATCAGGACATAGCATCTGAGTTGTGAAGGTCTTACCTTGATTGCATTTACAAAGGCATCAAAATCTTCTTCCATTGGTGCCCCATCTACAGGAAGTGGGAGCCTGTAAAATCTTTTAGAAAAAAGTAACTGTGAAAATGTGATGTCTTGTGGTCTGGCTAAAACCATGTGTTTCCCTGTACTCCTTGAAAAACAGACCACCCATTGGCTCAAAACACAGCTCAAGTAGAAGCCAATGAGTACCTGCTTCATCTACAGATTTGGCAAAAAGAGAGATCTTTAACATGCTTATTTTAATGAACTACCTGTGAGAAGGCAAAGTGAAGAGTGGTCTTCTGTAGACCTCCTCAGTTATGTGTATGTCCTCCTCAGACACAATCCGGACCTGCTGTGGCTCATCTTTAAAGTGCTCAATGTTATTATAAACATATAACATGTTCTCACTGAGTTTAGCAAAGTCACATAGCTGAAAAGAGAAAATAACAGGCATACTGTATGTCAGTCAGAAACAAGCTGCAAATGCTAAGATGAATGAATAACATAGAACCACTGTAGTAGCTGGGAGCTACATTTCATGCATCATAAAGACAACTCTATAACCTGCCTCTTTCCTGATGGAAAGCTCCAGCTGCTCTGCTCTGAGCCCCCCTTTTAGGTGGTGTAGATTCTCATGAAGGTTCTCCTTCCTCCTGGGTGTGTATGAAACAAAGTCCTTATCCAGACGGAGGAAGACAATCGGCTCTTCCCGCACACAGAAGAATAAAACCTCCTGTACACATGGGACAATTTGTTTAGGTGGATAAATTCTTGGAAATGTGCATGGTAATGCATGATATTATGAATACCTTCTTTGTCTAATCCCTAGACACTGACCTCATAAGACTCACTCTCCAACCTCTGGAGGACCTGTTTGAAGCCATTCAGGCTGGGCTGACCCATACCATAGAGAGGATAGCTTCCTTTAGCCTTACGGAAGTTAGGGGCCCCGTAGCTTCCTGTAGTGTTTAAGACATCTGCTCTACTGTTCACATCCTGAACCATAAAATACTCCCCCTGAGTAATAAAAGACATATAAAGTGGAAGTGTGATAAGTCATGCTTTAAGTCAAAACACTTGAACAGCACCTAATATGAAAAAACAGAATGTGCTGGTTTAACATGCACTGTCTGCTTTGTGGTGATTTGGTGTTTATAATGTTGACATTAACAATAATAATTATAAACTTAAGTCAGCTATAAGAATTATATTTAAAATTTCTACGTCAAACCTAACGTCAAACATCAAAGAGTTAAGGCTGCATTTCTGGGATATATATAGTCTGTGTATAAAGCTTCTATTTTAAAGTGTAGGCTTCCCTTACAGAGACAAGCTGAAAAGGTAAGAGCTCTACATTAATACATTTCTTGTAGAATCTTTTATTGTTTATGGGCACTTTGGTAAAACAGTTTCATACAGACATGCTTACCAGCACTAGGTAATGCTCAGACATTGTATCAGATATTTTTCCCACTGTGTAGTTGGCTGACAGGACGCTGTCATGAATTTGAAACTCCTCCCTGCAGTTATACCTGCTCAAAGAGATATGGAGCAAGTTTTACCTCAAGCAAACTCTAGTTTCTCTTGCCTGTTACATGATGTATGCTGTGACAGTGGGCTAATTTAGTAAAAAGTAGAATTTAAATAAATTAAATAAATAACTCGGCTACCCTGGCTGCACAGATAACCATCAGTAAAACTGTAGAAGGAATGGAATGTGACATTCTTGTAAATGTATGAGAGCAGATACAGAATTAAGGCATAATTAGTACTTAGTATATAGGACTAAGTTAGTACTTACGTAATGACTACTGGGGCAACCTTGTTGGTGATGATAGACTTGGCCTTGCTGTTAGGAATGTTCAGCCCCAGCATGGAACTGCTGCTCAGCGAACTCCTGTCTTCAGCCATGCTGTTACCCTGGTGACCAGTTTGGTGTGTAGGTGCCACCAACGCAGGCTGGGATCCAGCACTGGCAGTAGTGCCCATAACACAAGCAGAACTGCAATGAGACCACACACTGAGGGATTTTCACTGAAGAGAACTTTCACATACACATGGAGGCTCTAGAACTGCATAAAGCATTTAAAAAAATGTATGTTTCAATTTAACATGAAAAAGCACAGGCATGAAAAACTCACACTGAACCACACTTACAAACTTCAAGACTTCTAGAAATACTACTTAGATTATCTCTTGTTAGCATTTAGTCAAGACGGTGAAGGAGTTTTTCATAAATAGACTGCACTTTCTCCATATCAGCTACTGGGTTTAAAAAAAAAAAGTCTCACGGTCTAACAGTTGCGCCACTTGTGCTTGTATCCTTTGCTCTTTGCTTCTTCGTTTCAGACATCTTCAAGATTTTGTGAAAGTTTAGGCTTAATCCAGTTAGAACACACTTCTAGCAGTTTCTTCTGAACATATTAAATCCTATGGGCTGAACAGCAAAGTCAAAAGGCAACAAATCTTTTGCCTCTTTTTTGTCGTCTGGCTTTCTGGTCCTTTTCTCACAGTGGCGGAGTTGAAATAGCAGCTCTTGAGGGAACAAGAGAGAAATACTGTACATCTGGCAGCCAGACGGCTGAGTGGGCGGCCCCAGACATTTGCAGGACACCCTCCCTCATGGAACAGACCCAGAACACAAACTCTCACACACCATCACTCAAATATCACTGAGTGCCAAAAACAGGCAAAAGGAAAACTCAATAAAATGTACTCTTTTATTGATTCATGCAGAACTTAAACTTAACAATTTGAGGCATTACTGAGCCATAAAGGACATGTACATCATCCAAGATCCACTTGAATTAGGAGATGATCATGTGATGAATTTTTCCCTCATAAGATGTAATTATGAAGCTAAGGGTAATGAATAGGTATGAAAAAATAAATTGTTATCTCAGTGTATCTCATTTGTCCAGCTGACTGGTCTATTCAAGCTTTGAAGACTGTATCCCTGGCATCAAGTGAAATGCTGCCCTTTTCAGGGGACTTGATTTAAATTCCAGTTGTGTCACAGAAACGTGAAAAAATAGCAAGGAAGAAAATCTCTAAATATGGCCAGGAAAAGCCCCAGGATGCTTTTGTTCGATGTCATGAAGATAGAGGAAGGATATGAGCACCAAAGAGACTTGGGGGTCATAGAGGGGGGTGCTGATGATTGACATATCCTTATTCTAACAAGTGTATGGAGAGTTTGAGAATAATTTTATGTTAATCCAAAACCAATACTTTTTGCCAACATGTGGATCTATGATATGTCGAATGACATTTTGTTGCTGTCATTTCAAAGTTAAGATCCCATATTTTTTCCCTCTTCATATCATTTTTTTTCCCATTCTTTTGCAGTTTTTCCCATAAGGCAAGACAATTTTTTTTTTCAGATAATAGGTTTTCATGAAAGGCAATAATTTGTCCTGTATTCACTTATGCCATTAAAATGGATATTAAAACATTTGTAATACTTTTAAAAAGATGCAGATATTACATCACATCATCAAAATAGGTTATTCAAGCTGTTGGTCTACAAGATGTGTATTTGTACTGTCTTCTTTCCAGCAATACAAGCTATGGCACAGTAGGCCCCAGTAAAGGTGCTGTAAACATGCACTGTATGCAATGCTCTTGACAAACACAAAAAGTCATTATACTAGCAAACACAGGCTTCTGTTTAAATCTGAACTGATGAAACCACACATCTTCATATTATACAACACAGCCAATGGCAAAGTATTACACCTCTTATCCATTTGCATTCCATTTCCCTATGCTGAGGCCACATTCAGTGAAATAGCTTAAATCCATACTGCATGAAGCACATTCTAACCACTCTCCGATATCATGTGGAAAAAACCTGTATGCCAAGTCACTAAGTCTTCTACTCACTAAATATTGTTACCACCTGAAAACACAGGATATTAGTATATAGCAGGAAAAGTACATATTATAAACATTTCTCACCTGGTCTCTTATTCACTTAAACTCCCATGCAATCAGTCAGGTGAGAAAGCTTCTGGGCAGCCCAAGTGGACTAGTCCCAACATCCTCTAGTGGTGTGGCTAAGGTTGGTTTACACAGAGAGAGGACAGAAAGGAGAGAGACAGAGCGAGAAGGGGGAGTGTGCACTTATCCAACCTGCCTCTCAACTCATAATGAGTGCAGATATAAGAGGAAGATGTGGGGGTGGACCCTTGTCACAAGCTCTGACCAATCAGTACGCCCATCTCCGGGGAACATAGCGCCCACCCAAGAACGCATTTTAATGTGGGAACATAGAGAGTGGAGAGGATTTACAGTGAAAGCAAAGAGGAGTCAACAAAAACTTGCATTAAAAGGCTCTTGTACAAAAGAGAACTAGGCTGTGTTTTTAGATGACTCAGTCTTGCACCATTCAGCAAAACCATAGACCCGTAGGAGACTGTATGACAGTTTGCCTAATGAAGCTTCCTCTGATAATTCTGAAGGGTATACAGAGAACTGACATTTCAGAATATCACACAATAGTCACAGAAAGAGTGTGAAACCTTGCTTTTTGGGGCCTATTTTTAGGCACTAGTGATTAAGTAAACAACTAAATGCTGCATAAAATAATCACTGTAGGTTCTGTGGCCACTGAATGGAAAATTGTGCTAATGTCACTTTTGTGCACAAAGACAAAAGGCTTTGGTTTTACTGCCAGTTTCTTTCAGAGGTTTTTGTCTTGCTTAAATAAAGTCTTTTTAAGAGGTGGCGCTTTTCACTGGGTTGATAAAGAACACCCTCAGCTTGAACTGCCTGCTGGTGAGCCATGGACAGTGTGTTGCCATGGGTTTCCAAGCAACTGAGCACTCCTAGAGAGTCCTTCATATACTATAGTTTCAGCATCGCAAACCTCATACAGCTGCAAAAGCCAGAGAGAAAAAAACAGGAAGGATTTACTTTCTCACTTCTACACCATTACCGTGCAAAATTCTGATGATTGTTATATAGTGACATTTACAGGTCATTTAACATTTGGCAATTGTGGTGACACAGTGTAACATATATGAAGCATAAAATCTATACAACATGCTACATGGGCATCAGATTTACTGGATTTGCTACAGAAATCCAGAGTTTTAATGCACATAAAACTGTACTCCCAGTGCTGGACTTCAGCAATTATTTTGTTGTCCCATCACGCCATCTAGTGGTTATATAAAGTAACAAATGTTCATGATTAGGAATACAGAAACTACGATGAACACAGACAAAACAGACAAAACAAAAATCCCAATATATTACAGGACTTTTATTGATTTTGCTGTAATAGTGTCCACTGGCATTGGCATTTAATTTAGAGTCAGTTTAACAGGGTCTCGAATTCAGAAAGAAAATACAACTTTGTGTGAACTTTTAAATGCAATATGACAATAGTTTTAACTAGAAAAGCCCCTACTCAGATACAACCTTTCCTCTGATGGGGAATGTGTAGATTAAAAATATGACACTTGATTGCTAGGGGTCAAAAAGATATTGTGAGATTTGACAGCTCATATCAATCTACAGCAGTATAATGAGCAAAGATGCTTTCCTTTGCTTTCATGCAGTTATTATGAACGCCATACCCATCAATTAGCATTTAAATCAAAAGCAGCACATTTACTGCTCTAAACAAACAAAAACATCTGACTGATTACAGTTGGTCAAGTTTAATAGAAATTTCAACCATGAGCCATCAAATCCAAATTGTTAGGTTGATCAAATCACTGACCATATTACATCCATTACTGTTGCAGGCCCAAACCTTTCTGCCTCCAAAGGGAGAAAAAAAAGAATAACCAACATGTCTCCAAAAATATAAATGTATTCTGTTAAAACAAACAATCTTGATCTGAAATCCACAACAGGGAAAGAAACACCTGTCTGGAATATAGGGAAAGGGAACTGAATTTGTTTAAGTCACAGCTGCTAAGCTTAGTAAAGTAAGGCATGGGTAGAGAGACTTAGCACAAGAGACCATTATGAGAAAAAGAAATCAGACAAAAGAATGATTTGAGCACAAAAGGTGTAGAATAAAGTAGAGAGAATGATTTGTATTCTCTTTTAAGCCACTTTAGAAGAATTTCTTCCGAAAATCTGAAACCTCCATTTAATATGAGTAGCCATGAAACAAGAAATGAGGAACTTCACAGAAAGATGACATTTTACAATGCCAACATCTGAGCTTAGGATAAGAAACGCAAACTATATGCATAGAGGAGCATTGGAAATGTTCAATTCAAGCTTCAAAGACCTTTGATCTATTAAAAAATGAATGCTGGGTCATTGCAAATCTATCCATCTTCTCAAATGCTGCTTGATCATCAATTTCAAACCAGCAACGTCAGCGATGGATAATAGCAGGACGAATGACCCAGCAACACTTCAGTGCTTTCCTACCTTTGATTCGGTGATGAGGGTTTGATAATATTGTAACAATCTGAACATGACAGTAGACGTCATGGCTGGCGTTAGCTTTACATAACTCCCTGTTATTTCACCTGTAAAAGCGCTAAAAGTAATGTAAGCTAGGTACATGATGTAAGTGCATCTTGAGACCAGCTCTGGTTCTGGGAACCTTTCTACACATTACTTACTTATGAAGCATATTCAACCCTTCACTCAGTCCAAAGCTGTGCATGTTGTCATTACCTTTGACCAACATCTAATATTGGGTCATCTGTAGTACAGTATTTGTTGCCTTTCAGACTCAGTGACCACAAAGCTGATGGTGATGCTTCAAGTATCATCAGGATTCGCTCACAATTCAAAGGTAGGGACAAACTATATTGCTAGCAGGATGAATCAGATATTTTAACACATTCTCATTAACTAAAGACAATCCAGTCAATCAAAATGTGTATTTTATATTAACAGATTATTGCATGACTAAGAAAATAAGAATGAACCACAAATAATTGATATAGGTTACTTCAAGATAAGACCTGAAATTTGGAATATTTTTGGTAGATAAATCAAATTCTCATTTAAAGATTTAAGGTCAGTGGTTTAGGCATGTTTAATAAACTCCCACCCCCATCACCCAGGCCAAACCTGAAAATGTATATCTAGGTGGAAAAAAAACATTATTGATGGACGCCTGATTAATATAAAAGGCTTGGAATGAAAATGTAACTCTTCAATTTTTAGTCAAAATGTAGAACGATATTCCTGCTGTCCCTAGTTGAGTTTACTAGAAATGTTACAGACTAAAAATAAACTGTCCCGAAAAAGATGATGACAACATGGAGGCAACAAAACAGTGCATGTGTACCAATGAACAGATACTGCAGTTACTGACACAAAGTAAAGCATTTTGGGTCCTTAGAGGGTATCTAACCAAACAGCAAACTCTGAAAACAATCTTAAATTACTGTGCATAAATCTCTGATGGCTGTTTTGCAAGTAAATCCATTCCATAAATTGTTGTATTCGGGCACTTAAAATACAGATGATTTTCCCTTGCTGTGTGGCTTAAGCAAGTGTGGCCGTTTGCAGCCCTGAAACCTTAACAAACAGATTAGAACCATTTGTTAACTTTCAGGGCTCCAGCAACCCACTCGGCCAACATGAGTCAACTATCGCCATGATAACTTAGCACCCAGCAGCTAGAGAGAGCTAGAGGAGAGGGCTCACAACATTGGTTTCTACAAGCCAAGCCACTGACACATCTGTGCCAGGTTATTTTCGTTCATTGTGTAGGTTCCTCTTCTTTAGATGTCCATCTCAAACTGAGCATCCTCACCTATAACCAAAAGAAAAAAAGGTTATAGGTAAATGTAATGTATTGAAGCAGAATATACAAGGGTCCTTCACTACTCTTTATAAAGCCTATATTTCGAGTACAAGAAATAGCATAAATGCACGTCATTTGTGTGAGATATCCTTAACTGAATAATGAAAGACAAACCTGGTCCTGGCTTTCCATCATGGTTATTGAAGTTGGCCTCGTTTTTCTTATTCTCATTCAGGACGTTATGGCTGGTCACTCCAGGGATGACAGGCAAGTGCGCTGGAGGAGTCTGGGCAATAGGGGAATTACGCCGGTCTAACAGGAATTTACGGTCATAGATGATCCGGGTGCCTACAGACATGATAAATCAATCAGTGAAAAACAGACAACCTGCTTTTCAAAAACGAGCCCATTATCCCACTCTGCAGAGCTGTATTATCCTTATCTGTATATATATAACCCAGGTGCTTCACAGATATTTACTGAGGCATTAACTACACACATTATGAAATAAATATGCTTGCTATAATATTAATAGAGACAAATCTTCAATAAACAAGACGTACTATCACTGCTCTACAGGTGTACTGTAATCCAGAAAATGGTGTCAGCTGTGCGTACAAAGCTAGATATTACACAACGGCTGTCATCTAACACAGGGCCCTTCCCCATTTTATCTACACAGTACATGTCATGACTGTCAATCACTGCGCTGCAAAGGAACCAATAGCGGTAGTGAAGACGACAGCAGAGGCGGTGCGAAAGCTTGTTTTTGTTTTGAGCACGCCAGGCTTCCTGACAGAGCTAGGCCACAACACGCCAACTAAAGGCAAGCGATCCAACTCTGCTGGTGGACAACAGTGGGGTAGAAACAGGGTGCTTTAAGGTGTCTATTACCTCCCGGGGTAGTTGAAAATAAAGTGCCTCCAGGAGTGGTGCAATAGTCATGAGGTAGCTGCGTTGAGTCGTTGATCAGCACCGTCCTGGTCGGAATGGCCCTGCTTTCACTATGCTGACGACTGGACGACATGGCATTAGATTTGGGCACCCAGCAGTGTGGACCAAAAGTTGTACCCCGATGGAAGGTGGAACCGCGGGCCCTTTCCCCCCTCTTTCTGTAGATTTCCAAGGCTTTTCTTGTCGTTCGACTTGTCTTCCCAGCCGTCAGCACCGTCCCTCCCTCCGCCAGGCAGGAAGCAAAGCGGCACCGAAGGATATGAGCTCAGAGCAGGAACCGGAACACTTTACATCATTCATATGCCATGTATGAGTGTTATTGTCACTATGTGAAAGCATAATAGGACAAGAAATGGAGCAAGAGCCCTTGTTACCTATTTTATTTTGTCATGAACATTAGTCATTGTGAAATTAATATCGCAATAAATAATATGTTTCTGTTTTACTGTCATTCGTCTTCTACCAAAGCTTTTTTTTTTCTGGTTTTGAATGAAAATGAATTAAAACAGTGGATTAGTGACATGTGGGCAGTGGTGGCCTAGTGGTTAGGACGCTGCCTTTGGGACCCGAAGGTCGCAGGTTCGAGTCCCGGCCTGGGCACCACTGAGGTACCCTTGAGCAAGGTACTGTCCCGCTACACTGCTCCCTGGGTGCTGTTGGTAGCTGCCTGCTGCTCCACGTGTTATGGGTTAAATGCAGAGGTCACATTTTGTTGTGGTGCTTGAATGTGTTCACAATGACAAAGATTCACTTCACATCCTTTCTGAAACATGCATAGTAGTTGGGATCTAACATGAATAATACTAGTTTATGTAGATGTTGGCTTTTAAATGTTAGATTTACATTTGATAGTTTTTCTTATCTATTTGTGCCTCTGTCTGCGGTTAGAACATTAGCAATTTCCTCTGGGATCAATATGTTTTTCTGATTCTGGTGGTTAACTGGAGAAAGATTCTCCAGTGTGCTTTCCCACGTTAAAAGGGTCCCCCTACTTGGGCAGATGCCTATTTATAAACTGGTCACTGTTTCACTTAAGCATCCTCATCCTGTGCATGCTGAGCTTGTGCAAATTTAGCTTCACAATATCAGCTTCATTCACCAACAAAAAGTTATTTCTTTCATTTTTTTCCTTGAGAAAGGTCTTTAAAAAGCCTATGTCAGATTTATGACCAATTATTTTGCGCAAACACTTTCAGCACTTTCATTGAACTCAAGTATGTTCATGATAACTGCATAAGTGGCTTTTAAGAAGATATTTCTTCCCAAAAAAAAGTGTTGGCGAATGATTCTAAATGTATTCAGTCTATGTGTTAACTACATGTAGCCTCTTCAGCAAAAGTCAAGTGTACCATGTAACCGCTGACATCTATTACTTTTCTTATGAATTTACAGCATATAGGCCTACATAATGAAACCGACACATCTTCAGTCACCTGGTTTGGCTGTAGATGTGTCAAGGTAAAGATTTAAGGGCTTATCCTTCTGAAATGGAACGTTCCCTTCAACTGCGCATGTCTGTTTTCGGCCCTTCGCTCGTTACACGTCACTGAAGTGCACTATTGCTCACCGCAAGTGTCCAAGACCATCATGAGCTTCACAACTGAAGAGAGAGGAAACCCAAATACTCAGAGTTACAGGGTATTTTACAGTGAGTAGAGTATACATTTCATTGATGTGAATCCGCGAGCCTTGTGTAGGGAAAGTACTGTTTGTATTCGTGGGTACTGCGCAGTATCTTTCCACGTGTTGGGTTCATTAGCTGGCTAACGCCTTAGCCACGTTTACTCTTCATTCATTAACTCAATGCATATATACTGTAGAATACTGTAGACATACATTGCGTTTTATTATTATATTCGTCGTTTCATACCAACAGTGTTTTTTCTGAGTAAATTAAATGTAATGCGAATGTAATGCAACTTTCGTTTTCTTTGTTAACCTACCTTTATATTCGGTGAACTGCGTTAATGAAGGCTAATGTTTCACCCCCTTTTCAGGCCTATAATGGTTATTATTAGGAGGCTGTCCAAAGAGTACAAAAAGCCCACTAAAGTCCTGCAGGCATACAGACTTAGTCTGTGCAATATCAGGGGAGAAACCGTGTCACTGTAGTAGTATGTCTCGTATGGTCCGCAGAACCTGTAGCGGTACAGGAGACTTAAAAAATAATTATCTCTCTAAGCGAATAACGAATGAACAAAAAATGTAAAAAAGTTATGTTCTCTCTACCAATTCAAATACGTATGCAAGTGACAGCGCCAGTGCAGAAGATGATTTTCTTTCTGTAACTGCGGATAATGTAGTAAATGGTTCTTGCAAGTGAATGATCTTGGAAAGTCTCAGGGCTGTTTACTCATACACCACATGGGTAAACCGATGTATCTTCATCCAAGAAACCTTCACCATCATTTAGAAAACTTACTGAGCGTTTTGGAACTAATCTTACATATAACTAATACATGGGTTTTTACATGTGAAGGGCATCAGATATAAAGGAGAAAAAAGGAAAATGTGATTCCTCAGAATTTCATGCAGAATAAATCAAAACATCAATACAATGAGAAAGCAGCTATTTGTGGCCTTAACAGAGCTGGGCTTATTCCTTGATGTAATAAGTAACATTCATGGTGATGCTGGAGATTGATGCTGTGCTGTTTTGGCAATTGGTTACATCACTAAAAAGGACTGTTATCTGATGTGGGTAGAGCAGCCTAAATACAATACTTATTTATAGTTATCAAAATATTGGTCATTTGGAGGGCTTGAACAAGTTGCCTACAAAAATTAGCTTGAGAGAATAATAGAATAGTTGGAAAATAGCACCTGCCATAAAAAAAAACTGAAGTTATTTAGGTGTCATCATTATCATCCTTGGGGGAAGCGTTTTGGATTAAAATGATAAACAGTATGAAATAAATCGATTAATAAGTAATTAGGAGCTAATGTGTTACAAAAAGATCACCTCAAAAACATATTTAACATTAAGTATTCAGTGAGTAAATCCATCTGCTTTTACTTCAGTATATGTAAATAAATAAATTAAATTAGTTACTATCACTGTCTACATATCACTTCACACTTCAGATGAACTCTTACAAATCAGTGGATGATATTTCTGTTGGGTCTCTTTTCTTTTCAGAAAACTCAGATGGGAAATACATTTCACCGTTCCATGACATACCTATGTTTGCAGATGAAGCTCAGGTATTCTGTAGTTGATTGAGAATTCATTTCAGTTACTGTGGCAGGTGTTTTTAATTATTTTGTTTTTTTTAGCATTTTGAATAGTTTATCCCCCAAAAGACCTCTTGGGCAATCGGTTTATATGTCACCAGCTCATAATGTCTGTCATTTATTACTGTTTGTGCAATCGGGGTAAGAACTTTACCCTTCAAGCACAACGTAGAATATTTAGAAGAGATTTACTTTTATCTTATCTTTTTGTCTTCTTCTTATTGGTTGTGATATTGGAGGCTAAAATTTATACTTTACTATATACTATACTTTACTATACTATACTAATTTATTTATGAGGTTTATATACTGTCTAAATAACCAGCAGCCAGCATATTTAGCAGAATTATCTATACCCATTACCAGATAAGTATTTTACAGAAATGACAAATATAATGTATATAATGGTTCAATTCGCAGAACATTTTCCACATGGTTGTTGAAGTTCCACGATGGACAAATGCAAAAATGGAGGTATGATCAATCATGATTAAGCAGAATTCAATACAGATAAATATATATTGTATTTCTGTAAATTTGCATATTTTAGGACTGACTGTCCTTTGATTATACATATGCATATGATCTACAAGTGCCTGCATTACTTATTCACAACAGTGTATTTTATTAGGCTAAGAATTGTTTACATTTCAGATTGCCACAAAAGACCCTCTCAACCCAATAAAGCAGGATGTGAAGAAGGGAAATTTGCGCTATGTAGCCAATGTTTTCCCACACAAAGGCTACATCTGGAACTATGGTGCAATTCCTCAGGTAAGACAGATAAAACTCATTTATTTTACAGACAGAGCTGTACAGTTATATAGTTTCATCAGTGTGTATATGAAAAAATAGGTTATTTTTAAATTTATTTATTTATTTGTTAATGTATTTTGTGAATGTTTCCATCACATCTAATCTATTGGACTTTAATAACATTCACTGATTGATTATGATCCCTTAATATATATATTTACATGGGTACAACTATGATAAAGCCACTGGCATTTTTTAAAATATCTTTCTAAAAGTAGAGACCTGTGCCCCTAACAGTGTATATATGTATTTGGCTAAGATTGTTGATCTGGGCCAGGAATAAATACATAATTTAGACTTACTAAAACGTTTAACTTCTACATGGCATAATATCTGAACCAACCTGTCTCTTTCTTACCCCAAAAATGATCTTTTCCCCCCTATTGGCAGACATGGGAAGACCCTGGCCATTCAGACTGTGATACAGGATGTTGTGGTGACAATGACCCAATTGATGTCTGTGAAATTGGTACCAAGGTATGAATTTCTGTATGTATTCCTTGTTGTAGTTTATTCTTACAATGCCTTCCATAATAACTTGTTGAATAAGAATTGAAAGGACTTAATTCATTTTATCAATAATCTTCTTATTATATTGAAAATCAAACTCCTACCTTTATTTGAAGTTATTTTAGTCTGAAAGAAACATTATTGAAAATGCATTTTTAAAATAAAAACATTACAATTAGCAGAACCTCAATGAATTTGAATAAAAGAAATGTAAATGTGTGATCCCAAACATATTTAACTAATTTTAGGTTGGTCTAAGTGTTGAGGAAATTTTAAGCAGTCATTAATGATTTTCTTCTTCACTGCGGTTGAGGTCACATGGGGCTTTTTTCATCCATTACCATGGCAGAGATTCAAGAGCATTCCGTTGCAATGAGGCAAAAGTATGATGACTTGCACAAATCAGGGATTGGATACGAGAAAATAGCTGCTTGATTTAAAATCATTAGATTAGCAATTATTAAGAAGTTTTAAAAAATCAGAATGATCACAGCCAGTCTGGAACAGGATGGAAGGCCATTTTGTTAGCAGCTACAGTGAGAGGGTTTGTCAGAGAAGTAAAAATGATCTCTAAGGACCATAGTTTAGGTCTTTGGTTCGTTTGTCTCTAAATTCACCTTAAGACATAACCTTCTTGCCTGTAACTGTATTATTATTATAACTATAAAATGCCATAAAGAAGACTTTCCTATCTTTTTACCACAGTCAACAGTGTTTGAAGATTTCCAGACTCCACTAGAAGTTTAACTGAAACAGGGTGCTGTGGTTAGATAAAATCTGGGGTCTTTGTCTAAAAAAAATAAAGATGGCAACATAGAAAAGAACTTAACACCAAGTAACATAATTTCTATGGTGGAGGATATGTGATGCTGTGGGGCTGTTTCTCTTCTGGAGGTACAGGTAGTTTCAGGTAGTACCAAGTGATTTTAAACAAAAATCTGGCGCCTTCTGTCAAGAAGCTAAATCTTTGTTGTGTTTAGATATTCCAGCAGGACAGTGATCCAAAACAAACATCAAAACCCACTAAAATGGTTACATGAATACAGAAATCAAGCTTTTGCTCTGACCATCCCAGTCCCCTGACCTAAATCTAATGCAATACCTGTGGATTCAGGAAAGAACATTCACAAGAGAGGAACCATGATCTATAGAGATTCTACACTGAGAAAATTCCCTGTTGTGTTCTCAAGTCTTATAACAGAGAAAACTGTTGGTTTGCATGGTATTTGTGTAGGGGTGCAAATAATTACATTTAACTATTTTAATTATTATAAAATGTATTTTGTGAACATTCTGCAACCTTTTTGGACTCATATGGAGTTTATATATTCTCTTTATTATCTGAGTAAAGACAATGTTTGATAAACATTAAGGGTAGTTTTATCAGCTTTTTCACTCATATTAAATAAGGGTGCCAATAATTCTGGAGGGCACTGTACATCCCCAACAGTTAACATGCATATTTATTCTGTTCATGTGCAACTGTTCTTATTGGACATGACTTCTTGTTTTTAAAAGGTGTGCTCCCGTGGAGACGTTATCAAAGTGAAACCGCTGGGTGTGTTGGCTATGATTGACGAAGGTGAAACAGACTGGAAGGTTATTGCAATCAATGTTGATGACCCTGAAGCAAAAGACTTTAATGGTAAGTTATTTAAATAGCTTTTTCCCACTTTTTCATTCATTTGAAATCTTTCTAATGGATTTGATGATTTGCTTTATAGATATTAGTGATGTTCAGCGGCTTAAACCAGGCTACCTCGAAGCCACTGTGGACTGGTTTAGACGGTACAAGGTGCCAGATGGAAAGCCTGAAAACCAGTTTGCTTTTAATGGAGAGTTCAAAAACAAGGTGCTTAGTTATGTCTCCTTCCTTTCACAGCAAGGGCTATTTTAATTTTAAGCAGTAATTCAAAGTAAAGCTATGAGGAGGGACAAACCAACAAGAATTGTTTTCCTATACCTTTAATATGTGGGTACTGAATTTACCCAATTATGATATTGTAATTGATAATTGGTTGGAATGGCATGCGCTTGTAACCAAAAATGCCTTTTATGTATTTTTTTAGTTGTTCATCCATTGGTATTGCTTACATTCTCTATTATGGCAGATATGAAAAATTTGACGTGGCGTACAAAGATAATGTTTGTCATTTTATTTTGAACTTTCTCAGCAAAAATGTTAGTCAGTGTAAATATATGTTCAGACATCATGTATTTACTGCTTATTAACAGTATATGTATACTGTATGCGATATGTAGCACATTTAAAAGCTGAATCATGCTAAGAAATATGCCGTGCTTTGCCTTTTTACTGAAGTCAGTTAACATTATGCGATTGCACTGTTCACTATTTCCCTTTACCTATAAATTAATTTATACCTTCTCAACACAAAATAACACAATTGCACTTTTTTTTTACCAAAACCCCAAAATGCCTGTGCAGTTGTACTTCCAAGCAAAATTAACTGATTGTTTTTTTTTTTTGTTGACAGGACTTTGCCATTAAGACTATCAATAGCACTCATGAATTCTGGAAAGCACTTATCTCACAACAGACCAGTGCAGGAGAGGTGAACTGGTAAGCTGTTGTTGACTGTCTTTTCTTAATTCATGTAAAACTTGATTTACATGGAAATTTGTTCTTAAACATTTCTTTTAAGAGCCAAGTCTGGAAGATGGTATCAAGAAAATTGCACTGATTGATTTATATGTGGGTCAGTGTCCATGTTCTCAAAAAATGTTGGCAATTAATTTGCACTAGCCACTTGTAGTTTGTTGTATCCAAACGTGATACCAGTCCTGAAGATGTATACTGTAGTAAGCATTAAATTATACTATATATGAATACTATATACCAGGTGTGTCCAGATCTGTTCCTGAAGGGCCACTTTTCAGCAAAGTTTGGTAGTTTCTCTCCTCAAACACACTTACCACCCATGGCAATTTACAGGTGAGCTAAACCAGGTGTGTGTGAGCAGGGAAATCACCAAACTGTGTTGGACACCGGCTTTCCAGAACCCAAATTGGATACCCCTGCTATATACAAATCTGTCAGAACTATTATGTCATAAGGATTGTTCACATGAACAAATAATTGATTATTAGATATAGACGATTATTCAGCACAGCACACTGATGCTGAAAATGAATAATTATTTCAGGTGGGATGCAAGAGGTTAATTACAATAAATTATTTTAATGTTCCATTTTGTTTTCAAATTTTAAATGATTGTAAAATATTTATGAAGAAATCTTTATAAAGTTTAATGTATGCTGCTCTGGGGTGTTGAAAGGTGCATACAGTGTGAAAATATTGCAGACTGTTTTGCTTCGCCCCCTTTTTATTTGTGATTAAATGAATGGCTACTATGGCTGAATGGCTATCATAACTTGATATTCATGAGTGAGTTATTTATTAAATGCAGTGCTTCTGCTTAAAAAATAATATTAGTTTGGTTGATGATTGGAGCTTTGTGATAAAAATGTGAGAAACCTGCAGTTTATTGTATGCGATATAAAATAGCGTACTGTATCTGTGCAGTGCTCTGTCAACAACACACAATGTATAACTTAATTATTTTTTCTTGTCATTGTTTAAATTTTGTCATATTGTGTTTTTTACTATTGTGTTTTAATGCTGTTGTACTTGAGACACCATTGGCTAGAAACAAATTCCTTGTATGTGTTCCCTCACATACTTAGCCAATAAACACGATTCTGATTCTGATTAGAAGTATTATTCTTAGGATCTATGACTGGTAGTGTTGTGCCCAAATAATCTGTCATGAATTCAATTCTGTATTTTTCACTTTTTTTTGTCTTGCTCTGCAGTAAAAACACTTGTGTGTCCGAGGCAGGCAGTCCATTCTGCTTCTCACCAGAGGAAGCCAAAGCCATCGTTGATAGCGTAAGGATGTCTTTCCTCTATGTAATACTTTCTTATTGTAAATTACATATATTAATTATCGTATTATGTGTAGGCATCCTTGAGCAAAGTACCATCCTGCTGCACTGCTCCCCGGGCGCTGCTGATCTACGTGTGCACATGTGATGGGTTAAATGCAGAGGTCACATTTCAATTTGATGCTTGAGTGTGTTCATAATGACAAATAGTCACTTTCACTTTCATATTAATTATTGGTGCAGATGACACTCTGTAAACCTACGAAGAGTATCATAGTGGTTGACAAGGGTTTTTTCAGTTAAAAAACATCATACTTTTAGGAATACATGTAACATGCAGAGCTATAGTAGGCTATACCTTGAAAACTTTAAGTACAGCTGCCTCTTAAATACATTGTTTACTCTGAATACACTAATAATTGGAGTATAATAATAAGGTGGCTAACAAATAAAGCAGAGAATCAGATGGAGTGTAATTGTAAATTGCCTATATGGTGGTAGAGGTAGATGATAAATAGAAAGTGAGTGTAGGTACAAGGTAGGTGTACCTAATGTAGTGGCTTGTCATTGAAAATATTAGGGACTACATTTAGTGCAGTTTGCTGTTGTGGTATAAAAATCTACAGATCTGTATCGTAACATCAACCAAATATTGCACAAATACAACATCCCCTGTATCGATGTTCCATATAAAAATTTGTGTTCATTCCACAATTAAAAATTATTTCATTTTACTGTGAGCAGTGTTTTGTACTGATAAGTTGCTTTAGCTTATGACTAGACTGCTGTATTTGTTCACATATTTGTTTGCATTAGTTCATTAAATGTAGCAGATTGTGTGAAATGTCATCATCTTTCATACTGACTACCGACTCTAGTGTGGAACTGAATCGTAGTGAACTGAATCACAGGTTTCTATGGTATTGAAAATGTATCAGATAATTAGCTAAAATATTTAGTGATGAAACTTGATTTTATGTGATTTTACACCACTAGTTTTATAGCTTGACATGTAAGTCATTACCTACATACAGATGAGTGACGAAAGAAATAAAGTATTGAAACATAACTGCAGATGCTTAATACAGGTGTACTGCATGAAGTGAGCAATTGCCATTGTGAACACAGCAAAACACCGCACAGTGCACACGGAAATGTGACCTCTGCACTTAACCCATCCATGTAGGAGCAGTGGGCAGTGCCCAGGGAGCAGTGCTTGGGGATGGTAACTTTCTCACAGGTAGCTCAGTGGTATTTGTAGCAGTCTGGTATTTTAACCGGTGACCTTACCCTAACCATTACACCACCACTGACCCGATACAATGTACTGGGGTACATTGATTGTACATTGGGGTACCATTAACATCCTACCACCAGTCCAGTGCATAAGCTACTTATAACAGATAGGAATGCATATTTGGGAGTTCAGTGATGGAGCTATCGGCATTAGTCTACAGAGTGGAAGTGGAAGTCATTTTCACCAGAAGGCAACTGTATGGGCCTAAATGCTTAAATGCTGTTATGTATGGAACATTTTGCTGGGATGGTTTGTTAGCTTACCCCTTAGTGATGATTACTGCAATTCAGTAGTGGTTACACTGTATTGTTGTGATACAGTTTCTTAGTCTTCATAGTATACAAATCAGATTTAATGAACACATGGCTTCATTCTTGTTTAATCATCACTTCTTTGACATCTCCAGATTTCTCCCTGTGGAGATGCAGGGTCCATTCCAGACTCAGGTATGCAGTTCATTGTTTTTGGCTGACCTACTTGTTTTCTTGTTTTGTTTTTTTTTCTTCTTTTTTTTACAGTATATTGTATCTCTAATTAAGAAAATATTCAATAGGCTCACGCATGCTATGCTATGCTCCATAATGTGAAAAAATAAGTAAACCCCCTCCCCAAGGAAATTGTTCTTTTTTGTCATATTTTGTCACATATTTGAACAAGCAAACACCGGATATAAAAATAAAAGGGGGTTTAAAAAGGGGTTTAAAAATTACTCTTTTTAAGCCATGCTTGGTGGATTTGCTAGTGTGCTTAGGATCAGTATTCTGTTCAAAGGTCTACATCTGGTTTAACTTAATACTTTTGGATGAATGGCTTTACATTATCTTCAAACAATCTTTGATATGATGCAGAATTTTTAGCTGACTTGTAGACTGTAAGAGGTCTTGTCCCTGAGCCAGCATAACAACCCCAAACCATAATTTTCCGTCTTGCATGCTTCACATTTGGTCTGGAGTTTTTCTCCTGGCAAGCTGTTTTTGTCTATGCAATATGTGTACTGTTACTCTAGCCAGACTATCTACATTATTCCAAAAGGCTTGGTTTTTGCCTATATTACCTATTTGTTTGGCTCCGATGTTTTTTTGGAGAGCAGAGGATTTTCACTTCCTTTTTGGAGACTTCTTTCCATATCATACAGTCTGCATTTTGGAGCTAAATTTGCTGGAGCAGCAGGTCCTGGACAAACTGGCAGTTGTTTCAAATGTACACTACTTGTAGATTATTTTCTTTACAGTAGAATTATTTATTTCAAAATAAATTAGAGATCCCTTTAAATCCATCGACAGACTCAGGCATCCATAACCTTTTTTTTTCTGAAGGCTTTTGCATGATTACACCACACACTTCAACAGCAAAGAGAACACTAGACTCGAAATGTCGGGTTTAAAGATGTGATCAATGTAAGGATGGACTCTGTAGGGACTGAGTCAAAGAGGGTGATCTGTTTGCTTGTTTAAATAAATATATTCAAAAAATCTGCAGTTTCCATGTAGTGTTCTAGCTTTTTCACATGATTATCAAAACTCAGGCTATGTTTGAAAAGAATGCAGTAAACACTTGCAGAGCTAGTTTTTCAGGTACATGAGCTAGTTGGAAGCTGGCATGTTGGCAAATAGTGCTGCACTTTTGAAACCAAGGTATCCTCCAGCATTTCTCAAAGGCCTTGCTCAAAGTGGGCAAAAGACTTTTCTAGAAGAGGTTTTTTATATATTTTTTATATATATATATATGTGTGTGTGTGTATGTATGTATATAACCCCCCTTTGCTTATTAGAGCCTTTATATTCTAATGGGTATGTATGTTGAGCAGATTTAAATGCAATTATTTTTCATGTCTTTTTTTCAGTTGACAAATGGTTTTATTATGAGAAGTGATGAAAGATCGCCACATGGATGGACCAGTCTGATCTCATCTGTGTAGAGTGAGCATAGGCAGAGATAGTAGATAGATTTCACAGGTTCTAGGAAGTGTCATGGTAGCAGTAAGATATTAACATGTCAACATGTCATGCTAAATTAATTTTCATTTATTTAATCAAGGGATTACATAACGTTAGATAATGTATACTGTTTAACAGATAGTAAAATCAACAGTCTGGTCAAACTCAGGTACTGTTTGGTTGTCAGAATAAAGTTTTGTTCTGTTGAAACATGTCTAATTCTTTCTGTGAGTGTTTACCACAACTGGATTTTACTGAAGTGATTGCACGGTTCCTTGCATGCATGGAAGAAAAAGAACAGACAAATTAAAGTCACTTCTTTATAATATAATGTGCTACCTGTTTAAATAATGGTTCAAACAATGGTGCAGTAATGGTGAATATAGGTCCTCTACCCTTTCCAACGGGAGGACAGCAGTTGGTGTAGCTGCTGAAATGCAGAGGCTTCTACTTTCCACAGCAATTTGTCAACCGCAGGAGGGCACTATTCGCGGCTTCGCCCTCAGTAGCTTCACTATACGTGGCTGTTCGGTGCAAGCGTTTTGTTTACCTGGATCTATACGTTAGGACCTGGCCACTGTAGAACAGTCTATGAGTTGATAACGGATGTTACATTATAGTTTATGGTTAACTCACTAATTCTTCCACAAGCAAGTCTTCAAAGAAGCTGACGAACGATCCAAAGTAACGGAGAGGTGAGTTAAATTTAAAAAACAGCTTATTTTAAATTCGTAATCCATGTTGGGTTTAGTTACAAGCTACAGTACACGTACACTGGCTTAAAGCGTGATAATAATAAAAGTAGCTGTCATTTGAGGCGTGTACTTTCGTTAGAAGATAAATATGAGCAGTTATTTTTTCTACCATTAAATTTGCCTTATGTAAGTAGTGAGATAACGATAGTAAACATCGTACACACTTTTCTGGTATTTTCTCCAGTGTTTGGAAACGGGTGTTGAGGCGAGTGCTCGCTCCTGCACGATGCAGGCTTTCTCTGTTGTCTAGAACAGGTTGTTGACGTTCAGCAGGATCACCCTCGCTGTCTGGTGTATCAGTTTAAAATGTTTCCACAAGGCTATCGCGGTCTAGATATTGTCCAAAAGCAGATCATTAGATTAACGATAGGCCTCTTCATTTTCAGAAAGTCTGTCATTTGAGTGACAGAGGTGTCTGTATGCTATGGCTGCATGGTGTCAAGTGGCGAGTACAGCTACTAGTCCGTAAAAATAGTTGTGAAAGTTGTGTGTAGGACACCAAACGAACAGATTATAGCCCTGTGTTGTTTTTTTTCTCCCAAATAAAAAAGTCTGTCTGAAGCACGTGCGCATTGTGGAACATAATCCAGCAGTCATGCAGAGAGTTTTAACAGCTTTTTGAAAGTGCTGTTAACGAAATCACCTCCATAGCTAGATTTACTTAAAGCGCTCTGTTACCAAGGTAATGCGAGGAGCTCCAATGACTGTGCTATACCTACTGTAGTCCTAATACACTGTTGAGTAGTTGGCTAATATACTGCAGGGGTACGGTACTTCTTACAGAGTCAGTACTTATTTTTGTTTTATTTCGGACTCTTATAGAATCGCAGCAAAATGTCGTTCATATGGGATTGGATCTACAGGGGATTCAGTGGTGTATTACACATATTAGGTAAAGTAACATACGTTGCCATATATATATATATATATACTGTAATTGCAGTGAATTACGATTTGTAGGCATCTGTAAATCATGGTAAAAACATATGATAGCCATTATTCTTTGCTTAAAGACATGCAGTTAAACAGTATACATTCTACTGTTTAGAAAGAAAATAATTTAGTATATATAGTAACTGAGTATTAATTACTAATTACTAATGTCATTCAGTAAAACGTAATATTTTTTCCTTCCAACTCACTTAAGTGAAAGTAAAACGTGTAATCAACTGAAAATCAGTAAACTACAAAACTATCAAAGTTAAACTCAAGTACATGTAACTGAGTGTAACTAGATGCCCACATCTGGCTATAGTGTTAATCAGCCTTAGCACCAAGTCCTTTGCTTGAATGAAAACTGGGTCTGTAAGAAGTATTTCACACTTCTCTCTTTTAGGACTGTACAAAAAGACTGGAAAGCTGGTCTTCCTTGGGTTAGACAATGCAGGAAAAACAACATTACTGCATATGCTTAAAGATGACAGACTTGGACAGCACGTTCCAACTCTTCATCCAAGTGAGTTGTCGTTTGTTTTGGGTGCTTTACAGATAGAAACTGCAGGACAAAATATGGTGAAAAGCTTTGTAAATTTAACATACTTTAAAATGTGTTGCATAAAATATATTGATGGTCATTTTGTGTGATGTAATTTATCAGCTTCAGAAGAGTTGACTATTGCAGGGATGACTTTCACAACATTTGACTTGGGTGGACACACACAAGGTAAACACAGAAATCTTGTCTTTATAAAAGACTTTATAAAGGATGTTGCAGAAAAGATGTGAAAGTAAAGATGCAGTAAAGACACCCAGTAAAGTCAAGTAAAGTGTCCAAAGCATAAAGTGAGTCATTTCACACTGATAATCTGTAAATTTTAATTTGTTTCTAACAACAGCCAGAAGAGTTTGGAAGAATTACTTACCAGCCATAAATGGAATTGTCTACCTTGTGGATTGTGCTGACCATGACCGTCTACTTGAAGCTAAAGTTGAACTAGACGTAAGCTATATTAGTTTTTTGTTTGTTTGTTTGTTTGTTTGTTTTTGAGACCCTTAGGGTACACTGTATTAAAACTATAAATGACTGATATTTTTAAATATGTGTATAAAGTTATAAATTATAAATTATAGGCTCTGTTAACCGATGAGACTATCTCCAATGTGCCAATCCTCATTTTGGGAAATAAAATTGATCGACCAGAGGCAATAAGTGAAGATGCTCTGAGAGGGATGTTTGGTCTGTATGGACACACTACTGGAAAGGTAATAAAACACTTCAATAAATAACATATTACATTACAGACTGTAATTACTGGAATGACTGGTGACAATTCTAAATTGTCCTTGTTTTTGGCCTTAGGGGAGCGTGTCACTGAAAGAGCTGAACATGAGGCCAATGGAAGTTTTCATGTGCAGCGTTTTAAAGAGGCAAGGATACGGGGAAGGTTTCAGGTGGCTTTCTCAGTACATTGACTAGTTATCAGTATCAGTGTTACTGAACAGTTTAATACCCCAAACCCACTTATCCCTGTTTATAAAGGGTTCTGACTCAGGAGTAAATTTTAACACAATAAAAAGTGAATATTATGCTTGTGAGAGATTATTTGAACTGAGCCATAAATAGATTCAGATTTTAAGACTGCAAGAATATATTTTATCAGAAGAAATGGTAACTGGCAAGCTAATTTCGCATGTATTTATATTTCCCCTCTGTTCCTCCTTTAAATATAAATAATGAAATAATATATTTGCAGGAATAAGAGCAGGATCCTTTTTAGGAGACGACAGAATAGTCCTCAAGGACTTATGCTTTTTACATACCCATACATTACATAGCCTTAACAATATTTAATAAATGTAAAATACATATAGTGGCAACTGTGTAATGAGTTAGACCTAGATCATTATTAATTGTGCCACAATATATATTCATGTTAGTGGAGTCAATGCCAAAAAAGATAACTAGCAATAACTAGGCTTTCATTTTGGAACAAAATCAGCATTTTATCAACTGTGCCTTAATGCTGATGATGTGTTAGTATGGTAACATCACTCCAGTGGTTCATCTTTATTACAAGGAAAAGCTTCATCACTTGATTGTGGATTTGCGATGCTGTATACATGCTTATAAAACACTTAAAATTTGCTGCCAAATTAGTTAATGTTGAACACTGAAACTCTGTCTTCTATCTCTAACTCTACTTGTTTGAAATTTAAATGTAATTTCAATGTTTATATTTCTAAGGCAGCATTGTTGTAGATTTTAGGCAGTGTGGCCTCACATTGACCTGGTTTTCAGTGTTAAACTGCCTGATTTATTTGTGCAATAATAAGTACTTTTTGACTATCACCATTTACATGCAGTTGTGATACGAGAGTACATGAAAAGCACAACAACAGCCTTTCAGAGAAATATCAATTGTGCAATACAAATGTCAAATGAACAGGTCACTTTACACATGCAATATTTGTACATATTGTGAAAGTATGACTGCTGACACTTGAAACTTGAGATCACGTTTATTTTGTTAGTGGCACAATTTTTATGGCATGTTTTGGAGGAGACAAAAACATAAATTACTATTTTTGATTATGATTGTATGTTTATTCTTTGTTGTGCCCATTTGGTTGCATAAAAATGCATAAACTCAAATTGTATTAGTTATTAATTGTAGGGGAGATTTAGATATTATAGTATATCATGTGGTACAGTAAAAACATGTGACGTGTGTGTGTGTGTGTGTGTGTGTGTGTGTGTGGCAATAAACCAGCTATTCAGATGTGTGCATATACAATGTACCCAACAATAAACTGGTATGTGCATGTGAATGCATTTGTGTTTATATGTTTATTTAATTTATTAAAATTTCCCTATAAAATGCTGTTTGATATATTGCATGGCCAACCCTATGTTTCTCTGAGGGGAAAAAATGTATTCATTTGCGCAGTATTGCATAATGTCCAGTCTAAAAGAATTTCAGATATGCAAAAAGAATAGCAAAACCAGCTTCTCTTTTGTTTTATTCTGTTGTATTTATGTACATTTACATTTATTCATTTGGCTCCCGCTTTTATCCAAAACGATTTCCAGGACAGAGGAAACAATCAAGCATTCGCATTGCATAGAGTAATACTGAAGGTGGTGCTACAAGGAAGACCAACGCATTTCTCATAGTTGTAAAATAAATTAAAGACCGCATCTGCTATAATATTATGTATTTTTAAAGATGTGTTTATATGTCACTAGCATTAAGATTAAAATGAACTGTAGTGAAATTGTATATTGCATGCAGGGCAGATTCAGATATCATTGGACATGAGGTGACAGGAGGCACGATAACTTGTGTCCTCTCTGGTGTATTCTCTGTAAATAAGCAAAATGAGAATACATTGTCCAACATTGCGAATGGACTCTCAGACCTGAAACCACCCTAAATATTTTGGAGTGAATGAGTAAAACAAAGAAAAAGAAAGACTTTGCCTCTGTTCCTCAATGTCTTGCCTGTTTGCATAATGGGTTTGCATAACTGCAAGAATTCAAGTTTGTACAAGAAACCACAAAGATCCCGCTTCTCTCTCTCTGCTGATTTAAATATTAAAATTCATTAAAAGACACGCTATTTTAGGATCACAGTATTTTATAATGACACAAAAGATTATAATTAAATAGATGCCTAGTAAAACAGCAATAGAATATACATTAAAACATTGAACCAGAATGTGCACATATCTTACATATAAATTTAAGATCTGGTATATATTTAATCAATTTCATTTGTAATGTAAAGACATATAAACAGACAGCAAGGTTTAAACGATAGAATTAATGTATTGACCATCCTTAATTTTGTACATTTCTGCAAATTGCTGTTGGTTGTTCAGTCCCTTCTCTGGTCCAATGAATAAACGCGATACTACAAGGTTGTACAGACTAGCCAATGGGATACTAGCTATATCCAATGACGTTCTTTCTAAACAAAACCTGGAGAGTTTCAGTTATGGACGTTTAGGTGAAACTGTTCTGGATGAAACGAAGTGAATCTGCTAATGGTTCTGTATGTTTTTCGTGTAGACTATTGCCTCTTTTACAGCTGCCCCTTCCTGGGTATATTTTGGCGACCGGAGTTGTGTTTAATCACTGCAGAGTGTGCGTTAGTGGGGTGAAAGTTCACTGTACCAACTCAGTGCTGAAGTACAGCAGTCATACACGAAGCGTGTCCAGCACGATAGACCTATAGATTTAAAAGGAGGCACCTCATATTTTCTGTTTTCCGGTATTTTGGTTGACCGCGCAGTGATTACAAGCGAACATGTCAGTGGAGCAGATTTGTTGTGTTGTAACAGTGTCAGAGGGCAGCTGCAGTTCCAAACCGCAAACTCCACTGAGCTGTAGCGGAGTCATTATAAACGGTCAGTCCGGGGTGGTGCTTTGTAGCGGTCTAGTGTTTTCTCCTTTCATAATCGACAAAAAGCGCATCAGCCAAAACCTTACAGTTCTGCACGGTAGCAGCTTTAGCAACACGATGCAAGTTTCCATCGACCATGCAGACGTGACAGCAGACGAACACACAAGCACCACACTGAATGAAAAGAGCGAACACATTAAACGACATCAACATGCTGAGCTCCTAATGATGGTAAACTGCGTGGAGTTTCAGAGGGCTTTTCGAACAATCTTCATCGAAGCAGAACAGTGGAGCTTTTACAGTGGTGACGACGACGCAGAAATGATCCTCGACTCTGTTTTTTTAAGCTGGTTTGCAGTTCTGAAAATGCCAGGTCTGTCCACGGGTGCCCAGGGTGGTACTGTACCTTGGATTAAGAGTACAGCCCTTAGAAAGGGCCATTCTGTTCTTGCCTGTGGGTCTCCCTTTGGTTCTTTTTGTCCAGATCTCTTCATGAGCACCCTGAGCAAAGGCATAGTAAGTAATCTGGCAGGGGAGGAGAATGCATTGATCTTGACAGATGCCCGCTGCCTCCCTGGCACTGAAGGAGGAGGCCTCTTTGTCAATGATGGAGACAGGCCGCATCTTGTAGGTCTCATCGCTTCACCCCTGTGTTGGAAGTCAAATGAATGGATTGGTTTAGCGTTGGTGTGTTCTTTCCACTCAGTTTTGAAAAACATACTAAAAGCTGTAACTTTTCATCAGTCACTGAGAGAAGTCTCTACATGCTCATTCACTGATGTCCCTCAAGTCCAATCCAGTGCCAACCAAAAACTAGCCAATGGAAAGTACCCCACAGTGGCTGTGGTTGAAAGTGGTCAGTTGTGGGGTTCTGGAGTACTGGTAAACCCATGTGTAGTTTTAACATGCAGACATGTCGTTAATGGAAAACCATTTCTTCAAGTCCGAGTCAATGCCAGTGAAAGGTAGTGTCATATGTCCTTTCTATTGAAATCAAATACAATTTCAAGTAGCACCATATCTTGTGCTGATCAGTGTGATATGATTGCTTTTGCTCCTCAGGTTTCTGACAGTAAGTGGTCGGGTTCTATATTCTTCAAAGGCATCTTCTCCATATGATGTTGCTGTGGTGCTGCTTCAGGAGCCCTTCTCAGATGTTGTGGTGCCACAGTTAGCTACTCATTTTCACCCTGGTAAGTTTCCATAATTGGTGTTAATAATTGCAGGTTAGCTGATGGGAAAGGTGACTCTGACACTACAGAACTGTGAACCTGTCATTTTATTTTATAGTTCTGTATCAGCTTGTTTCTACAGACCACATATGTAAGACTTTTTGATCTTAAATTGTGGTTGTAATACCATAACAAATTTGTAAATACGGAAAATTGTAAAATATGAAATTGAATTAGATTAGATTCAGCTTTGTCATTGGACAAGTGCAAGTACTTATACAAGAAAATAAAGTTGGTATTTAACTAGAAATTTAAGTGTTTGGTTGGGGTGTTTTCAATACATAGATATCTTTGATAATCTAGCAGGTGTTTACTGTAGCATGTGAGTAAACCTCCCCAAAGGCCAAATAAAAACCTTGGGACAAGAATTATCAGATGACCTTTGGCTTAGTGCTGGAAAGAAGTACACACGTGGACAAAATTGTTGGTACCCTTCAGTCAATGAAAGAAAAACTCACAATGGTCACAGAAATAACTTTA
>JBBPDA010000145.1:19558895-19593419 GCA_037974385.1 Arnoldichthys spilopterus
AAAGTTATTTTTGTGACCATTTTGAGTTTTTCTTTCATTGACTGAAGGGTACCAACAATTTTGTCCATGTGTGTAACTACCTTTTTGTCCCTCTCTCCCCCTCTGCTTTGTAGACTAAACTCTGGGTAAAATAATCATTATTCTGAAGAAACATTATCATTGTTTCCAAACTAGGGTACTATAAACCAATGTTAATTTAAATGGATTTGTTTCCAAGAAAAATGATTTGTATTTTATGATGTTTTTCTCAATTTAACCAATTTGCTTGTTTCTGTTTGTAGGTGAGGATGTAGTTGTGTTGGGTTATGGTGCTTTAGGTAAAACATGTGGCCCCTCAGTGACTTCAGGGATTCTGTCAAGAGTCATCACAAAGAAAAATAAGCCAGTGATGCTTCAGACTACATGTGCAGTGCAATGTGGAGCCAGTGGTGGTGCTGTTATCCGCGCCAGCACTGGAGAATTGCTAGGTAAACGATATTTTCAAAATAATTTCTGAAATCACCTCAATTAATCCAGCAGCTGAGGTTAATTACATGTCTGTAAAACAATACTAAGATAGTTTTGCCTGTTCAAGAACCTTATAATTGGGTATTTCCTTAGTTTAATAGCAGCTTTGAGTTTCCCAACTTTACCCAATAGAGGGCGCTATTTAATCAATATGAAATTTGGGAATAAGTGAAATACAGAAGAAACAGTTTATGCATGTGTTTAACAAGGTGAGGTTTAAGATAAGGTTTCAGTTATAGGCCAGTTACTAGATCTGCTCTCTGAAGGCTAACCTTTTTGACCAGTCTCTTTCAAATGGAGAAGTCATGAATGCTGACCTTCTCTGAGGCTAGTGAGGCCTGCAACTCCTTAGATGTTCATCTAGGTTATGTTGTTACTTCCTGGATGACTCACTGCAGCACTTTTGGAGAACCTTTAGGACAACCACTTCAGGGAAGATTCAGTACTATTATGCTGTTCTAAATTTAGAGATAATAGTTGTCACTACTGTTCACTATGGTCCTAGTGCTGTAAAACTTACTTTGTAACCCTTTCCAGGCGTTGACTATTTATATCTTGCCTTCTCATTTAGGCAAGAATTTCTTTGAGAATTGTCATGTTGAGACATTTTAGTCTACTTCACATTAATGGAATTTAACAGGGCTGGCAGTACTTAGGGCATGCCTAGTTTAGTTGATCCCAGTCACCAATTAAAGCTGGTTAACTGACTGATTAAGTAACCATATGGGCAGTTATGTTATACACAGGGCTTCCCAGTAAAACAGTATTTTCTGTTTACTGAAGTTGTCTTTGTCTTCAATTTTTTTGAAAAAATGAAATTATGAGTGACAATGATGTGAAATAGAAGAAATTAAGAAGAGGCAAATACTTTTTCACAGCACTTTTTACTAGTCTAGCAACCAGACATAAATATCTTTGGTTCTACCTAGGTATCGTGTCCAGCAATACAAGAGACTTTGCAGCGAAGGTTACATATCCTCACTTAAACTTCAGCATTCCAATGTCTGTTTTGGAGCCATTACTGGGTCACTTTGCTCAGACAGAAGATCCTGCTGTGTTTCAAGCCTTGGACATTGTAGAGGATGAGGTTAGGAAAGTGTGGAGACTTCAGATTTCTCAGAGTAAGCTATGAATATTTACTTTTCATTTATATCGTGTGAATATTTACCTTGCCTACTATTACATTCCACTGCAGCGATCACTGACAGACTGCTTGATTTTTAATGCTGATGATTTAGTCATGTTGAAAAATTCAGTGGTGCTTGTCAAAGTCTGATCTTCAAAACATGTTTGTGGAAGTGTATAATGGCACCAACAAAGGAGATTTCTGAGGACGTGAACCTAGATTGTATCATTTACAACTGAAGATGATGTTTCTTTTCTGATCATTTTAAAAGAGCATTGAGTAAAATTGGAGCTCTATTGTTTAAAAAATGTAATTAAAACTTTGAGTAGATAATTTTTTTTTTTTTTTTACCTCTGGGTCCCACCTCCTATTTTTGACCTTTTAAATATGCCACACCCCCAAAACATAAAGTGACCAGCAGAGGTCCTTTGCAGGATGCAGTTTAAGGCGTGAAAGTCCACTGCTGATAACCGAACACACATCCACTGTGCTGCCTCCATGTTTTTTTTGCTTAAGTGACTTATTTTTTGTCATAAAGTTTTGAACAGGTTTGTTTTTTTCTCACAGCATCTTTCAAAGATGGCCACTTATCACTGTGCTTTGCCATGTTTCCTGTGACTACTGTTGCTGTTTTTGGAAAGACTGTATGTAGCCACTGCCAAATGCATCTAACATCTTAGGATAAATGGAACATGTTTTTTTTTAGTACTTTTTAGTTACCATTTAACCATTTCATTGGAGAGATTATTTGCAGCTCACTTAAGGTAAAGGGGGAACCCAACAACAAGCCGTAGTCATTGTGGTTAACTAAAAAAATACTTCCTCTCTCCATTCAGTTGCCTGTTTAAAGTATTAGTATTATTCCACTAATAATGTCGACTGATGCATTCCATGTTTTTTTTTTGTTTTTTTTTTAGTATTTGAACAAGCAAACATTTCACCCTCTTTTATACAGTGCCAAGACAATACTCCATTCGGAAAAAAACGACATTTTTGTCATTTTCATAATTAAAGTTTTACATTTATAAAACAAAAAGCAGATCATTCATGTTAACAAGTAAATATATTTCCACATTTATCACACCTCCAAATCTATAGATCTAGAATCAGGTGTTCCAGGTGCCATTGATTAGAACCTTCTGCAGATGGAATCAGTTTTTTATTTAAACCTTAAATCTAGTATTGGATTGTGTATAGGACTTTGTATTGTGCTAGTGTGTGGTGTCATTGTGGATGCCTTTGAGTCTGGTAAGGGATTTAAAAGGATCTAATTTTAGATCTAAATTTAAACTAAACTAAATAATTTAAATGTAAGGAAAATTATCTGCAAGGTTTAGGTTTTAAACAACTGCCACTTTTTTTCCAGGACCAGCTGGCCTAGCAATTTTAGCTAGAGAGCAGAACATTTGATGTTTAAAAAAAAAAAACACATTTCCAAGAACCTCAGAAAAAGTGCATATGTCTACAATGAAAACGAGATTGGACAAATTTGACCTGCATGGGATGCACATCAATAAAATCCTTTGCTCTCTATTATTTCTTTTGGAATAATGAAGATATTGGTTTGGCCACTGTAACAGTACATGAAATACATGTGTGATAAAGACCAAAGACTGTTTTTCAGGAGGAAATACTCCAGACCAGCTGTGATGAATGGTGATGGAAATTTAATGGTTTTGAATTTGCTTTGTTGCTTCAGGGACTGGATAGCATGCAGTGATTGACAATGTTACGTCCATTGATATTTTGTTAAATAAATGATTGGAAAAGCAACTTTTTCTTGCAGTTTTTTGTAGTTTTTTTTCAGATGCTCTAACTCAGATGCCTAGCCATCATAATCTAATCCTTCTCAAAGTCTCTCAGATCTTTATACTTGTCCATTTTTTCTGCTTCCAACTCATCAAATTTAAGAACTGACACAGGTGTCATTGTATTGGGATAACTTGTAATTCACTTCACCTGGTGTGACTGATCGGTATATGTGTGTGTATTCATTTCCAATTCCAAAACTTGTCAAGCTATCTCCTATTAAAACTATGAGTCAGTGCGGGTTAGGGCTACCTTGTGCTTCCTCCATGACATGTAACATTGCTTGGATTCAAGCTTGGACACAGTAATTGATGAAGAGTCCAAGAGAATACAGTACTTGAGCCCAATGCCTTTAATCATAATCATACTGAGGCAAAAAATAGGACATTTGGACAAAGAAACATGCAACTAAATGCAAATAGAATGCAAATGCCAGGGCAAATACACTTAATCTGTATAATCCAAGTATTTACAATAATGGTGTTTTATAGGTCAGTACAATCATATTCTAGCTAAACCATGTTGAATAGCAACTGGGGTGACACACTCCTACACTGTTGATTAAGACATCATAAAAACAGATCTCCTCACAATCCGACTACAGTGATAGACTTCCTAATTATAAACATTACAATTTCACCTAATTTTATATAACATCTCCAGTTCTTTTTTGTAATAATGCCATTCTCGACTAGTGGTCATATCTGAAAAGAAGACAAGCGTGTTATGTGTTGAATGTGTTTATTTCTGACATAAAAAAATGCATCAAATGAGATGCATACTCCCAATCCTACTAAGGGCCTCCAGCCTGGGTCTATCCAAATGTATTACCATACCAGATAAAATCTATAATTCATACTCACTTAAGCTCTGCATGTAGAGCATTACGTGCAACCCTAATGTCCTTCGCGGTGAGCAGACGGAAAAGCATTCTTCAGAGCTGTGCTCTTACAAGGCATGTCTAAGTATGGCATTGTTTCAGCGGGCTACTGTAAGTGCACTGTGTTTATTGCAAATGGCTTGGGTATTTTTGAATGCATTAAAGGATGATTTCTTGCTAAATGAACTAACACCATAGTCATCATGAAAATCTTTAAAGACAAATTGTATCCAAGAAACACAGAAACAGGGTTTATACTCATTGTCTTCCTGCAGGTGTAAGGTACATAAGCATATTTTTCTTCCCCACTGTAAACCAAGACTATAAACCCCTGCAGCAAAAAATATTTACACCTAGTAACATTACAGTAGACTCATATTTCATTGTGGATGATGTGAGATTCTGATTAGCAGACAGATATAAAGACAGACTGGTCCCTCTGAGTGTCTGCAGGATGAGTATTGTCAGGCTGTAAATCTTGTTCTCCACACCACTATTCATACATATATTCATAGTGAGATAATTCATTTCAGCTAAAACTACTTCAGAAATCTGAAACTGGAGAACACGTTTTAGAAGGATTGACGACTCATGTTTCGAGACAAAAATTTGGAAGAGGTTCAGAGTTGGTCTAAGTTAAGACTTAAGTTTATAAATATTTGCTGTAGCATATTCAGTGTTGGTAGGATTTAACAGTTGATAAAGTAAACCATAATGCTTTGAATAAATTGGTTCTTTTGAAGAAGAAGTATTATTTAACAAATGAATGTTATGGCCATACTGCCCATTCAGTTCTTCTTACAGACTGCCCATAAATCTGCTAAAGTTGTAGTTGTAGTTAAAGTTGACTAATAAGAAGTATATTATTAAGTGAATATTTATTGTTAAGGCCATGTGCTGCCCTATGAATGAATGCAGAGACTCTGGGTGGCCAGATAATGTGTTGGTAACCAGGACAGCAGAAATGTGGCTGCAGCTTCCAGGGTAATTTTGGCTCTAGCTTTTGGCTGTCATTGTTCTGAGCTCTATATCTGCTGTGCTCTAACCAGCGAAGCTACATGGGGCAATTAAGTCCATAATTGATGTGTACTTCAAAGGCCAAGAAATTATCATACAGATGGTTTGAACTGACCAAACCCTAGTTTAGTTGGGCTTGATGAAACATGATGATGACAAGTGGAGAATCCAAAGAATCAGACTAAATGTATTAGGATTGAAGTTTGCCCACCTTATTTGATTTACAGATTTAGTCAAATCTGTACTATGCCCTATAACTCTGAGGCCATTTCCAAATATATAGTGGTAAATGTGTTTTTATTTAGTATGCTTTTGCATAACATGTCTAAAGTCACAGATGAGATGAAGCACACTGTACACTATGGGCAAAACTCCAGTTTGTCTAGAAGGAAAATTTGTCACTTTTTTAAGCTTGTAATAGCTGATGCTATAGACTTTAGGAGAGCACATGTCTGCACATACAACAAAAAATGCTGTTTCACAAGTATTTATAGGACCATTATTTGAATTCTTTTCCAAACCCTTAATTTCACTACACTACCCAGCCATCCCTCCCCCCCAAGTCAATGCTGTTTGGAGTGCAGCATAAATATGTCCAACCTTCCAGGTTCTGCCATTTCGTGTCAGCAAGAGATGGAGCTGCCTCTGATCTGATGGTCAGAGGAAAGCTATATTTGATCAAGCAGCTGTTTTCTTTTGGTCTACCAGATGTATCCACCATCATCCACTTCCCCCACCTCCCCCTCTTCTTCCTCAGCCTCCTCTCCATTGTCTTCTGTTTCTTTTTCCTCCTCATCCTCCCAGCCCACTGCACTGCCGAAATCACCTGAGTAGCCAGCCACCTCATCTGGCAAAGGCAAATAGACAGAAAGACATGGCCAATCATTTTTAAAAACATTTCTTAAAGAAGCTGGTTGTCATTTACATACCATGCAAATATGGTTTCAGCATCTGCATACAACAGCAGCAAGGCAAATGTAAACTCTGCATTTTCTTTGTGATAAAGGCTAAATAAAAAATCTGATTACTTGGGTAATAAAGACAAGAAGCTGTGCAGCCTTGGCTTTCAAAGAAAAACATGAGGACAATCTTAGTGACTCAGTATTAATACATAACTTCCATGAATGAAAAATGGCCGATTTACAGCAAAGCAACTGCAAAACTGCATTTTCTGTACAATAAAGGCTTAATGGAAAATCTGATTACTCGGGTTACAATCAACAACAAACAAGCTCTGTGGACTTGACTTTCAAAGAAAACCATGATAAGAGTCAGAAAGTGGCTGAAAATGCTATAGTATATAGATATAGTTTTAATGAAAGCAACTGTACTCATGATAGAAGCTAAATGTTGTGTCAAATACATGTTTGAGTGCTATAAAGTGCTTTGGCTTTGACATTGGTCTTTTTAATGGTTATTTTAAGTCCAGTCGGGGGATTTGTTCTTATCACCTGCAGGTCCAGCACAGCCAGTAGTAATTAATCTTGCAGACCTTTATTTCAGTGAGACAACTGCTCTTTTGGAATGGAAATGAACCTGGCCTAATGAATGTAACACTTGGTCTTCTGTCAGAGGGGTGACTGATGTTTTTGTGGATCTAAGCCCTTGTGACAAAGGGGGCCTTGTCCTTCCTCTGTGTGTGTGCGTCTGTCTATCTGTGTGTGTGTGTTTGTGTCTGGGCGTTGTGAGCACTTACCACAGTCAGGGTTGCCATGGATTCTAGAGCCCATTAGCTCTCCTCCATGCTGGTCTACACACCAGCACTCCCCCCTACTTTGGTCGCACTGCAGTTTCCTGTAATAGCCGTCCTCATCACAGCTGGGAATGAATGTACCTAATATGACAAATGTACGTGCTTTCAGTTGACAAGCATGTTTTACATTCAAATTCATGTTCTGCATTTATCAGAAGTATCGAATGAGCATTGCACCATGAGTGAAATTGCAAAATGGTGTGCATACTACCAGCAATAAGTCAAGTAGTGGAACCGAGTGACAGCTTTCATTTCAGTATATCAGGAGCAACCTTGAAAAGGGTTCTGGAACTGATTACTGTATGTAATGGCTATGTGTACAGTAATAAAGTGCTATGCTCACTGCATATATGAATATATAAGAACAAATTGTCATCAACACAATGTCACCTCACATTCATAGGCAGTTTTGAAGGTCATGTAGCAGAATCATTTGTGTTTATTATGGAGGAGGAGCAGGAAAAAACAGATCTGCACTATGGCGATTACGGCAGCTTGTGGCGAGGCATCAGGGGGCATGTGCGTGTTTGGCCGGCTCTGGTTGGGCACTGCATCTGCAGCATGTCCTTGGAGAGTCCTGCAGGCAGCGGAGCCAAACATGCAGCGCTGTCCACGGCCAGCAGCCAGCTCCGCTCTCCTCTAATCCTCATGCCTGATTAGCAGCTAATCCCAGCCTCGTGTTTGTCATCTGCTTAATGAAACTCCTCCAGCACCACCTCTGATGTTTGATCAGTGCATCTTTCACCTGACATTTACCTCTCTTTCTGTGTAGCCCTTTCCATCTCTGTCTCATGCTCAGTCTCTTTTATTCTGTTTCCTTTTTTCTCCCTGCTTATTTCACACCTATGTATTCATCAATTTCCAAATACAAAATTATTTGTGAAAATATAATAAAAACATTAAAGTTACTGACAACTTTTTTCACAATAATGAATATGTGTAGGTAATTAAGCAATACACCAAGTTTTTTGGGGGAGTTTTACACTTGTTCGGATGCATTTTGATACCCTTACACTTTAGTACTTGTTTTCTTTGGGTTAAAACTTGAATTCTCACTGCCCTCCCTCCACCTGGTTCCTGCTTTTAAGGTTTTTCATCCAACACACACACACACACACCTCAAGCATTCACACTTTACATACCCAGCTTCTTCTTGGCTCCTTCTTGCATTTGGATCCTCTCTAGCTCAGCCAGGCAGGGAGGCTCTGAGGAGCAAAACAATCAGAGCATTAGAAGGAAGCAGCGCTAATCTCCTCCAGCCAAACGCTCAGCTCCTCCAGCAGTCCCTGAGCAGGCCAGCATTATGCCATGCAACTCCCTCTGCAGCCACTCTATCAAATCACGCTCCAACAGATTCCATTCCACAAAGGAACTGACAGGTCATAATTTTACATTACTACAAATTCATAAAATGTTAGAATATGAAATTGTGTGTGTATTGTAAGTTTAATTTTGTGTCTGTAGTCTGTAGTTTTAGAATAAATGCATTAAATGTTAAAATGTATGAACATATGGTACACTGATTCTTGAGATACAGGACAAAGCACACCCTACACTGAAAAGTCTCCATTGTATTAAAATGAAATTAGCTTTATATATTTATGAATATTCTTATTGAAATTTGTTAAAATCTGGGCTCTGTAGTCAGAACATACACGTAACCTAATCTATCCTCAGAGGTGACAATGTCAAACTAATAAAAATGTGTACATTTGCTACAAATGCATGCATATAAATATCAGATCAAATGAATTATTTTTTATAAAACACTGGCTGTGGCATGTTTTCTATTTTAGAATATTCCAAACTGGGTCAAAATCACTAGTCAAAGTTTTAATGTGTCAGCACACCTTCACTTCCCTTAAAAATGTTTAAATGTTTCTCTTTTTGTTTTTTTCCAGTAATTGTACAATTTCTGGACACCAGATTCAAGCCCTAAAAGGCAAATGTTCAGTGGACATGTGAGGACTATACTGGACAACCCTAAAACATACGCGAGTTTCTGCCTGGATAGCCTACTGTTTTGAGACCCTGAGTGTTCCAGGCTGAGCAGGCTGTCAACAACCAACATTGAAGTTGTTTTTGCCTTGTGATGGCCATTTCCTCTCCGCCAGGGAAGACAAAGTGTGACAGGCCAAAAGCCACTGCGTTCACCCTGGGAGAGATGAGAGTGCTTGGCCAGAATTGCATAAAACAAGAGCAAAGTTGGCCTTGTGTGTGTGTGGTGCGTGTGTGTGTGGTATATGTGCACAAGTGGTGCTGAGATTTTGCTCTGTGGCATTCTTGTGTTGCAGGGCAGAACATATGCCTGCTTCATGGCCCAAGCATGCCCACTCACATTCACATAGAGGAAAAGAAAGTGTTGAAAGGGATGCACAAATACTGCAGACTTTACATGCTCTTAAACAAAACACACCAGAGCAGTTTAGTATAAACAATAAGTGTAGGGCAAGGCTCACAAACACACACAAAAAGAAGTACAAATACAGGTCTTCAGTCACATTTGTCTGTCATTTTAGTGAGCAGATTCCCTCAGAAAAACAACGCGTCGGCAGCAGAGCTGGGCGGATGGCTCTTTTCCCTCTGCTTAAACAAATCGCTCTCCTCGTATACCAGAAGCGAGGCAAGGTCAACGCATTGCATGTCTCTGTCTCTCTCCCTCTCATGTCTCGCTCACTAGCCAGAGTGTATTTGAAGAATAAGAAAGCTTTGGATTACTGTAATCCAAACATCCCACATATGGTTGAATTCGTTGAATTCCTCTCTCACTGTTTGATTATATTTAGAAAACCAATTAAGACTAATCCAGTGTAGACTGAATGAGTTCTGTCAATGTGAGGGATAAGCCCAGTGACACTGCAGGACTCTTTGCAGATAGTTTGTTGCTCTCAGTATTTACACATATAGCACATCTACAGTACTCTCAAACTTACTCTTCTAGCACCTATAGATGATATACCATAATTCATATTAGTATTTGATACAGTAGTAGTTCCAAACCCTGGTGCTGGAGGCCTCCATACCTTGCATATTGTGTTTTCCTTACTGTAACTTACCCATGTCAATCCAGGAAAGCTGTTAATTAGCTCATGAGTTGGATCAGGTGTGATGTTGGGAGCATGAAAAATATAAAAATGTGCAAGGGGTGAGTTGGAGGGGCTCCAGCAGTAGGGTTGGGAAACACTGATATACCATGAACAGCTTAAACATGGCCATTTTTGTGAGGGTGCATTTATGGTACATCACCACCAAACACATCTGAAGAATAGCAAACTGTTGTGTTATTTGGCCACTTTCCTACGTTTGTACCAAACAGTGTTTTAAACCACTTTATTGGTTTTAGCAAGTTCATCAAACACCGCTATAGGGGTCAGAAAATGCAATGGATCTTCTAACTAATATAAACATATGAAGTTTCTAAAGTTGAGGTCCATGAGGTAGTGCAATGAACTCTATATCCAAAACTGGTATGCAAAACTGAAAGTCTTAAGAGTATGTCATATGTTCTTGCTGTTAACACTCACAAAATTCATTATAAAAGTTTTTAATACACAAATCTGCTCAAGTCTTTGATTATTTGTTGGCATTCAACTTCTTCAAATACAATTAGTTGCTCAACCTTAGAAGCCAGTGGGCTGTCCATGAGGGTGGTGAGCAGTGCTGGCGCTGTTTGCCTGCCATGTGTCCCCCTTCTGTTACACTCAAAGAGTCTAGCTGAACATGGTGTGGGCCATGCCCCTGACTAGCTGAGCCAAGAGCAGTGCAGGCAACCTGACTGGCTTTGTTAAAATTATGTCTAAAAAGTTCTACAGTAACTCAACATGATTAATTAAGTCAACATTATGAAACAATGACATGTTGACAGGGTATGAGCCCTTTAAAGGACTAAATATATCACAATAATGATTGCAAAATGGAATAACTTTATATGCTGTAAGGCGGAAGCAATGCTTTAACTTACTCTCTCTCCAGAAGCAGAGGCACCACTCAGCTGTGGAGACTTTGCCGTCACGGTAGGAATCACAAGAGTTGAAGAATGGCCGGATACATACTTCATACTTGTCCAGGTTTATAGCGGCCAGCTCAGCATGGTCTAGATACAGGTCACTGTTTGTGTCCAGCTTAGAGAACATCCATCCAATGGAGTCTTTACAGGTTGCTACTAGAGTGCGGTCCAAAACTGCATGGAGAAAATAACAATTACTTTTAAGTTATTTTGACAGATAGCTATATTAGGATTGGTATATTTAATGAAACATGACTGAAGCAAGATGACGAAGATTAAAAGTGAATACTTAAAGCAGCACTTAAAGTTTTAGCACAGCTGCAATGGTATACAAACCCCATTTCTGGAAAAGTTGGGACAATTTGTAAAATGTCATAAAAAACAAGGATCTGTGATTTGTTAATTTTCTAAACCCTTAATTTAACTGACAAAAGTTCCAAAATATTTCACTGTAGAATTTGAAAATGTATTTTGTCAATATAATCAAAATTAAAGTTTGATGTCTGCAACACCCTCAAAAGAAGTTGACAGAGGCATGTTTACCACAGTGTTAAATCATCTTTCCTTTTAATGTAACTCTTTTGGAAACTGATGATACCAATTGTTGCAGTTATGCAAGTGGAATTTGGCAAGTGGACAGATGGTGGCTTTTGCATCTTTTGCTAATAACAGTTGGGCCTAGAGAACTCAGCTGTACATAGAATTGATGCATGGCTTTCTCTTTGCATAAAACAACTACAGGTCACATTAAGTGATGACAATTTTCTGAAGTACTCTCAAATCCATGTGGCTGTATTTATCACAGTAGCATGACAGACACCAGGGTTCCCCAACTCAGTGCTCAGCAGTTTGGTGATTTCCCTCCTAATACACATCTGATTCAACTCACACATTAACTGGGAGGTTTAGGAAATTTGAAGAAAGAGAACATCAAACTGTGTTGGATCTTCCAGACCCTCCAGAGTTGGCGCACCCTCCCCTTCTCAGATTCAAATGTCTCTGTATTTTCTGTTTTTTTTCCACAGATATTGAGCAGCGGTGGCCTAGTGGTTTGGACCTTGCCCCTGGGAACACAAGGTCACAGATTCAAGTCCCAGACCGGGCACTACTGAGGTACCCTTGAGCAAGGTACCATCCCACTACGCTGCTCCCTGGGCCCTGTTGATAGCTGTCTGCTGCTCTGCTGCTGGGTTAAATGCAAAGGTCACATTTCGTTGTGGTACTTGAGTGTGTTCACAATGACAGATAATGTCTTATGTACAGTAGATGATAATTAAACACCTAAATTCTTAGCCGTTTTGCGTTGAGGAGTGTTTGGCACCAAGTGATGAAAAGACACAACTTATCATACTGTAGCTTGCAAACTGACTCTTTGGTGTAGGTTCTTTTTATGCCCATGGTCATGATACCCTCACCTGTTACCAAATCACCTGCTTATTATGGAACATTTCAAAATGATGGTACTTCTAAATTCTATATTCTTACTTTGCTTTTGAATTTTGTTTATTTGTTAAATAAAGGTTCAAGACAATTTAAAAACTGCAGATTTGTTTATTGGGTTTTAACAAATGTGCCAACTTTTTCAGAAATAGGTTTTGTATATTCTTTGAAACTAGTCTGAATTTTGAGGTATGTTCCTGAAATAAGATGTTAATTGTGTTTTATGCTTTTTTTCAGTGTAGGTTTTAAGCAGCCTGTGCAAAAGCCTATTGGTGTGACATGGTTCAGCATGACAGCCCTGGCTGAATAGACAGCCCAGAGCCGTGGGGCCTCACTTGATGCAGAGCTGGCTGCAGGCTTGCTCGTGCTGTTCTGTTTGGCATTGCTTTGGAGCAGCTGGAACCAGTCCCGCAGGCGATCCCCCAAATCTGCCAGGTCCTGGCCTGTGCAGCTCTCTGGGGGGGACAAGGAGAGAGAGGGAGACAGGGAGAGACAGGGGTCAGAATGTAAACTGAAGAAAAAGGGGCAAAAAGGAGGCAAAATCAAATGAAATCAGGTAGAGAGAATGGAAAACAGCTTGGGCAGGGGGCAGAGTCAGAGTTGAAATGTGAAAGAGCTCTGTAGGACTCTGTAGTGAAATAACAAGTAGAGCCAATGGACACCCCAGAAATGGTGAGTCAAGGGCAGAAGAATGCCCCACAGAGAAAGCGGGAGAGAGAAATAGAGAGAGAAAGAGTCAGTGTACTGCTGATAAATCAATACAGCCTGAGAACTCTAAGCTCCTAGGGGGATGTCAGAGGAGAAAAATGCCTAGAGGCTATCTCTAAGCAGAAGTGTTCTTAACATCAATATGTCATGCAAGTTTTTTTTTACTATAATGGGATGCAAAATCTATTGTACTATACTATCTCACATTGCATATAACCCTGTTTCTTTCCTGGTCCTACATTAGGTCGGCGCATTCAAAATATGTGACAATATATTAGAGAAGCATTGTTCGCACTTCTTCCCAATAACAATACCTCAGTATCAAGCATCGATCCAATATCAACTCTCTTTATTTGTTATTGATTATGGTAAAACAAGTCTGTATCTACTATAAACGAATAAAAACTGTGTGAAACTTTCATGATGAAGGAATCAACAGAAATGCTTCAGACTGTATTTTAAAACTCCTTACATTGATTTAATGACTCTGGTAAAGTTTTTTTTTCAGACAATGATGATAAACTACTAGTATTAGTAGGTAGGAGATTAGACCCTAATATAAAAATTTTGGGAGGCAATGTTGGCCCAGTTGTAACTGGCCCAGTTACAGTTTTAACAATGCATAAAAACCAGCATTGAATTTTGAGCAGTCACATGTAACCAGTAACCTATGGTGGGCATTGGTGGCCTAGTGATTAGGCATTTGTCCCTGTGAACAGGAAGGTTGCCAGTTCTAACCTGGGTACCACTGAGGTACCATTGAGCAAGGCACCATCCCGCTACAATGCTCCCTAGGTGCTTAACATAGCTGCCTGTTGCTGCTTCATTCATGTTACCTGTGATCAAGAGTTCACATTTTGTTGTGGTGCGCTTTGTGCAACATTGTGTTCACAATGACAAATAAATTACTTATTAATAAATTACACTATTCATTTGATAGGGTCAGTATTAGCTTCAGTACCAATTCAAGTCAAGTCAAGTTTATTTCTATAGCGCTTTTTGACGTTGTCACAAAGCAGCTCCTCGTGAGGAGAGTAGGTTAAAAGCTGCACAAACTTCAACCAGACAGAGGGTGGGTCAGGCTGGTCCAGCGCAATAGGACAATATCACAGGAATCTAGGTATTCAGTACACTGGATCAGTGCATTGCTATACTGTATGTATCTACACATTATTCAGTGGTGTTTTACTCTTCTATTCCACAAAGTAGGTCAATTTCATTTGTAAACCACTTGCATTTAGACTATGTAACAGTCCCTTTGCACCATGACTTTTGTATATCAGGCTTATAGGAAACACTTGAATAAATCTAACCTGTGAGTTCAGTGATTGGTTAATAGGAACACAGCACTGCAGCTGGCTGCTCCTGCAAACACCTGACATGCAGCAGACTTAGCTGGCAGCCTCCGCAACACAATGCTATCCCTGCCGATGCAATAATGAATGAATCATAAGTGTTTACGTGTTACTGCAGTGCAGTGAAGTAGGATGTTGGCACAGCTGTAGTAGTAGCTGTAGTAGCTGGGTGTTGAATGAGACCACTACGTACCATGTATGCTGTCTGTCTCTGTGGTAGGAGCAGCTACGGGAGAACATGGGCAGGGACCAGTGCACTTCACACTCAGTTCCTTCCCCATGAGACATGCCTGCTGCTGAAGCTTACACTGAGGTAAATAGACACACACACACACACACACACACACACACATACACACGTTATTCAGTACAGTAAATAAAACCTTTGTAAGTATTTCTTTTAACACCATTTAAAGATAACAGTGTTCTAGGCCTAACCATAATATTAACCTCAGTAACAGTCCTCTTTTTCCTGTAAAAAAAAAAACAACAACTGAAATTTGCTTTTGTAAAAAGAACTTTACAATGTCATGACCACATTGTTGTTCCTGCCACTGTAGTTCCTCCCTGCTTTTATCTGGTTGGAATGTTTGTATACTGAAGGGGCTGCAGCAGTCATGCATTGCATCACTTCCCTTGCCAATAGTTTGTCGCTAAAGCACAAGCTTTTTAAGGTGTCCAGATTTAGGTTCTGTGCTTAGATGTGGCCTAATATTGTTTTTCAACTTAAAATGTTCAGCTAAAGTAATTAGCTTGTGCTTTATGCAATATTTTTTAACCACTGTAATTATCTTACACTTGATGAGTTTGAGTGTTACGTCTCTGTGTTGAGTTTGGGTGTGACAAAGTGGTTTACTGAACCACACATCAACAAGTGGCAGCTCATTTACATAAAGTTTGGACAGATCAAGCGAGAGTAACTTGAGCAAGGTTTACATCAGCAGTTTAATCTCATCTGTGTTGTCATGTCATGTTACAGCACGATGTCACTGTTTATGTCCCATATTTGCTGCTTAAATTTTCAGCACCCTCCCACCCCCACCCCCACCCTCACCCCCCTTTAAAATGCCTTCCCATGTCCCTGTAGTCAAGATATTTTTACCTTGAAAATCTATGAAAAAACATACACACACACACACACACACACACACAGACAGAATACAATATGCCACAGCATCAGCTGACCACTGTCATGTGGCACTGCATAAAGTCCTCTGAGTGGCGGTGTGTGAGTCCAGATACAGATCAAATATTTATAGATGTGACTGCAAGCAAGAAGATGACTCATTCCAATGACACATCACTATTCAAAAGAAGCTACTGTGGAACCTTATTTTACTTCAGGACCTCAGCACCTTAATAAGGTCAAAAAAGATCTAACAGACAATACATAAATCTTTTTCCCTTTCTTGCTTCTATCTCTCTCTTCTTGAACAGGGTGCTCATCCTCCCAGCCTTTGATGGGACTCCCTCTAGGCTATTTATCTTTAGCTTCTGTGGACCTCAGGGGCCACTATAAATGGATAACCTCTAGCAGCAGGCCAATAACAATGAGACCCAATGTCACTGTACATGCTGATTCATAGGTGAGTCGCAGAGGGGAACATATGAAACTACAAAACATTTGGCCATTATTTCTTCAGTAAACTGCACAAAAGCACAGAGATACTGTCCTGGCCTAGAACAGCACAACAGGCAAAATAAACTACCACCACCATTTTTCACAGATGGTATAATGTTCTTATGCTGGAATGCAGTACAAACCAAAAGCTTTGTATTTTCTGATTCGTCCACAGAACACATCTTCTGGCTTTTCCACATGGCTTTAGCAAACTGTAGGTCTTGAGTTTTCTCCAGTTGTATACAGTCTGTTTGACTGTGGATATATGGAGTCAAAACATTTTTCATTTTTATAACCTTTTCCAGCATCAACTCTTTTTTTGAGGCCTTCAGAAATATTTTGTTCATGCCACAATACACTTCCACAAATATGTTTTGAAGATCAGACTTTGATAGATCCTGTTTTTTTCATTAAACAGTGCACCCACTCGTGACTGATTGTCATACCACTGATTTAAAACATCTGACTTTAATTTCATCCCCAAAATAAGTTCTTATCCTAAAGTTTTTCAGGATTTTTTCATTTACAAATTTGAAAAACTTTTCCACAATAAATAAATTACCAAGTATAAATTTTTTATCTCACTTGTTAAATTAGGTTCTCTTTATCTACGTTAAGAACTTGTGCATAGAATATATTTAAAATTCTAAAGGGTTTGCAAACTTTTAAACATAATAATATTATTAAATGATAACAAGATAAAATAATAAGGAATAAAAATCACATAAAAGGTGTGTATAATGAATTCAGCAGCTGTGCTGTACCTGAGAAGCGTAATTATGCCCATCAGAACCACACACAGGCCCAGAGGCAGACACAGGGCAGGGCTTGCAGCTGTTCTCCTGCTGTCCCAGCACTGGATGCCTCATCCTGTGAAAAACACACTCATTACTGCTACGCTCACAACAATCAAGTGACTAATCTTGTTTTCAACCAATCATCTCTGTCTACATGCAAAATATCCTCCTTTCCTGTAGCACCCTTTGGAGTTATTACTTTCATCTTGCTGCACATTTCCAATGTAATTACCTGATTTTTCATATTTCATTATGTATTACAATACAGGCAGTGAATGATGCTGAGACCATGCAATGGAGGTGGTCTTTATCTTTGTCTAGTAGGTAAACATATATAAAGTGCAGCATACTAGTCAGCACACCTAGAGGTTGGTGAAAACACAACAAATGACATTTACATTACATGTATATTCTGTATTGACATGTATAGGTCTATGTCTGCATTCCTGGTGTCAAGTAGTGCAGCAAAAATGTAAAAGATGCCTTCTATTTCTGCAAAACAAGACTCTATACAACTTTCATCAACATTTACAACTCAAATTGTATTAAACTTTAATGGACTTAATTTAAAAAAAACCTCTTCTGCTTACAAAAATAAATAGTAGTGTTGCAAGTTAGAAATCTACACTTTTGACAGAATTTTTGTGTAAACTAAAACGTTTGTCTGTAGAATCTTTAAATCTTTGCTTGTCATCATGTTTTTCTTTTTCAGTCATGTGGTGATGAAAAATCCATGACTTTTAACTGCTTTCACTGAATGACCATACTCCCTACACAGGTGCAGGATGAGACAAGGCATTAATTGTTTTGGGTTTTTTTTTGGAAAGGGTGAATATCTCCTAAGATTTTTGAGAATAAATATTTCTGAAAACATCTCCTGATATAGACTAAATTGTTTTCCTCTCACTTTGTCTTGTGAACTTCTTTGTAATACATGATGTAGAATTGTACTGGAGCACAAAATCTTTATCTGTCAACACTGAAATTCATATTTACATATCAGGGGTTAGTTTACTAATGTGCATTTATAAAGGGTAGACATCAGGGTGACTGCGCACTGTGCCAAGGGAAATGGGAGCAGCATGCCTCATGGATACATGCTGTGCTCAAGGACACAGTAGTCATCAGAGAAAAGATATAGTGTATGAAGCTAGAGCCTTTCAGAACAAGGCCAGTGTTCATGCTGTCCACAGAGGGGGATAAAAGTAGGAAGCCAATGCCCCATACATTGTTGCACCATGGTATAACATAATATGACAGTTCTGACTGTTAGAATAATTTTTATGTCTGCAGCATTGGCCCTATCATGGAAGATCGCAAGTTTGATCACTGGTGGTGCTGTACCAATCTATGGCAGAGAGTCAAAGAGAGCACACTTGGCTTCGCTCTCTCTGGGTGGGTAGATTTGCCTCCTTCTACCCCATCACTCAGCACAGAGCTAGCCAACATGGGCATCTGTTAGCTGACGCAGCAGAATTGGCAGTCTGTGCTCTCTTTCAAGAGTGTCATGCTGTCCAATGACATTACATTAATGGCAGTTCCAAAAGAAGTGGTGGCTGGCTTCTTGACTCAGAGGAAGCACTTGCTAGACTTTACCCTCCCAGTGTTAGTGGTATGGTGTGATACAGAGAGTTGTAATTATTAGGTGGAACGGGACTAATTTGGGCAGAAAACAGAGAAAAATAAAACAATAATTTATATTTATTTTATATATATTTATTTCATATACATTTTATATATTCATACTTAATCATTCAGTTTGCATAATTTCAGTGTAATTATTCATACGGAGAGGCTTGAATAAGGTTTTGAAGCCAGTATTTCATTTTGCCAATGGTTTTGTATGTGTGTATATTTTAAAGACATTTTAGCAATGAACAGTAAACGAACAATGAAGACTGCAAAAACAATCAGGAAAACCTCTAATAAAGGGTCTAAATGACATGGGTGGTGGGGTACATTTTCTGTAATTAGTTGTGTAACAATGTGTAGGCATGCCTGACGGAGCTCTGAAAAGCAACTTCTAAAGCAGAGAAACGTCTCAGCAAATAAATGTCTTTACATTAGAATAAGCCACTAAAATAAAGCCATTACGAAAATTGTAACAGCTCTCAACTCTTTCAGAGTGATTATCTTTGAACATTATACATATAGAAATGACTGATGCTGCATTGTCTCCTGTTTATTTGTTCTTATTTTACAGGATGATAACTAGATATACAATGAATAACGTAAAAAACAGAAGCACAGGTGAGACAGATAGAGAAAGAGAGACAGAGAAAGAAAGGAAAGGAGAAAGAGAGAGAGAGAGAGAGAGAGAGAGAGAGAGAGAGAGAGAGAGAGAAGGAGAGAGTGTTCCTTAGGTGAGGTAAGGGTTAGGCTCACCTGTATTCCAGCTTTTTTCGGTTGACACACACAGCACGCTGATAACCCTGGGCAACACACGTCTTGTGCCGGCTGCACTTGACCTTCTGGCAGGGGTCTTTAGTAGTGTCCACATCTGTAGAAGGGTAGAGAACCATCAGCAAGCTGTTACATACTATCACTGTTCAGCATAAAGAACTGATGTAATCTGCCAGACATATTGTAAAACAGATAATACGCCGCCAACGTCTCAGCAATGCTTTGAAATTTAAACGAGATGAAAACACACATTCACAGTTCACTGTCACTTCTCCACAAGGATTCACAAGCTAATCGCTTTAAACCATTTCACAGGGTAGAGATATCTAGTGTTGCTGCCCGTAATATCCAGATGCAGTGATTCCGCTAATTGTTAGTGACAGATAAGCAAGACGGGGGCAGTAATTACCTTACTGAGATGTCTTCACATCTTCACCAGCATTAGTAGCGCTCCTTCTTTCAGTGCCAATTAAACCTGTGCTTAAGTCATAAGCTTGTCATGTCATCTGTTCGCTACCTGGAGGCTACACTGGCATCATCAGCAAACAAATTATCATCTTCCCGGAATGAGGAACATTTAATTTTTCTTCAGACTATTACACACATACAGATTATACAAGCTACAGCAGCACTGAGTGTTCTATAAGCCTCACTAACCATCACTACAGCTTCATACCGATTAAAGAAAACACAAGACTGATGATGTTGCTATAGCAACAGGCCCACTATAGAGCACTGTAATACTGGACTGTGATGAGCAGCACAAATTTCACTACACGTTCACATACATACACCTCCTTTACCTCCCCACCTCTCGCCTGCCCATTCTCACCCTGAATATAGCTTATAAAGTGTGCCCAAAGAGCTTAACCCTATGAAATATGTAATTAGAAACCCCATGTCCAAGTGGAGTCAAATCCAGCTTAAGGAGATGAAGAAAATCCCAGCTGCTTTAGCATCAATACTACCACCGCTTCCTGGTCTCATCATTGCAACTCATCCTTTGTTTACACATGCTGCAGCGTTTAATGTGATCATCAGTGTCTGAGGCTGAGAGTAAAGAGCCCCAACCCTGAGCTAATGCGGCCAGTAAGCGGGGCAGACAGGCTGACGCAAAGTACTTTAGTGCTCTCACATGTCCGAGTATCTGAACAGAGGACGAATAGGCTATATGTTTTAAGATTAAAGCTTCTGGCATCACACCATTCTAATTCTATAATGATTTTTTGCATCACAAAATATCAGATTTCACCCTGCTTTAATTTGATGTGATTGGTATGGGATTATGAATATTAATTTATGCCAAACTGATGCAATCATTACAATAAAAAAGAAATGAAATGCACACATTACCATATGTATCAAAATGAAAAAAAGACAAAAATGCAAAACCTCTTACTTTGTTTTTTGAGTCACTTGGCCTCTAGCAATTCATAAGGGGGTTGCATTTAAAAAACAACATGATGATTTTGTGTCAGACCTTAAACTGAATAGAACCACTTGCATTGAAATGTGATCAATGCACAGCTATATTGCTTTCCACCATTTAGTTCTTCAAACCATGTTGAATCAATACAATGGATCTCATACTTTATTTTGGCATGTTTCCCCATATCACTGTTCAAACCCAATCTTGCGTGCACATTGCATTTTACTGTTATGATCGTTTTTCATAGCATTTTGTGTTTCCCACTGTTGTAATTCCATTTTAATTGGCACAAATTCCTCTTAATACACCATTATTTTGAATTGAATATTAATTAAATATGATCACATTTCATAATCGATTGTAACCTTCAAAATCAGTCATCTTGAATCTTCTACATCACCTTCAGATTAGTGTGTGTCAGTTTACTAATGTTTACACCCTTACTTAAAGCCTTGATTAAAGCATCCAGGAAGATGAAGGTGACTTATTCACATGAATCACTGCCATTGACAGATTTTGTTGCTGACAGTTTCTAAAGAATTATAGAGATTATAGAGTTATAAAGACTAAGGATGAGCTAATTGATCAAGCAGTGTTTTAAATAAGGCATTTTCAGATACATCAATAGTATCTATTGCAGAATGGCAGTAACAATGTAATAGGACATAATGCTAGACACTAGTTCTAACTCTGCTTGCTTATTAGCAGCATTTTTGTCCTTTACGTTGATCTTATGCTTACAGAAAAGCAGATAAGATGGCATTTAATTGAATTAAACTGCACTTTTGCAGTATTATGCTGGTCATTTTTTTTTACAGCTGTAACAGTTAAACAGGTGGTCAAAACACACTCCTCTGTATGATTTTATTTTTCCCCACTGTAGGATAAAGCCTGTTCTCTTTGAGGTACAAAGAGTTCTGCTCCCTCTAAGATCAGTGTGCTATGCACAGCTTGTCATTTGTCCCTTTAAGCCCAGAATTAAAAGCCTTACAGGGCACTCAACAGATATTTGTCTTTTAAACAGAGAAATCACACATCTTGAGTTAAATGGGTCTGAGAAAATCTAGCAGGTACTCTGTTTTATTAATCTGAAATGACACCATTCATTTATTTAGAAGGTCAAATAAGGAAAAAGAGAGGACTCTCTCTATGTTCATACATAACTTTCAGAGCAAACAGTTTTGCTAGTGTGTTTGTATGTCTGTTGTAACTGACCCTTTATGTAATGAATGTTGGTTGTTGGAAGTATGTTCAAGCTTATAGATTTTAAAGATGTTTTTTTTTTTTTAAAAAAACATACAAACAAAACAATACCAGGGTCGAACCACAAAAACACAACAGAGGGAAATTATACATGGTGAAACAACAGAGAACTGACAAAGATTAAAGCAAACACAAGAGACTAAATACAAAGACAAGACAAAATACACTGTGGCAAAGGAGGAGTCAACAAACAAGGGTCAGGTGAACAGAGAGGAGCTAAGGTGGGACAAGGGTGTGGCTAGAACATAAACAAAACACGAGACATGTGCGTACCATTTCAGAGATACAAGTTAGATAGAAGTTTTATCATGCCAAACATGCAGAATAATAGTGATGCTTTCAAAACACTGAGAAAATGCCTCTTGACAAAACTATTGATGATTTTTATGCAATTAAACATTAAACAAATATATTTGCATGTATGGACACTTTAGACTACAACAGTCCAGATAATATTTAAAAAATACTGTCACAAAAGGTAAAAGTGCTTATGAACTGTCAGTTGTCAATCATCATGAATTTCTGTCCAATGGTTTGTAGGGTTGAAGATGCTTCATAAGACATTACACTGAGTGTGAATCAACAAATTTGTGGACCTCTGTGCTCATATGTCTGCAGCTTAAGTGGATTCATGCTTGGTCGGAACAAAGCCAATGTCACTCAGTACTAAATCAGGCCCCCAGGGCTCTTACTGGGTCTTTAGAGAATCTAGCAATTACCCATTAATTACATTCTGAGATATTTGCTAATGGACTTCCATATTCTGTGGACTTTATTTGAACTGCAAATCAAGACACTATGTTCAACTGTGCCTGGACATTGCTGTGTTCCAGCACACAGAAGAGACGACCTCATCTTGGGTATAGGAGCAATTATATCTTGTTAGTGCCTGGCAGCTGCTTTGAGGAAGAAGGTTGTCCACAGTGATAAGGGCTGCTAAGCACAGGCCACTTTGAGCGGAAGGACACAGCCATCATAAGTACTCATCATCAGACCAAACTTAAGCCATTTAGACCCCTGTAGAAATGTGTGTTCTGTTTAAAAGCAACCTGAAAGACCATTCAGCATGTAGTAAGTGGAAAGCATAACGCAATTTCTAGCTACTCTTCCCAAGAACTGAACAACACAAGTTTTCTGATCTGCTTCTTTCAAAGAATGCTTACACCGCTCCACTCAGACCTGACTATGAGGGAAAACAGAAAGAACTGTGTTTATTGTGAATGTGTGAGAGACTTACTTTCATTTGAGGTTTGACTTTCATCCCATGATCTGATGTAATCATCCTAAAGGAGAGAGAGATTTTTTTGTTGAATATACTGACAGTATATACCTTGAAATTAGTCCAGTGAGCTTATGTTATGTTCTGGATTCCAAATAACCAAATCATCATGGGTTTGAAAAGAAAAAAATGAGAGACAGAAAGATGATAAAACAGTTTAAAACCAGGTGGGGTGTGTGTGTGTGTGGGGGGGGGTTGATAGATGGCTATACATTTTAAATTTTGACACTCACACATACACACACACAGCACACAGGAGTTAAAGTGATGGCTTTGAATTTCTCATCTTAAAAGAGACATCAAAGAAAAGCAAGGGCATGAGACAGATTTAGACAGCGTTACTGACCTCCACTTCCTGGTGAAACGTGAGGCAGATGAGTCAAAGAGAAAAGAAAAGGAGGCAGTTAGAAAAGAACAATGAGTCTCTTAGGAGAAATTATAAAGAAAAAAAAGAAGATAACATACAGCAGCTTAAAATATCTCTTTGGCCCCCAGGCAGAACTTTTGATATTTAATCTGCGTATTCCCCGATGCACAGACTAAGAATATGCCAACACTGTTTATCATGCACTTACTATTCATCAGAGTCGTCAGAGTCATACACATGAAAGCATTATCGTTAATCATTCACCTTGCAATGGTTTAGTGGCTGTTCTGAATGTAAATAAGCAGTATAAATGCAGCCTGAAGGGACTGCCTCTCAGTCAACCCCATAAATGTGTAATGACAAAAAATGACTATGATTCTTCACTCAGTGAAGATTACATCAAATGGTATTGCAAAAAATAGTTCCGCAGTTTTCTTGACCTACTCCAACGATAAAATACAGGACACTCTGTGAATTTATTTGCAAGAGCTGTACACTCTCAAGAAATACGCTGCCATAAAAATTTACAGTATATAAAAGAGCTGCCAGAAACCCTTTCTTGCCACAGAGTGTGACACTGGGAATAAGCATTCCTCATAAAGGAGAGCAGTGCTTTGGCATTTCATTTAGAAGCCTATTTCACTGAAGAAATTTGCTCCATGATTGGCACAAAGTCAACTGAGCCATTAGCACAACCTTAATCAAAGTGCCTCTGCCAATTAAAGGGTTTCTGCTCCATCAAAACGGATAGTGGCTTAAATTCTTTAGTACAGTGAACTCATGTCCTTCTCTAACAAGCTAACATCTTAAACCTTTGTTAATCTATAGCAGTCATGATGCTGGTAAATATATGTTACTTGAATGCTTTTTACTGCCCATGGTATGCATGGGTGTAAATGAGATGTTATGTAGAGGAAATCAGTGCTACTATGAAGAGATGATGCTATTTCAAGAGGTTTATTTTTTAATGCAAATTGGACATATTTCCAACCAAACACGATCATTGGGCACTTTGACATGCTCTCCCACTGACACTATGAAGATTTTACACTCAGATTGTACAAAGTAAGTGAAAATGTTCTGCCAATGTGTTCCACATCTCTGCAATGATAAGCAAACACAAGCATGAGTCACAGCATTGAAACATTGCCATAACACACAGAAATATTTTCACAACATATCTCCAGTTTTGCAAGGCCCCTAATACTAACATTCACCTGCTAAATTTGAAAGTTATCATTATACAGTGATGTACAGCAGAAATGATCGATACACCTACTTATACCTTTATATTTCTTATATTTATAAAAGTTCTAGCAAGTCATGAAATAATCAAGTACATTAAGATTATCAAAGGGTCACAGCAAGATTTAAATGTTAGAATGCAAACTGGAATTCTTTTATCTCATCACAGTTTGCAAAGCTGTCATGATACTATAAAGTCTTATGGCTCCTTTAGGGACCCTTTAAAGCACATTACACACCCATTATGTGAAATAACTGAGGAGCCCCTATATTTAGCATGTATGAGTCTTCCATTGTGGCTGCATCTGTACTGCACTGTGTGGAGGAGAGACAGTGTGTCCAATGTAGTTTTGCTATTCACAGCTCGAACACTCCGCACAACCTTCTAAGACATATTAGCAGCATCAGTGCTGGACTTCAGTAGAGCTCAGTGAGCCACAGACAGGCTCGGTTTGAAGCCACAGACAAGCTCAGCTCACAGTCTTCACAGGCTGGTATTTTAGATAGTAAGAGAAAGATATGAAAAGACTCTTACTGTCTGTTAGAGTGTCTGCATTATCTTTCATGAAACATACAATAGGTAAACACTGAAACCTTCCTGGAATAGCGTGATTTTATTCAATAGTATTGCACAATGCATAGACACTTCAATCCTATTTTAATAGTTCAGCATGGAAAATTTTTATAATAATTTATTTAATTAAGCAAACACTATGTTCATGTATTGTTTTGACTTTAGGTGAAGCAATTTAAATATGCTCATTTGACTGGTTACCTAAATGCTTGTAGAAACACACAAAATTAGGTATAACGGACACAGGATGGTGAATGTCTGTTCTTGTGTCACTGTTAACCTTCCCTTCAGACCATGTTAAATATAGAGATATATACATATGTTGTTCCTTATTGATTTATTTAATATTTGAAAAGAGTTGTACTTATAAAGAGGTTGAAATCAAACATTGAAATACTACATGAGTATCAACATCAAAATTCTGGTGTCATGACAACTATAATGCACAGATTTTTCATTGTTCAGATCATGTAACCTCAGTGCTAATTTTGTCTGAGAGTTCTCATTTGAAGTAAAGTGAGTGCCATGCTATCAGATCTGTCAGATATTCCAGAGAGGTGGAGGAATGATGTTTGCCAAAGATATATCACTCACAGAACCCTGCCTCATCATTAAGCATGGCACAACACGTCACTTCCTTATGTGAGTGAGAGAATGTTGATTGACAGTCTCTTAATCCCTTTAATCTCCATAATGAAACTAAGCATGTCAGACATGCACTCCACAAATTGAACTGTGTTTGAGAGGCATGCCTGTGTGATGTTAGCCTTTCATTTTGGTTTGACAAGGTTTTGTGCACACATGTGGTGTTGAGAGCTAACTCAGTAGGAGAAGGGGGTGAGCAGGTTAACATCATGTCATCAGTCTTTATATTTGAGAAACATCATATTGTAAATGTGAATTGTGGTTCTAGTGTCACATGCAACCAAAGGTTAGAAAGTCCAGCATGATATGGTAGATGACAATACTCTATAATGTAGAAATGAACCGAAAAATCCATAATGTAACATGGTAAATTATTGGACAGAATAAGGTCTAAACAAAAACTTGAATTAATTCCAATTAATGTAATCAGAAGTCGGTAAGTAATTTTGCATGTTTCTTAATGAGTATCTTGATAATGTTCAAAGCAAGTAACATCACTGTTCTCCAGCCAGAAAACTAGAGATCAGTTTTCCTGTCCAGACAAGCTTGCTACGCTACACTAGTAGAGTCCTTGGGCAACATTCCTAATGCACCTATTGTCTACATCTGTAACACAACTGAGTTGTAAGTTGTGCTAGATAATAGAGTCTGCCAAATGTGTAAATGTATTGTAATGGGATCCACATTTTTATACATGCCATGAAATCAAAGTAGTTAGTAGATGACATCTTCAGCACAAATATCCAACAGCACCTAGATTTCTGAATAATGTGCAACAATTCAAAACCCCACAATTTTTCCCTCACAAAAATTGAAAAATTGAACATAAAAAATATTCTGGTTTACTGACCACTGCATTACACAAAAGCAGGCATACGCTTATGCAGAGTGGATTTTTGCTGGTTGTTATCATACAAAATATTGTACAAAACCCATGTATTTTCACCCACATAGCAAAAAATATAATATTTAATATATTAACTTTAAAAACTGTGACAGAAACGTTCCATCTTAGTGGCTGAACCCCAAATGTTACTGTAATTCATGGTAATGTTTTGGCCCTCCTGGTGTGTGACAGCAGGCCAGTCACAGCACACACACACTCTACAAAGCCACGTTGTTATATCTCATGCAGAATGTGACATTGTCCTGCTGACATACGCATGGACATCACCTCCTCGTGATTGCTAGTGCATTGTAGTAAGTATAGAGCAGGTAAAATCTGGCTTATGGTAACACTTTCAACACTTTACTGTTAAAATATTGTTGCATTCTCAGATAAAAACGCATGTGTAAAAAGGGCTGGAGATAAAAAATACAATCAATAAAAATGCAAATAAAAAAGTCTGAAACTGCTTCTGTTAAGAAAGCTCAAGTTTAAGATCTTGTTTGCATATTCCAGACTTTTTCGGAATATAAGAACTGCAAAGACCAGTATTGTGATTAACATATTGTTAACAAAAAATATATTGTGCAGCCCTACTCAGAATCCAGTAATTTTCTCTTTACTTGAATTGTACCACAGAAAAGCCAGTTATAGTACTCTCTAAATGGCTAGGCATGTCAGTGTAAACCTAAGGGCCACTTCAGTACACAGTACACACATTCTCTGCTCTCTGTCCCATATGTAACGAATAATACCACTTACAGCCTGTTCCTTCCTACCCTCAATGGCCTCTTTTAGATCATTTCTTGTCATAAAGCAACCTTAAAGTGATTTTCGACAACTTAAACCAAGCTCTTCTTTTATTAGCTGCAACCTTTCAGCCCCATTTACACACAAACCAGAAAGTCTCTACAACAAGCTTTATTGCACTATAATGAAAACATGTAGGAGGCCTACAGTAAAGTTGCCCTCCATAATTGATCAAAGTCAGGCACATCCGTGTGGTGGAGGTTTCACAATAGTGTGGCATCCTACGCAAAGATCGCACTGCAGGGCCGCTGACAAGCATCTAGGCTCCTCACAGCTCACAAGCACACATGTTCACATTCAGTTGCTTTTCAACCGGGAATCCAATCAGTCATGTACTGAGGAAAAAAAGACTGTACCCACCGGAATGCTCCCAACTATGTTTTCACTGTCATAGCGCGACTGGAGAGGACAGGCAGGCATAAGCCTCCTACTTGATTTATGCATGAGGGCCTTTTTTGACTAGGCTTTTCAGATTAACAGCAGCGCAGCACATCAAAAGCACCGCTAACAGCCCACTCGGCTGATTTGCAGCCCCCAAGCCTTCCTTCATGTGCAGGAGGAAGCTTGAAGGTCTGCCATTCTAAAGCAGTTTTCAGAGCCAGGAAGAGAGGCAGGCAGTCCCTCAGAGGCAAATTTCTGACCCAGACAAAGAGATCAGCTGAAGAAGCCCAAAGGCTGTACAGAGAATACAATGAAGATCTCAAAGAGAATGCCCTGCAGTTGCTTGTCATTGCCTATTGTCTATTAGGGAAACATAACCGTGGGTGGAAGGCCTGTGCTATGTGTTGTAGGCTGTGTGTTCACCTTTCAGATTCCAAAAAACTGATGTGAGATGTAAAGGATGATCCCCATTATGTGTAATGATGAATGAGAGCCGGAAGCGTTAAGAGGCTTTCAGACAGATTGAGCTTGTATTTAAGGCGTGACTTGAGGTTAATGAATGTTATGCCATAGGGTTTAGAGTAGTCCATGTTTTGACTTTGTCAGTCAGGTAGTATGAATCCAAGCACATGCACTGGGAGTACCATAATCTTCATGGACATTCCATAAATTATAGTATATAGCTATTTGCAATATTAAATCATGGAAATTCAGTTTCATGATAAATGGTGTATTGTAAAGAATTATATGTCATATTTTTTCCATACCTGGAGAGACAGGCATAGGAGAGATGGGAATCTCTAGTAATCCCTTCAAGAATAATAATAGCAAGCAGAAAACTGCAATACCTTCACTGAAAGTACTCATTTCACATAATCTTCCTCACGTGCTGGAAATGACTTGTAATTGTATTGTTTATTGATAATGTTAGGCTTATTATTCTATAACTTAATCATTTAGCTTTTTAAATAATTACTGAATTACTTCACAGATTGTCATCTTCCTCACTTACACTTAAAAAAGGTTACATTGTTAAAATGTGGTTACACACAAATATAAACCCCATTTCCAGAAAAGTTGGAATATTTTGCAGAATGCAGTAGAAACAAAAATCTGTGATATGATAATTCATGTTAACCTTTGTTTAACTGACAAAAGTAGAAAGTAGTAAAATGGAAAGATGTTCAATAGTTCAGTAGTTTTACTCACCTATTAAATTAAATTCAATTTATTTTTGTAAATAAACTGGCTGCAACACACTCAACAAAAGTTGTGTTACATCACCTTTACATTGATAGCACTTTTTATTTATTTTAGATCTGAGAATACTAATTATACTAGTTTTGCAATTGGAAATTGTGGCCATTCTTGCTTGATATAAGACTGCAGCTGCTCAAGAGTCTGTGGTCACCATTGTAGTACCCATCTCTTCATGATGTGCCATCTTCAATAGGAGACAGATCTGGACTGACAGCAGGCCAGTCAAACATACACATTCTGTGTCTACAAAGCCACGCTGTTATAACTCATGCAGAATGTGAAATTTTCCTGCTCACATACATATGGACATCCCAGGGAGAGATGTCGCCTTCATAGCAACAAATGTCTATCTAAAATCCTAATATATGCCTCAGAACAGTACCTTCACATACATGCAACTCACCCATCCCATGGGCACTGATGACCCCTATACCATCACAGATGCTGGCTTTTGAACCTTTACTGATAACACTTTCATCTTTGGCATGGAGAACACCCACTTTTTCCAAAAAGAAGCTAAAATGTGGGCTCATCTGACTATAGACACAGTTCCATTATCTCTGAGACAAGTTTAAAAAGCTTGCTGGCATTTCTGCATAGAGTTGATGTATGGCTCCCTCTGTGCATAACAGTTTCAGGTTGCATTTCTTGATGCAGTGACAGACTACCAGGGTTTTTCAAAACACTCCCAAGCCCAGGAGGGTATTTTTGTCATAGTAGAATGATGGTTTCTTAGGCAGTGCTGCCTGAGGACTTGAAGATCACAACAGATGATCACCATAACCTATCCTTTCTTGCAAAGACTAAACCTTTGATGGATGGTACTTCTGTACTCAATCGTGATACCTTATGATATCAATCACAAAATATTTATCTATTTTTCAGGATTTCAAAATGCATTAAAGACCATTTTTATAGGAGCTACAGTAGAACCATCAGAGTGTTGGCCCTGTTACCGACAGATTGCAAGTTCTACTTCACAGTCCAAAAGAGCTCTCTGCATGTGTATGATGGCCCTTTCACTACCCATCACTAGCACCAATGTTAGCCAGAACAGGCATCTGTTAGCTGGCATAACAAAATTGGCGGTTAGTTTTCTTCTCCAAGCACATTAAACTTTTCACTGGGTTTAGCAGTTTGAAATCAGAAAGAGCATTTGTTAAATTTCACCATCCCAGTGTTGCAAGTGTTCTGTGGTGTTGGGGGAGACCAGGCTAGTGGGTGGAACTGGACGGAACTGAGGAGAAAAAATCTTTTTTCATTACTTTTCCTTTTTTTCATAATATAGTGTATGTTGCTGAGAGTGGACTTTAAACATACACTAAAATTAAATCTATTTTATAATCACTATCACTTTTTTTGCCAATACACCAGAATATACAGCCATTCCCAGTACACAATGCAGGCTTTGTTTCTCCTTGGTAGGTGTTGTGCGAATAATTTAGACAAAACAATCTCCTTGTGATCCAGTAAAACCCTCCTAATCATTAGTCTTTAATACATTAGGCTCTTCAGTCTCAATAACACTCTCTCCAACCCAAAGCAAGTGAATGACAGCTCTGAAAGTGAGAGTGAGAGGGTGCAATACATGAGAGGCAAGGAACCAAACGATGCCTTTAAATGAGCAAATCTGACACAAAATGCAGTCAATAATACATTCTCCCCCAAAGTAGTGAAAAGAACTGAGGGACTCGACTGCTATGGAGCAGATCTTGACAGCTTTGACAGGTCATGTCAACCTTACACCTTTATCGAGCTCATTGGGCCTGATCCCAGTACACCCTGACTCATTACAGCTGGAAGCAGACAGCACTGCTCTAGCATTTGGAACAATGTTGCACCACTTAACCTGGGAAGTCATTGTTACTTTGAAAGTGGCATTTATATTCTGAGATACAGCATGTTTGTGAAAAATATGGCCGATAATTCAGTAAATATATTTTTTTTAAAAAGGAGAGAAGAATGAAAGTATCTACCAACAGGTTTGTGAAGATTTTATCAAAGACAACCAAATAGTAGTAACTGTTTCAGCACCATAACATACATGTCCTCCACAGCAAGCCAGTGTGCTTGTATCAGTCTGTGTCTGTGTCACTTGTTCTTCAGTGCGTGCTAAGAAAAAAATGGAAAGGCCATTGGATAGATGGAAATTTTGGTCATAGTTCAGTCAGAGCAGTAATAGCATTAGGAGGCTTGTAAATGTGATGAAAAGGCCTGCTTGGGGACATCTGAGAGCTGGGGCAGGTCTGAGCCTGGACTGGAGACTCCAAATTAGCCTGGGCCTGCCACAGTCTGCACCTGCACTCTCCAGATAAAACGTTCAATTCAGCAGAAAAGGGCATGAACCCCAGTAGCAGCATGATGAAAGACTAGTTTCTCTCGACTCAATTAAAGCCCACCTACGCTTCTGGTGTATAGCCAAGATGGACTAGTGCAATCCCCCCACCCCACCAGCCTCCCACCCCCCGCACTTTCCTAACTTAACTTCATCAGGTGCCACATCAATGCTCTTTATCACAAAAATGAAATGTTCAAGACTAAATGCTTGTTTGCTTTTAAATAGGTTATTTTTTCCCTCATGGGCACACAGCATACATGTGCAAAGTATGCTCTGCGAATAACTTTCCAACATCCACTAAATGGCTGATGTATTTTGTCAAAATTAAAAATTTTTTATATAAACTGTAATTGGAGAGTATGTTTCCATTACTTAGTGATGTAGGTTTGTGAGTAGGCTTATCAGTGCTGGTCATAAACCAGGAAACCAGAGTACCAGGAATTCATTAAAAAAACAGGTGTAGTACAAACAGTCTTTATGATGCAATCAGGAAACTTTATGTCTCCTCCTTTTACTAATCAGAATTATGCTGTCTGGCTGTGTGCCTGTGCTGCTTAATGTTTTTGTCTCAGCCTAGCATTTAATGGTATTTTTGGCTTCATTTTATAGCACATTATCCATAATCATGACCCATATGTCATTCTGTTGTGATGATGACACAGTGACAAGGGTATTCCCACCTCCACAGTCACGTGGCTGCAATCCTGATGGACTAGCGCCAGTCAGGGCATCGCCAAGGGGCATTCATATGGCTGAGACATGTACCCAGCATGTCTGTCATAAGTGCTCACTCACAGCAAAGTATCTCACTTATTACTGATGGTGATGACAGACACATCAGCATTTCAGCTGATCCTGCTATGATAGTAGTGCTGGGCAGTACTAATATAATTAATTTCTGGTATAAATATAAATATTTCCTATATATATTACAGTATTATGATATCTGATTAAGTTTGCGTTTATAAAGTTAATGGACATATTGCCACTATCTAGACAAAACTTTACAAAACAAACTTACAAAAAGGGACTTTACAGGAGAAAGAGAAAAAAGGACATTCTTAACTTTATAATGCTAGTTAAAAGTAATTAAAAAAATTAAAGTCACTGTTCATCTGGCATTGTTGAATTACAAAAGAAAAAAACTTAGACTTAAACTAGCGATTAATGGTTTTGTTCCAACAGCAACAATGTGCTTCTTGAACACTGTTAGCTGCAAAATCAATGTATAGGCAATGGACAAAAATCTAGTTTTGATTGGACTGTTTGGCCCTGTTATGCATCTCTTAAAATTACATTAAAGGAAACTTTGAACTGAAGAATATATAGGAATTCCAATGTTTCATAATTCAATTGCTGAGATGCAAACATGGTCCTTTATTGTGGCTTGATGTGTGCTGCAGTAAAAATGACCAATTCTATAAAATGGTGGTGACAGCACCAGGGGTCTCAATGTCTGCAATGATTACAAATAGGGAATCAAATACACTGCCTGCATCAAAGTAAAGCCATTTAATGTACAATCCAAAATTAGAAGTATACATGCAAAAGCAAATCTTGCCAATTTGTAGCTATTTCAATTTCTATCCAAAACCACCCTAACTGCCAAAACCCATACCTAATTTTCAGACATCTGGTTCCTATCACTACCCCTGTGAATAACACTGACTTGGTAAGTTTCTCTAAAATCAGACCACTCTGAAAGACTTTGTTTACATCTTCATTAATTAATTATTTAAAAATGAAGGAATTCTCTTTCAACCACACAGAAACCTGAGAAACTATGAATATTGTAATATTTATGTAATATTCATGCATTTTCTTTTGTTCTTTAAAAACAGAAGCGTCCAGAAAATGGCACACAATGCAAAAATATGTACTATTATGAGAGTCCAATAGTCATATAGCAGCGTAAGCAATTACTGCCCAGCACGATAGGGCAGTTAAATTATTTCATCCAGTGTGCTCTACTCAACTCCACACAAATGCAAACCAGCATGAATGTATTTTAGCAGTGATTAATGCATGTGCTTAGTAAAATCAAATAAATCTCATGATTGAGCTCTGCCAATAGAGACATTATGAATTGTGACGAGGATGCTCATCCATCTTGACAACACCTCCCTTACTGCAGTTAAGACATCCACCAAATGAAAAGCATTCTAAGCAGCAACCTTACTAAAACCACCCCCCACCTTAGTCCAGTGTGCATCCTATAGTAATGACTGAGGAACCAGGGGTACTGGGGGAGCAGATGCACGAAACATTTTTGCTTCATTAAAAATGTAGTGGTGGCATAACAGGTGCAGGCTGACACATCCTTCCGCTGCTGAGGGGAAGCACTGCTTTTTAATGAGCTCCTTCTATACACAGAAAGAGAGAGAGAGGCTGCCAGCCACCAGAGGATTGGCCAGCTCCATTCGTTGTTTATTTTCAGTGGAACAGATGACAGATTCACTCCTGCTTTCTGAGAAACTCTCCTTAACAGTTGAGGGAAGAGGGTCAATCAGACAGAGTAACTGCTATACAGTTACACATAATGAGTCTAATCCTATTATACCAGTGAGATGTTCATTAGAATAAGATGTTACAGCAGCCCCCAAAATATTATTTTTAAATTATATA
>JBBPDA010000145.1:19594441-19626785 GCA_037974385.1 Arnoldichthys spilopterus
TACCAATCAGTCAAAATATTAACACCACTCATGAGTAAAGTGGATAATATTGACTATTAATTACAATGGCACCTGCCAGAGGGTTAGGATATATTAGGCATAAAGTCAACAGTCAGTTTTTGAAGTTGATGTGCTAGAAGCAAGAAAAAAGGGCAAGTGTGATGATCTGAGCCACTTTGACAAGGGGCTTTATTGTGATGGCTAGATAACTGACTCAGAGGATGAATGACTGGTGAACCAGCAACAACGGTCATGGGCACCCAAGGCTCACTGATGCACATAAGAAGTGAAAGCTTGCCCACCTGGTCCGATCCCACAGAACCATGGGATGGTTTTAAAAAAATGAATCCTGACTCTTATAGAAAGGTGTTAGAATGCACCACAGTCAGAGATGTTTCAGCAGCATGAGAGCAACCTACTCAATACTGGGTAGTGTTAATGTTATGGCTAACTGTATACACTGATCAGCCACAACATTGAATCCATTGGCAGGTGAAGTAAATTACATTAATTATCTTGTTACAATGGCACATGTCAAGAGAATGGTTATATTAGGCGGCACCAAAGCCCACTGATTCTTTTCAGGAGTGAAAACTAGCCCTTCATGCCACAGATACCACATACCACTGTTTCACAAATTGCTGCAAATGCTACGAGGTTAAGGTGTCTGTGATAGAAAGGTGACAGAACACAAACTTACCGCATGCAGGTGGTTTTAATGGTATGGCTGATATATGTATGCTGCACATTTACTCACATAGATTGCTAATGTACTGCTTATAAAAGGCTTAATAATGAACATATTTGTATTCAGCACAGAAGTGTCCTTTTAAATTGTCCTAATCTGTTACATTGTGTCATTCATTGGGACTTAAATTCCAACCATAAAATAAGATTTCATATTCTACTTATATGGAACTGGATAAAAGAGCATGACTAAAGAGGTAATATCCTTAGTTTTGTCTGATTCATATTCCCCGTCATGAAAGGTCAATTTTAGACAGTATCTTCTCATAAATCTGTGGCATTTCATGAAAGAAAAGTCAGTATCTTTACCCTCAACAGGAGGTATGTAATACATAAAATACATTAAAACACAAATACCATAACTAAATCTTAAATATTAAAAGAAATAATGTGTCACCCAAGATCCATAAAATAAAAATAATAGGCCAAGCCAAAGCAAATTATTTAGGTCAGAGGTTCCCAATCCCTGTCCTGGCTACCCCATGCTCAGCACAGTTTTTTTGTTTTACCTCCTCTAGACACCCAACACACCCTCACTCTACCCCCAGTCTTAGAAGGGCAATCATTAAAGAAGCTACTTTTAAGCACACTGGTTGCTGGTTGGCAAAACAACAAATAATACTTCAAAAATACACTAACAGATAAACACAATGAGTGAATACGATACTTTTCTAAGATGGAAAAATCTACTCCTGAATGGTTAACAGTTTTAACTATTAGAATTAATGGCAAGCTAAGGAATCAGTAGGGTATGTAAGGAATCAAGCTGAAACAATTCTATCATTTGGCTTGTACTTGTATCAAATGCTAGCAATGCCTGCATGAGTAAACAAACTGCTAAAGTATTTAATAAAGTATTCCAGACTTTCATTGCTCCCCAAACATCCAATTATTGCATTCGCATCTTTAATTTCCACCTTTCTAATTTAAAACTTTCTGACACACTCAGAGGTTCATTACCTGAAAGACAGTTGACAGATATAACTGTGGACAGTTAGTATAGTGAAACTAAAGTTGCTAAGAATTTGTTTGTTTGTTAATCTGCCAAACCAAACTTATGCATTAACAAAATAAAAAAATGCATATTTAACTATGCCATTTAAAAGCAGAGGGTGAGTCGAGATTAGGGCTTTTATGTAGGAATGCCAACAGAAGACAATATGAAACAGAAACTAATGAAAGGCAAAAAATATTAATGAAATATTGATGTGAAAGTGATATGCACATTGTGAGTGTATGTATGAGTGACAATGCTTGTGTGTATGCCTTTCATGTTCTGTTGTTTTGATTCTGTTGTTTGATTTCATTACAATGTTACTCATATCTCAAAGCATTGCAATACATTGCAAGTCTGAAACTTATGACCATTTGTGCCTGCTCCCAAAACAGTAATACAGTTTTAATGTGCATGTACATATTATGTAAACATTATGATATAACATTGATATCTAATATATGTATCTACTGCTTTCATTCCATTTCATTTCATTCATGGTTTTAAAGTCCAAGTCCAGTTTACAAATCTACTCTCACTATCAGATTTTTTTTCATTGCACCATCAGACTGGCAGAGTGAAGGCATACACTTGATCAAAGTGCATATGAATACTGCTACACAATTGAGAAAACACTGATGACTGGCTGATAAACATGTTACTAATGTCAACAGTGTATTGAACAAATACCAGCACAAAGACTAACTAATGAACACGCTGAACACTACCATTACATAGTGTTTAAACAAAGACTACATGGTGCAGTGCTTTGAATGGCACTTTTAGAATAAACAGTACAAAGACAGTGTACATGTGCCATATATTTATATTTAATATTTTTTGTTTTCTACATCATTTGCAGAATGAACGTTTTTTGCCTTCCCATCTTAAGGTACTGGTTTGGAGATGCATTTTTTGCTTTTCTTGTAATAGTGCTCATATGTAAAATCATGCAGAGTCATGTCGTCCGCACAAGTAGGATCTTTTCATTTAGTGTTGAAGAAAATCGTTTACAAAGAGACATCAAACTTTAGGTTCCACTCTAAAATCTACCCAAAAAGGTTTACATTTGCTAAATTCATGCCTCAAATCAAAGCATTAGCAGTAGGCTCTCTCTGGTTTTGCTAGATCACCTTTACAGTGGTTCTCTAATGTTCATTGGGATCACTAACCTTTCTCCAATCATACAAACTCACACAGTCTGAGACTTTCCTCTAACCTGCATTGTCACGTGGTAACACATAACACAAAAACACTTGATTTCAGGAGCTAGAAAGAAAGCAAACAAGAAAAAAATCTCAATTTTAAACATAATCCACTAGGACCTTAGATACCCTTTATTTGGAGAGACTTGCCGTCCAAAAATAGAGGGTCCAATATTGTAGAGCTCTCCTAAGTGTTCACTCCTCTACTTCGCTGCATATTTGTATGCAGGACTGAGTATGAGCCAATCTATAGACTTCGATCAGAGAATACAGAGGCTGCTGTGAAGCCTAGCTTGGATCAAAGTCTGCTGTGTAAGAATGCTGTGCCCATCCATTTATAATCCTGTTTTAATTCACAGTTAATCTTTTCACGCCCATGATTTGAGCAAGTCCCTCAATAGTACTCCCACATGTGTATTTAACACAATTATTTAGAGCATAATACACAATCTAGCATCAGATATTTAACACTATGCATTGTTAGAGATAAAGTTAAATTTCTCTTTGGGGGTTTAATGTTTCATATTGAGATACAGAAACCGGTCTAAAGCTGATCTTGTAGTTTTTTGCAATAATTTTTGCAATGATATTCACTGTTGGACAGTGAGGTCAGAAGCATATGTGTTTCATGCATATTTCATGTCCGTTAACTGTTCATAAAAGACACAGGAATAGGGCCAATGCAGAGGACTTCATATGGCTGCTTAGTCTATGACGAAGAGGACAGATGTCCTACACCGTTTTCCTATTAGGTCCTCTGGAAATAAATGTTTCTGTTTTTTCTTCAGAGCAAATAGCAAGTGGATGGATGTTTTCTTTCTAATTGGCCTTCATTGTACCAGTATGGGTTAGCATATTATTTGAATTTTTATCTGAAATCTGAGTTCATTTTAAACTACTATCAACAATAAATACAATGATTTTATTTAACATTTTACACACTGCACTGCACTAAATCCATTTAAATCAGCACTGATTATTCTCCCTTTTGTTATTAATCATGCAGTTGGTCAGTGTTCTGAAAGCACACACCATATCTATGATATGCTCAGAAAAGCATACAACAATAATAAATATCAACATATAGCCCAGCCTTAATGATGTGTCCCTGATGTGACAACAGTAAACAGAACCAGAGTAGCCTACTGACTGTAATTCAAATACAGGCTCTTTTGAACTAAACCCCTTCATCAAGTCAATAGGATCACTTAATGAAATGTCTTATTGTGTTTTCAGTGGAAGATGTTTAATCTTTCAGTCAACAACTGCGTAATCTTTCAAATAAAACAAAAGGAAAACGTCTACTTCAGATATAAGATATTTATGCAGCAACAGTAATTTTAGCAGATAGCTAAACAAAATCATTTATTTTAAATCTTACCTTTATATCTACTAATTTAACATGTATTCCTTATTTTTTGCTTACTTTTCTTTTTGAGCTTGTTTTATCAATGTAAAGCACCCTGAATGACCTCTGTGTATGTGCTAAATAAGTAAACTTGCCTTGCCTTGCTTTGCCCTGCCTTACCTGAATCTACCAAAGATTAATTTGCCCAATGTGTTCATAAGACCATAAGAGAAAGATTCCTCCTTGAACTGTTGAGGTCTAATATCTAAACTTGATGGTACAAATAAGCTTTATCACTGAATTGTGTCCAGTGATTATAAAAACATGTTACATTAGCACAATTGCTGCCTTTTAGTTTATATCCTTGGGCAAGAATTGTGTTGTAACACATTTGATTAATCTGGAATCTGAACCACGTATATTCAAAGTACCACTGTTTTCTTCTTCTTTTTTTGGTCATCCAAAACACTTTAGCAATCTCTGTGGGGTATGTATTTCTTACAGTACCTAATTGAGCCATCCAGCTGTGAGGCTGATTGATGTGAACACTGCAGCTTATCTGCCTATAGCAGTCTGTAGTCCGAGAGCAGCTCGTGTCCTCAGGACAGACAAACTTAACGCCAGACCTTCCATTTGAAGTAAACCAGATCTCCCGTGCGTGTATGTGTGCGTATGTGTGTGTGTGCCCAGACATGTGGTTGCATAAAGCACGTTTACGGCGTTCGCCTTCGCTGCCCAAAGCGCACTTACATCTCTGAAGCGATTCCAGTGCTTGATCTTGCGGCTGTATTGGGAAATGGTGGACAACCACTGCTCGTCTTCCATGAAATTTCCGCTCTTCTCCGCATCTTTCCCGCTCTTGGTGTCTTCCTGCATCGAAACACCCACGAGCATCACGAGCGGGACGAGGAGGCGCCCCATATTCCTCACAGCCACCATCGCTCCTCTGCTGGGATGGGTCACACTAACAGCGTCCTCTGCTCCTGACGGATGCTGAGTCTTCAGTGCAATGTGACCTGATTACAGGATGCTACTTCCTTACTGCTGAGACGAGACAGAGGGAGAGAGAGAGAGAGAGAGAGAGAGAGAGAGAGAGAGAGAGGGTTGTAGGGGGAGGAGGGAGGTACCATTGTCATGAAATTTGCAACAGTGTGAAAGGCCGGAACTAATCTGTTGATTGTATAAATGACTGGACCGAAAAAATAAAATAAAATAAATATTTAAATGCATACATACGCTTACACCTGTTAAGGCAGATGTTTCCTTTGCACCATGGTGGAAATGGCAACCTCAAGCACTTACACATTATATGTTCTCTTATAATCATTGTATAAAACAAAACTAAAGGTTTGTTTTGCAACAAAATGTAAGATGTATTGGTTTATTATGTGGAAATTGTGATCATTTCAGTAATAACTCAATGATTCAGGGCTTGAAAAGCAAGTATAATAATAAAAGCATCAGGAACACCAGGGAAAAATCACAAGATGGCATAGCATTTAGTATTGCTTGCAGAAGATGCTTTAGGCATTTAGGCAGCACGCTTGCCAGTTCTTTACCAGATCTTTAGGTGTGCTGAGAAGGAACGCCCTATAATTGAAACACTAGATTAAATGATACAATCTCTCTGAACCTCAAAGACATTTCTTTGTCCTTTTTTCTAAAGAAATGATATGGAGTAATCTGTTTGCTGGATGCAATCAGCTTAGGGTGAATTAGTGACAAGGGAATAATTTAAATTGAAATTTATACATGAGTGCACAGTTAAATAGATTTTTACGAGCTGCAAATGAGTTGCAGATACATGCTAATGATAATAACTGCACAGGCAAATACTATCTTACCTTTGCAAAGTTTGAATTCTGCTAAAGCATTCATGAGAAGGGATTTTTGTAGAAAGTATAAACACATAAATGGAGATTAATATATATTAAGAATTATTAATAAGTACAAAAGACAATTGATACAAGTGTCTCACTGGTAATTTTAAACTGTTCTCTCACACTTTTACATAGTCCACGTACCCCCCCCCCCCATGAAAAGACTTTGCTTATTAATATATACTTTACTAGTTCAACTAAACTTTTCTAGTTTATTCACTATTGTTATGCTCTAAGGTTTACCTTAGACTGTCACCTAGAATGATTCTATGTCATATCAAGCTTTACAACATGTCACTGGCTAAGACAAGAGTGTTACTTAGAATCCCAAGAAATTTTTGAAAATGTGTCCCAAATATACCTGAAAACAGATGTGCTGTTACATCATCAGATAAGGAAACAGGATACAGACTGACTAACTGGATTCCTACTTACTTTGATAGCAGTGATAATTATAATTGTAGTAGTTATAGTAGTTCAAAAATCTCCACCCCGAGTAGTTCAAAAGTCTTCAACCTCAATTGTTACTCACGTGATGCAATGTGCAAAACATTGGAAACCATAACTGACAAATCACATCAGAGTGAGCATGTCAGTATGTGGTGTAATGTAAACCACTAAGGCATATGGGGAATTTTAGATGTTTTTCATAGTGTCACCGAAGGAGTATTCTTGACTACGCCTGTGGCAATCATGTGGTTAGGTTCCCATGTACACCTTTGAGAGAAGAGTCTAATTCCTAACAGGAACCATAGGCTCTAGGCATGAAATGCAAAACTTGACACAATGAAGGACCAAAACTTGGACCAAATGGTCCTAGAGCATTTGACATGTCATTTATGGTATGTATTCATGAACCCTCAGAACTATAGACCTCTGTTACTTTCTGTGCTATGCATAAAATTCACTGAAATATGTTTATTTATTCTAATCACAAACTGCAGACTAAAATCTCTAGAATTCAGAAACCCATTTTACATGAAGGCACATATAATCTTTTGTGACAGGCGGCAAGTGCTCTCCCCTGTGCACAATGAGTGTGAACAAAATTTCAAAGTATTACTAAGTAAATTAGTATATGGAAAACTTTTTCACTATAATTACAGTCCATTTAACCACTGCACCACCGTGCTGCCCATCTAAAGTATCCTTGAAGTTTAAATTCATGTAAACAGTTGCTTTTGTTCTTTCCAACTAACATTTTACTTTGCATTCTTTCATTCTAAATATTTATTTGAATTGAATAAACCCAATTAGATTGCCTGACCAGAGATAATTTACAAGGCTAAACAGATGTTAAAAAATGGTAATGTAACTGTTTTTGGTACAGTGTATAAATATGGAAAAAATGTATGAAATGAGTTCTTTAAAGACTGATTTTGTCACAGACCCTTTGCTCATAATGTTACCTTCAGTGATTTCATTGACCTTCTGTCCTTTTGTCATTTGTGCTCTGTCTAGGCATGGTTTTTTGATTAAATCGATTCTAGACAGCAGGCTGCCTGTTCACTCCCTCTTTCCTCATGCACTGAGGGGGAAACATCAATGTTTGGAGGTGAGATGGTATCACATGGCCTAGGAGGGGGGCAGTTTTTCCCTGCTCTCAGCAGTTCCTACCACTGCAGAGCAGTACCACTTCTTCCACTTATATGCTGCAGCAAAGACCAATTGTAGACCCAGCTATCATCGTTTCACTCTTTCAGTTTCAGAAAGCTGCTGACATGACTCTGATATTAATACCTTTTTAAAGCATTACATCTTTACATACATACATAGCGTTACATATTTACATACATACATTCTTTCCAATGTGTATACAATAAGTACCAGTTGTAAAAATATGAATATATTTTAGGGACACAACATATAACAACAATTACTAATTATTAAACATGATAAATATAATGTGTCTTTTGGTACAAAAAATGACATAACACTGCATACTAGACATGCTTGCTTGTAAGGAGCTGAATTTTAACCAGATAAATAATACACTGGAATTAGAAACCTGTAGTGAGAAAAAGAATCTAATATGAAGTCATCTGTATCGAATGGAAAACACTGCAGCCATTTTAGTGTTGGACACAATTGCTGACCTCCAGGCTTGTAAAATAATCTTTGAATTTTATGTTGGATTAATACTTTACATTCTTTGTATCTGAAACTGCTGGACAGAAAAGGTTCATTGTTCTTTTGTTGCTTCCAAGGCAAAGGTTTAGCTGCATTCCAATGAAATGACTAGACCTTTCCGTAGGCCTTTAGACAGGCCTTTGCCCTAGGTTTAAGTATAAGGTTTAAGTATACGTTGTCATATATATTCAGTGTGGTAGTCTAGCATGGGTTAGGATTTTTTAAGACCTACACCAGTCCAACCTGGTGTGGTGAGTCTAGTCTGGTGAGTCTAGCCCGTACCACCCAACCTGCAATAAAAACAACCACCCACACCCAACCTGACCTGGCCTTCTTGACCCAGCCCACCCAAACTTGGACTATTTTCTGACTGACCCGAAGCCACCCATGGCTATTGTGTGTGTTGCTGTTTGTTCAGGAAGATTGAGGAGCAGTGGCGTAGTGGTTAGGACATTGCCCTTGAGACCTGAAGGTCACAAGTTCAAGTCCCGGCCTGGGCACCACTGAGGTACCCTTGAGCAAGGTACCATCCTGCTGCACTGCTCCCTGGGCACTGTTGATAGCTGCCCACTGCTCTATGTGTGCACATGTGATGGGTTAAATGCAGAGGTCACATTTTGTTGTAGTGCTTGAGTGTGTTCACAATGGCAAATAGTCACTTTTACTTCAAATCTACAGTGATATAGAGACTAAAGGTAATGCACAGTAATTCTTACACTAGAAATGTATTGTTATAAAGCTGTTATTGTAGGTCTAGAAGGCATCAAAAAGAAGACCATAAAAAATTAATAAAGCCTGATTACAGCCTGTTCACAATTTTACACTGGCTTAGAGCTTGGGGTTGGTTAATGGTTGGATTTTTAAGGTTATCTTTTATCCAAGCACAGAGTATAGTCTTCCAGAAACTTAAATTAATTTCACTTGATGCAACAGATACTATTGCTTCTGGCAAGAAAAGACTCAAATTGTAAATGAAATTGTAGTATACCAACATCACTAACTTCCATACAAATTGTCTAATATCAGTAAGTGTCTCATATCTCTTTTTAATATTTATAAGTGCACACAAAGTTGTGCAGTGTACAGTGTGGGAACTGAAGAAAGAAGGTTGCATCTCAGCAAGATTTCTCCAGCATCACAGTTTTTGTACACCTCTGGGGATTAGAATCCTCTTCTTCCTCTTTCAGGCATAAATCAACGCTTAACTGGAACAAAGTTTTAGTCAAATACTAAGAGCAAGCACATATAGAAGCACAGATGGAGCATGGTACCTGACACCATTCCTCTATTTTGGGCCAGATATAGGGACACACACTTGGTCTACAACTGATCACTTATTTTACACTGAAGTCAGACTATTTTCTTTTGCTGCTCTGTTGGAGACATAAGCCAAATGCTATGCCTATATTTTTAGAAGCAATATATACCAAATTTTAACACAGAGTAAAATATTCCCATTATATGCACATTAATTAATAACTGATTTTATGTTGGCTATGACAAGGCTAAATAGATCTGTAATCTTACAACTGCAGAACTGAGAAAAGGAGAGGCAATGAATAAAAGGTTTGAGACTTTGAACAGTAGTGGCACAGACCAAATAGGAGGCTTCGCCTTCTAAAGCATGGTGTTTCTATGGTTACTGACTACTCAAAGCAACCCTGGAACTCTCCTGTGGCACCTCCCCTCTCTGTGATGTCCATTTAATTCAGCACAGCTCGCTATTTCACAGAACTCTGGCTATCAACACTGAGCCCCCATGCACACTCACAGAGGGAAGTCTTCTGTTCTTTTCACTGCAAGCACAACCACAGTGGAATGGTAACGATATGTTCCATATCTTCAAAAGACATGAAATTCTGGAAAGGCTGAGGTTTTATTGCCCCAGGTAGAGTACATCTCAAAGGCAAAACAGTCCAGCAACAAGCTGTCATTCATGAAATTAGGCTCTTATGTCTTTTTGTTGTTATCCAAAGTGTGTCTAAGACAAATAAAGAAAAGAAAGTTCAGCTTTGAGTTCAGCCTCTGTTAAAGCTAGATTACGCATTGTATGTTAATGAAGTCTAGCAAAAACAGTTAGACTTTAGAGCTGAGTTCCTTCAACTAGACATAATTTTTCTAAGAAAAATGATCTCATTACTAATTGCATAAAGAGAGTTATAGTAGTGGTATAAAATGACTGATCTTAGCAGGTGGTAATGACACTCAGTGGTGTGTGTGTGTGTGTTCTATTAGAAAGCTGAATATATATACATATATGGATGATAACATGGATTTGACATGAATGGCTGATTCTTGATTATTTTTACTTTATAAATGGTAAAAGGTAAGCTATTCCTACTATGTGTAACAAGGCATTAAATCAATGCTTTGTTTATTGTAATAATAGTTCTGCTGTAATAATATTATTTTAGTTTACAGTTATAAGTTGCAAGTTATATGTTATAAAGACAAAATAGTGAATGCTGAATGTTGAATTATGTAAGTTGAAGTTCATGTTTGTGTAGGATCATATTTGACAGTTATACTATTATCATCAGTTGGCATCAAAAAACATTCCAACTGATTGTGTAGTAGTTGTGATGATGAACTATGATAATGAGAAACGAGAAAAAGGAACCCATCCAGGTCACTGTGACATAATGTCACTTTAGAATTTTGACAGACTAGACAAATAATAATTTCATTTGGTAACACTGATTGTATTCTAAAGCAATTCAGTAGAACAGATATTTTACTCAGAAAACCACTTCACATATAGTAACTCATGGATGCCTCCTAGTGTGCAATTTTGTCATTGGGATCTATTTGTCAAAAATCTTACATATCTCAGCATGGTAAAAAGAAAATCTGGTAAATTCAGCTTAGCTAGATTTTGGTATGACTTTTCAGTCATATAGCCAGCATTAACTTTTTGTGCTACAGTAGCTTTTGGATCAGACAAGGCTAGCCTTCCTTCCCAGTGTGTATAAGTGAGCACCCATGACGCTGTCTGCAGCTTGTTGAATGCCCTTCTTTAGATCACTTTTGGTCTGTACTAACCACTGTATATAATGAACACTCCTCAAGACCTACCAATTTAGAAATGTTCTGACCCAGTCATGTAGCAATCACAATATGACCCTTGTCAAGATCACATCTACTTCAAGAACTGACTGTTCACTTGCTGCCAGTATGTCTGACCTCTTGACTGGGGCCATTGTGACAAGATAATAAGATAATCAGTAGATGATATCAGTAGATTATTTACTTCACCTGTCCATGGTTTTAATGTTGTGGAAGCTTTGGCAATAATTTATTCAACAACAAATCAATCCCTTTATGCAGAAATAACATATTGTATGTGTTTTACATAATTGGTCTTGGATAAATTGTCAGTCTTTTATAATCTATTCTACTTTTAGATGATTATGAATTAAAAAAATTACTATAAAATATACATTTTAGTGCAACATTTGTTGTAGTAGATCATCTTTATTTGTAGGCACTGTAGCAAAAACATTTCCTCACAAAGTTTAGCACAAAGGAGTGATCCACAATCCATGTTCGTTTGTAAAACTCTTTTCAATTTCCCTGCTATTTGTGTAACTTGAATATTCTATAAACTATATATATGCACCTTTATATATATATATATATAATTTTGCCCTTGTCCTAATTTTATTTGAGTGTGTTACACATATTAAATTCAAGTTTGTCTGCCAAAACATAAAAAGGTTTTTGTACTGTACTGTTTTCAATTAATTGCATTTTACAAGTTGTACAAATAGATGGATATATGGATTAATAAATAGACAGACTTACAAACAGACAAAGAGACACAAGGATACAAGGATTTTTATTTGTCATTCTTACATGGGGTCATGAAGAATGAAACCACTGACTTAGGTCAAGGTGTATATTGTAAGAAGTAGAGTAGAAAGAAATAAAAATGAATAAACAGGTAATATGTACAGCAGTATGAGTGAAAAATGGCAAAATAAAATGAATAAATAAGTAATATATACAACAGAATGAGTAAAAAGTTGTTAAAAAATAGCAGTAAGTAAATAGTAAAAATAGCTAAATGTAAGATGTAAAATGTAAAATAGCAGCAATAACAGTGGGAGCAGTGGTAGCAATATGGTAGGTAGTCCTGTGTAAGATCCGGGGTATAAAGTGTATATGTGCAATGTGCAATCAGTCAGTATGTATGTGGGTGTAGTGCAATTCCAGTCTTCCTTTCAAGGAAGGGCACCATAGTTTGCTATCCTGACTGCGTCAGGGTAGAAGCTGTTTTTCAGTCTGGTGGTCTTTGCCCTCAGGCTTAGCAGCCTTCTACCTGATGGGAGGGGCGGTGAAGAGACTGTGTGAGGGGTGAGTAGAATCTCTCATGATGCAGTAAGCCTTATCCCTGCATCTGTCCGTGTAGATCTCTGTGAGGGAAGGTAAGCTGCACCCGATGGTCCTTTGTGCAGACTTAACCACCCTCTGCAGTGCCTGCTTCTCTGGCACCATGCAATTCTCAAACCACACAGTAATACAGGTAGTCAGGTAGTGGATTCCACTGCACAGCTGTAGAATTTTCTGAGGATGTAGCTGTCCACTCCTGCCCTTTTCAGTTTCCTCAGGACATACAGGTGCTGGTGAGTCTTCTTGTACAAAACATTTATTCAGTGTTTTTCACACTGCAGTACCATATGTTCACTTAAGCAAGACTGATGATGCTCTCCCTAAAACTAAACGTGAAGTCTGACTGTGTTTAAGTACAACACCAAATCAGAAAAAGCTGGGATGGTATGGAAAACGCAAATAAAAAAAGAAAGTAGTGATTTCTAAATTTACTTTGACTTGTATTTCATTGTAGACAACATGAACACAAAAGATTTCATGTTTTGTCTGGTCAGCTTCATTTCATTTGTAAACAACATCCTTTCCTATCATTTAGACCTGCAACACATTCCAAAAAAAGTTGGGACAGGAGCAATTTAGGGCAAGTAATGAGGTAAATTGGTTAAATAATAATGTGATTTGAAACAGGTGATGTCAACAGATGATTGTAATTATGATTTGGTACAAAAGCAGCATCCAAGAAAGGTCTAGTCCTTTAGAAGCAAAGATGCAAAAATACGTGAGAAAATTATTGAAATGTTTAAAAACAATGTTCCTCAAAGAAGAATAGGAAGAGATTTGGATATTTCACCTTCAATAGTGCATAACATCATTAAAAGATTTAAGGAATCTGGAGGAATTTCAGTGTGTAAAGGACAATGGCGCAAACGTAAGCTAATCAACTGTGATCTTCGATCCCTCAGGTGGCACTGCATCAAGAATCGTCATTCATCTATAAGCGATATCAACACATGGGCTCAGGACTACTTTGGCAAACCTTTGTCAAGTACCACAATACATAGTTACATCCACAAATGCCAGTTAAAACTGTACTGTGCCAAAAGGAAGCCCTATGTTAACAGTGTCCAGAAGCGCTGTCGATTTCTCTGGGCTTGGAGGCATCTGGGATGGACCACAGTGGAAATGTGTACTGTGGTCAAATGAATCAGTATTTCAGGTATTTTTTGGGAGAAATGGATGCCCTGTGCTCCGGACCAAAGAAGAAAAGGATCATCCAGAAAAAGAAGTCCAAAAGCCAGGGTCTGTCATGGTATGGGGTTGTGTCAGTGCCCTTAGCAAAGGTAACTTGTACTTCTGTGATGACACCATTAATGCTGAAAAGTACATAGAGATTTTGGAGCACAGTATGCTGCCTTCAAGTAGACATCTTTTCCAGAGATGCCATTGCATATTTCAATGAGACAATGCAAAATCTCATTCTGCACACATTACAAAATCATGGCTGCAGAGGATACGGGTACTTGACTGGCCTGCCTGCAGTCCCGACCTGTCTCCAATAGAGAATGTGTGGTGCATTCTGAAGCGCAAAATGCGTCCACAAGGACCCCGTACTGTTGCCCACCTTAAGACTTGTTTAGAGGAAGAATGGGACAAAATTACACCTGAAACACTTCATCACTTGGTATCTTCAGTCCCTAAATCTCTTTTAAGTGTTGTGAAAAGGAATGGGAACATTACAAAGTGATAAATGCTTTACTGTCCCAACTTTTTTGGGAATGTGTTGCAGGTCTGAATGACAGGAAAGGATGTATATTTACAAATGAAATAAAGTTGAACAGACAAAACATGAAATATTTAGTGTTCATATTGTCTTCAATGAAATACAAGTTAAAGTAAATTTAGAAATCACTACTTTTTTATTTACATTTTCCATACCTTCCCAACTTTTTCTGATTTGGGGTTGTACTAACAATATCAAGATATGGTCAGAAAAGCATATTATGATCACATATTATCACGATAACAATAAATATCATATTGGTCAGCTCTATTCTGAATCCAAAGCAGGGATTTTTGGATAAGTGGGAGTGTAAATCCCACTTTCTGCAGCTGACAGTTGTGTAACTGCACAACAGCCTAAGCCTATGTGAAAGTTGGAGGCAGAAATGTTTAGTAGTGACATTTTTTAAAGTCTGGTGTAAACAGCTTATTCAATAAAAACTGACCATTAGAACACAAACATTTAGCAAACACCAAAATGGTTTAGGTTGTTAATAGATAGATAGATGTTGCAGGGCTAGTTTATCTCCAAAGGCCCTGGAAAACATCCTAGGTAATTGGACAACATTTTTTTAAAATCTAGCTGCCAAAAAAAACTAAAGCTGGGTCATTACTGGATCTTCCAGCAGGACATTAACTGATCTGAAACATATATCCAAATCAGCATAAAAATGGTTTTAACTGAACACAAAATCAGGTTTCTGCTATGACCATCTCAGTTCCCTGATCTGAACCAGGAGTGAACTGAAAAGGAGAGTACACAAGAGATGGCACAAGACCCTGGAAAATCTGGAGAGATTATGTAAATAAGAATAGTCTCAGGTGTCCTGCTCAATTGTCTACAACTTTATAAAATGTTATAGGAGAAGACTCTGTGCTGTTTTATTGGAAAATTGAGGTTTTACACAGCATTAAATTCAGGAGTGACAATACATGTGCCAAAACTATTTCATTAATGGGGATTTGTTTTTCTCTAAATAAATGTATTTCAAGTAAAGAGTTTTTATATTTTTCATTGTAAGATTAAGCTACTTTAGAAAAAGGTGGATCTTTTCTAATCATTTTTTTAATCTTTATAACCCCTTATACCCCAGTAATTGTGGGAGCACCATAGTTGAAGTGCAAGACAGAAAATAGGTAGGGCAATTGTCTACCATATTGCTTTAATATGAACTAATGCAACAGCCATGTCCAAATACTGACAACAGTTCACAACTGCAGTGTGAATGATGCTGCAAGTAAATTATTCAGAGTAATTATGTTGTGGTGTGGTTTTAACCCTTCCCAGCTGTCCCACTAAAATTTATATATTAGCCAACTAATCATGAAGCTGAGGACCTAAGCTACCTTTGATATGACTTGTTTAAATTTTCGTGGCATTTATTTTACATTTAGTATTAATTTAAGTATTTAAATGCAGACTTGTGTTTATTTTCTATTTTCTATTTTCGATTTGTTATCTAAACAGAGTGTAAAAGTTTGTAGCTTATTATGGTACACTAGAAATTAATTAAACATTCTATAATGCATAATACAACAGTCAGTTACACTAATCACTATATTTACTTTTGAAGGAGAGATTATGCATTTTTTAACTGAGACTCCAGGTTTTTTTCTATATTACACAGAAATAGGTTTAAGAACATATTAAAACATAATTACATAAAAAAACATATTTAGATTCATTTCTTGGATTCATTTAAAAAACGACTGGTTAATACTGGACTTAAATTACCCCTCAAATTTGTACATCATTTTAAAGAACTGATTGTCCAAGTGTAATAATGTGTATGCGTTGTAAATGTTATGTATCGTAATCACACAAGTTGTGTGTGTGTGTGTGTGTGTGTGTGTGTGTGTGTGTGTGTGTGTGTGTGTGTGTGTGTGTGTGTGTGTGTGTGCACTTGTATAAAAACGTTAAACACTGCTCAGAGAAGGTTCATTCTAATCCTGAAAGTGAAAAAATTGTTAAGATTAAACTGTGTAGGAGACACCCACAGTTCGTCACAGATTGCATGCCAGTTACGAATTAGGCTATATGTAGTTTTCCATGAATCATTCAATTGATCATGTAAATACTCTCCATTGCGTGCCATACAACACATACATATGACCCTCGGTTATATATTTCTCTCTGGGCGATATATTTCAATGTCATCTGGGATTCAATATGGCAAAACATTCATGGTGAACATTTGGCCCAAATCAGCTGCCACGTGTGGACCAAATGTGCATGCAATCTGGGGAATGTTTAAGAATCCTGTCTACACTGAAAAGTCACGCTTTAAAAAGTAAGTAAACTGAGAACTGTGTTTACGATATATATTCTACTCACGTAGAAATTATCTAAATATTTAAAGTGAGTAAATTCAACAAATTAAAAAAAAATGTATACACTGATTGCATGTCAAGAGAAAACGCGAATGCATTAGTAACCGAAAGGTTGTTTATAGAAAAATTATATTAAGCTTTTTCTTTTTGTCAGACCTGACTAGGGAAATGTGTCTGTATTATTAATGCGTTTCTTTCTGTATAATTTATAATGTGCATATTAACATCGCTGAGGGCTTAAAATTTAAAGCCGATTCATCTCAATCAGAACTGAATTATTTGTTTGTGATGCACGTAGAGAAAACACAAAACTGCAGTCGGAATACAGAACTAGAGACAGGAAATAATGCAACAGAAACTCACTGAAATATCTAAATTCAGGTTCGGTTGCTGCCGTTTTGCGGGTTTAAAGCTTCTACTCTCTAGTGACGTGGCAGTGTTCTATTCCCCTTTACTCTGCGTGGAGACCTTTGTTTGAAGCAGCACGTTTGCGTTCGAAATGATAACTGCAACCCTAATGTCACTCAATCGAAACAGAACCCACGTCCTTATCTAAAAGGCTCAGATGGACATCCTGGTATGCGTCGTTTCCACTTTCTCAGTTTGCGCCCCCTAAAGTTTGGACACAACAGCTGCTCATGACTGCAAACCGGAGATACCCTTCTCCACTCGCAGGGAATTTGGAAAAATACGTTAATTTTGGAGACGGGATAATTTGGTGTGTTTAGTCAGCATGTAGAACATCTAGGCAAACTGAGCCCAAAAGCACTGCATTATGAAGACATTTCCAAAAGTCTAAACGTTACTTTACATAAGTAACAATTTTGTCAACGTGTTTATTTGTAGTAACTTTATTCCCTGTATGCTGTAGATACTGGATGTATTAATGTACTTTTCCATTAATGTAGTGTTTCTCAGAAACGTTTGACATTAAGTCCGAGCAGAAGTCTTTTGGGACATTATGAGGGCTGAGATGGCCCACCATTTGCGGGAAGGGCTACGTGCTGTTGTTGGCGTTTACTAGTAACAAACTGTGCGGGTTCTGGAGATGGGGGTAGGGTGGGGGTTAAAGGTCCGGATCACATTCCCACACACTTCTAAAGGCCCTAAAAGTCCTTCGTATGTGCTTTAACACCTCTCTAGAGTGTGACAGCCATTCAACAATGAAGGAAAATTCCTTAACCACGGGAAGTTACCAAAGATGCCTACAGCAGAGAGCACAGGCCTGTCGTTTTCTAGCGTAATTTTTATTTACTTTAACTGCATTAAAAAGTTGACTTAGCCTATTACTAATTTAGTCATTGCTTAGACTACTTGTGTAGACGTGCTAGGACTATTTTACAGGATGCATATATACTTTTTAAAACAACGGACTTAGTGGAAAGTCATCCTCGTGAAGAAAACGTATTATCTGTGAAAAAAAGAACTGTATGAAGCTCCCAGCACTGCCTTGCATTTGTGGTGTAGCCTTTATCAGCGTAAGTTTATGATGTGTTTTGTGGTAGAATTTCTATCAAAAATAAATAAATTAAGCTCCAAAATAGATCCCAGCATTTATCAGGGTGTTTTTTGTTAGGCCCCATACCTCACTTTCTGGTGCACTCCTCTAGAATAAAATAAGAAAGATCTACAAACTAAGGTACGCCCAAAGCAGGCCTGATGATGTCTTCAACAAAGTTAGACAGAAAACCCCATCGTTTTTATTTCTTTCTTTCTGTAGATAAGAAATTCGAAAGTTTATAACAAACATGCTGCACACTGAAAGAGCTAAAATCATATGAACATTCCGCCAGTCAAGGAAGTAAACTAGTGAGTTGGAGGTCTTGTCATTCTTCAGGGGTTATAAACTTTGGAGGTCATGATGATGAATCGCGTTTTCATCACTACAGTTAAGTAGAGAGATGGATGTGAGATGTGTGGTATAAACAATCAATAAAGTTGTACCCCCCACAGGCCCGGGGTTTCAGCAGCTTTGTGTAAAAGACCCATCACAGCCTTCGGGCGGGACAGGACGTTAGAAACGTGCGCTGAAATCTGATTGGCTGAGAAGTGTCAAGGGGCGGACTTCCCTGCGTTCACTATAAATAAAAATGGACATGCTAGCGACTGAGCTAAGCCTCTGGACTGGACCGGAACATTCAGGGCTACTCTGGCACAAGACTGGTTAACTTACCATGAACTGCTCAACACCAGAATCAGGCATTTCTAAACGCCTGTCATGGGGAAGAATTGTACAAAAACTAACAGAGTTTAACCACGTCGACGACCACAAAACCAGCCCTGGGAAAAGAGATTCAGGTATGTTTCAATACAAGTTATGCTAATTTAATGTGTCCCTATGTTGAAAAGTTACAGCAGATTTGTTAATTGTTTTGATATGGACATAAGAGCAGTTATGGACAAAACAACTTATGCTACTTCTGATGAGCAGATCTTCCAAATAAATGAATAATGTAAAGATTAAAAACTTCTCTATTTCAGGATGTTCATTAGTGGCCTTAACAGAAGACCCCTTCGAGGAGGCCCTGTGTGCAGAGACTGTGGATAATCTCTCAGAAATTCTTAGTGAGGTCAGTGCCAGAGCCCTAGGATGGTCCAGGCTTCTTGTTCCTCATCAACTGCTGGAGCACATTGGACAGGAATTACTCCACCTAGCAGCTGGTGAACCCTGTGGGCTAAAAGGAGCACTAATTGACTTGTGTGTAGAGAATAACAAGTCTGAACAGAGCATTGGCCAACTATCTGTGGACCCCTATACTGTGCCAACTTTTCATCTCACATTTTTGCTGCGGCCAGATCTTGACGGACTTTGGCCAAAGTTCACAAGAAGGCTTAGTAATTCTGTCCGACTGAGCACAGGCTTCACAGTGGTCAAAAGGAAGCTTTATAGCTCAGATGAAGTATACATTGAAGAATTGTGACCTGAAGATATGGATCAAAGGAGGGAACCAAGAGTTACAGTCTCATGTGGCTTTCTTTGCATTTTCATTTCTTATTTAAGAAAATTACCCCTTTATGTATGGGTTTTACCATATGCGTCATTTGCAGAAATGCCAGCTAAGCTGACTATGACCAAGCAATGCTAAAAATGTATGTCATAAAATGTCCATTTTTGGACTAATGGCAGCTATTTAAAGGTTCTGAAATAGGACATGATTTTGATACTTTATGACAATAATTGTCAAATTATACCAAAGTGCTTTAGTTTTGCTTAAATATTTGCTAAGAAAATGCACTGTTTCCATGATTTGATGAAGTTTACAGCTTTCCATATATTCATCAAATTTACCTGTAAAATGCAAATGTTTGTGATCAAGCAATGCCAATAAATGTACTTTGGAAACATTATTTGCCTGATGCATGTGTGTTTTGATTTTAAGTCAATGTAATGCATACACAGCAAAACTTTGGTTTGATGAAGCCAAAATTAGAACTACTGCATTACACAGACTATTTTGAAGTTATCAGACTCTCACAGTACTCTTGTAAAACATGAGATATTTGGCAGATGCACTGATACGTTTCGGAAAATTCTTAACTCTGGATGTTAAAACCCTCTTCACCAAAGCATTTTCAGGTATTACTAACTATATATATATATATATATATATATATATAAACAACTCTTTCCTTAGTATTTCATGTATTATATGCTGAGGTTGAACATAAACTTGTCCTAATAACAAAAAAGACTCAAATATAGGATGATTCAATTTTAATAAATACAGATCAAAACCTCTTTTCATTAATCTCAAATGCTTTTTTAAAAAATCCAACAAGCAAATCTACAGTGAACAATTAATTAAAATAAGGAATGGCAACAACTTAATTTAAACTGTCCAAGTTCTTGTTGTCGAAAATACAGGTCCAAAGAAATAAAATCCTTGTGTGGCTCAGATAACCCAACTAAAGGGTTCTAAAATTGCTCAGAATGGAATTGGGGTGCACAAACATACTGAAAAGAAAAGCATTGAGCTAGTAGCATAGCTTACCATTCAGAAAACAGCTATTTAGTGTTCGTTTTGTTTACCTCCAACTCAACAAATTACTTTTTAAAGGAGCATGATTAATTTTTTAGACCCATTTTCACGTCAGCAGTATCTACCCAATGATGTGCAACTTTGTCAACATCATAAGGGAGAGGAAAGACAAATGTGAGTCGACTGCTGCATGTATAAAGACTTTTCCTGGTGCAAATTCCCACTCTGGTTTCAGTGAACATTCCGTGAGAGCAGAATGTTTCTTTACTTGGTCACCCTCAAAATAGAATTAATGGGGTCTATATGGATAGAAACAGTAGAGAAATAAAGTCAGATAAACAGTGTTTATATCAAAACATTAAAATACACAAAACAGAGACAAATTCCCATTGTTTTGGGAAACCATTTCATTAAAACAATCAAAAATCACCTGTTCACATAAACAATACTAAGTGGTTTTTTTTGTTTTTTTTTTACACAAAGGTATTCATCTGGTTTTAAATTGCACTGATTAAAATACTTACTCTCAGTGTCCATGTAACAAGACTTGGATGTCTGAAAGCTTTGAGCAACTGGGTGTACCCATTTTCTGTGCCCTTTGGTACAGGTCTGAGTCTCCAAAATAACGTGCTCTATACAACAACCCTTCCTCTGTAAGTTAGAAAACAGTAGGTCAAACAGTTATAAACCTTCAGGATAATCTAAAATACATATAACATATGATTGTTCTGTATGATCACTTCTTGCATTCTAAATACTTTCCACCAAACACTGCTAAATAACCTGGACAATGCTCCTCCACAGCACAGCTATGCAGCTGGAACACAGCATAGCAGTGGGGGGGAGAGATGTGCCCCATCCTTCCTTACCACAGAAAATGTAACCAGTTACATTTTTTTAGATCACATAGCACAATCAAAAATTGAACTGTATACGACTTGCTTTTACTGGATGCACAAAGAATGCAATATCAATAATCAATTGAAATTATGCATGATTGGGGTAACTTACTCTGTTGTTTTTCTTTCCAACAATTGTTTCTAAGGTTTGAAATGTAGTCCTCTTCCACACTCTGTTCAATATTCTTTAGATTTATTCCACTATATTCCTCAGAAAAATGGTCACCCACATAGTAAGGCACCTTCAGAGTTGCAGTTTGTCGCCTGTTTGTGTGGCCTGAAGATCTGCAACATATGAAATAATAAATTGACAAGCATTTTGAAGGACATTCATTAATGTTAATCCCTTCTAAGACAAAACGTCTTTGTTAGGTTTTCAATTAAAAGTGGTAACCAAGTATACAATTAAAGCTAAAAATTGTGCTATTAATAAAACAAGTAACATAATGTAAACTTACGGCCTGTGGCTAAGACTGTAGGGAGGGCTGGACACCATCATTTGGCTAAGGGCTGAAACTATGATGAGGATTAGGATGGGCATCAACTGAACAAACAGAGCAAGACTTCCCTAGTTCATAAAAAAAAATAAAGGAAACAGTTACCTTCCTGTTACCTTTGTGAAGCAGAGAGTTTGTACGTTATATTTTTGTATTATAAAATTTGTGAAATTGAACAGAAATCTACCCTGTACCCAAGAAACAAACTGTGCCAAAACCAAATTCTCTCATTCATTTATAATTATATAACTTGAAGAAGAATGTACATAATGTTTTTGATAGTATTCATTACATATAAAAGATATTCAAGAAACAAAGCATTTCCAGTGTACTGCCACTTACATCTCTCTGCTGTTCTCTTCGTTCTTGCCTGTGGTTATGACCAAATCTCATCCTGCCATTACTGTAGACATGGACATTACCTAGGAGCAGTGCAAAAAATTGAAAATAATAATGATATTGCAAATTCAAAATACACAATTGCTTTTAATATACCATTCTTAATTAATATGTCAAAGATTCTTAAAGCTGCATGCAGGAATCCCTAGAGATTTTCTAGCCATTTTAATTCACAATGAACTAACTGTATAGGTCCACTTACTAGATGGAAATCCACCTCCAAAGAACATGTTGAAAAGATCTTCAGGAGATATATCTGCCTCAAAGCCACGATGTGAATGGCCATGACGTGAGTGGTGGACTTTCTCCTCACCATAAAGGTCATACTGCTTCCTCTTTTCAGCATTACTAAGAACAGCATAAGCATTGCCTATGGCTACAAAAACAGGAGGTAAAAGAAAAAGATATTGCTATAGAATGTCAAATACAGATATTCTGAATGGGAAGAGTTATAAAGCACAAATGTGATTCTTACCTTTAAATGCTTCTGTAGCACCAGGGGCATGGTTTTTATCTGGATGGAATTTCAAGGCTAGTTTTCTGTAAGCTTTTTTCAGATCTTCATCTGAGGCATCTTTGCTGACTCCTAGAATTTCATAATAGTCTTTGCATCTTTTTATCCTGCATAAAAAAGTGTATGTCCATTTAATTCAGTAAATGTTACTGCTGACCTTTAATAAGTTTCTGCTTATGTTATTACTACAAAACTTGATATAATAAAATGCAAAGACATACACACCTTTTGACTGCATCCAGTTGATCTGATGTGTATGACTTAGCTCCATCTGTGACACTTTCTGCTGATGTCTGATCTCCAGCATTTTTAGTTCTGTGCCTTCCCCCAGCTCTGTCACTTTCTTCACAGTTATCACTGCCATGAATGTTCCCATTTTGAGCTATAGATTCTAATAAACCTGAAAAGAACATTTTCTATTAGGCAAATCGAATATAGGTCTGAGCCACTGTGGCAATCCTTTATACAAACACACAAACGTAGAACATCTGACACACTAAAGCACAGGAAGCTTTAATATGAAACATGTTTGCAGCATAAACAAGCAAACAAACATCCCTGAAGTTTAAACTTTCAGCATAAAGCATGCTTTCATCATGGGAGCTTAGCTTAAGCTAAGCTAAGGTACTGGGGCAATGATAGCTGAGACTGTCATAAAACAAACGGGGGCCATAAAGGCAAGAAACATAAGTCGAGATCCATGCGCATCAAAGAGAAGCTGACGTTAGCTATGTGGTTAATGTTAGCCAACCAGGTAGCTAAGCTAACGTTAGCTAGTGTTGCCTCTTATGTGGCTTGACGCGAAGCTTAAAACGGGTGTTCACGTACGCCTCGCCTTCTCGGTGGGAAAAAGCTTCTGTGCTTTCTCTAGAAACCTCCTGGCTTTGTCAAGTTGGTTGTCCCTCAGTGCTGTGAGAGAAATGTCGATGCAGCGCTCCGCTTCGTCCTTGTTTGATTCCATTGCGACAGCGGAACTTCACAGGTTCTTACGCGGCGCGCAATGATGCCACAGAAAACAGGGCGCCAAAATAATGCGTCACGAACTAGGTTCCTTTAAAGCGTGGAGAGAAGATGATAGCGGGGTCGGGTTGTTTTTTTTCTTCCAATTCCTTGTCTTAGCTTTATGTACGGTGCCTAAATTACTTAAACATGTCTTAGTGGTGGGGGGCTTTTGAAGGACAGCGCATAAAGAACAGAACAACATATACAGAAATTACTTTTAAGGGTGGTTTCCAAGACGCAGGTTAAGCCAGACAAGACAAAACGGATCCAATGGTGAAGCAGCATTGACGTTTTACTTTATTACTAAGAGACTATGTTTATTCCACGTCCAAGCCGCTGGTACATATGGTCTTAGGGCATAACTGAGAAGTCGTATGCTTAAAATGCGCATGAGTAATATGTGTAATATATTGTCGGCACTGTTATACCGTGCTGGTGACCTAGCGAGAGCACATGTGAGCCATGCAGCATTCAGTCGCAGTACTGCTTTTTCTAGTACTTGTAAGAAACGAATAAAGCAACCCAGACTCCCAGGTTGGAAGTCTCTCTCCTGGGAGGAGAGACTGGCTGATACTGTGACTCCTCTGTGGAGACTGAGCTACGAAGAGCAGCTGCTGTGGAAACAGGAAAAACAGCACAGCATCTTATGTCGAATCTCAAATGAGGTGCTAAACAAAGCGGAGCTCACTTTTCCTTTACTGCCAATAGTTCCCTCGCTGGTGAGGGATGGATATCGCAATAAATCAACCTTCTCTGTCAACAGAGGAGTAGATGGAAATCCCAAGACTGTAGGATTTTACATTGGCACTGGGAAAGGTCAAAACATTGTCTGTGTTCATGGCAACCACCTTCTTAACATGCCTTTGAAGCACAAGTTGGTTGCGAGGTGTTATGAAGATTTTATACGTGCCTCAACACTGCAGCCATGCATTTTATTTCATGATGGTGGACACTGGAGAGAAATTACAGTGAGAACCAACTCGGTTGGTAAAACCATGGGCATTGTCTACTTCCATCCACAAAACCTAACTCCTGAGGACATAAGTGTCCATAAAGCAGCTCTAGTAGACTACTTCACTAGTGGTCCTGGGGCAGTTTGCCAACTGGACACTCTTTATTTCCAGGAAAGCAGAATGACTCGATGTAGTCATGCAGAATCTCCATACCAGCTTCTGCATGGGCAACCCCATATCTACGAGGAGGTCCTTGGCTTCAAGTTCCGCATCTCTGCTGATTCCTTCTTTCAGGTGAACAGAAGTGCAGCAGAAGCTCTCTATAAGACTGTTGCTGAGTTGAACAAGGCCTGTGAGATGGGCACTCTCCTGGATGTGTGCTGTGGTACAGGAGCTATTGGCATCTTGTTGTCCCAAAAGATGAAAAAGATCATTGGTGTTGAACTCATTGAGCAGGCTGTGGAGGATGCAAAATATAATGCAGCTCTAAACAACGTTCAGAACTGTGAGTTTCTATCAGGAAAGGCAGAAGTTGTTCTTCCTAAACTAATACCCACCTTGTGCTCTGAGGAGGGGCTTATGGCTACTGTGAATCCTTCCAGGGCAGGCCTGCATTATAGAGTGATTAGAACACTGCGCAACCACCCAGGCATACGACGGCTTATCTACATATCCTGCAAACCAGAGGGAGAAGCCATGAGGAACTTCAGGGAGTTGTGTGGGCAACCAAATTGGCAGAAGAAGCTCACTGGAGAGGCCTTTACTCCAACCATGGCTGTCCCTGTGGACATGTTTCCACACACACCTCACTGTGAATTGGTGCTTGTCTTTGAAAGATAAAATAATCACTAAGCAAATAAAAAAACAACACAGTGTTTATTATTCAAATGTTAATGTTTTTTTTAAGCAAAACCATGACAAAGTGTTACTTGTTTCAAAGATTTTAAATTTTAATTACATGTGAGTGTGTTATGATTCATTGATTGATAAGATTCATATGATTTATTTTCCAGGCCTATAGTCATGGATCTTCTCAGAATGGAAATTCTTATCTAGGATGTGTTCCTATTATTAAGGCCATAGTAAATAAAAGAGGAAACTGATCCTAGATCTGGACTGTTACTTAGTTCCTACATAGTTCCTTGTGCTAGCATATCCCTAAATAAATATTGTTCTGATTATGATTAATACAGGCCCTGGTGTAGATTCCTGTATTTTGTTAAAAATCACACATTATTTCATGTGGTCAGGTTTCACTGTGGTTTCATAAAACTGGTTACTGTAGTCCAAATTTCTGATTCCATTTTAAATCAGTTCCCACTATTCACTTGACCATTTCATTTGGTTTCAAAATTAATATGCATCTTCAGCATATCCACTGCACATGGTTGCTTGATAGGCAGACTCAGCTGCTAAGGAACTCTTAGCAACTTGATGTTTGAAAGGTGTGACTTTCATCTCCTTACAAATATTTGTATAGACGGTATGAAACCTTGATTAGAAGTTCTAGTTCTAGGTGGGTCACAATTATGGCTTCATCTAGCCTTAGTTATTTCAGATGATTTCACACAAGTATATTGTGTCATAAACAGAATATAAATGTGGTATGCTTTTGTTAATTAAATTGAGGATAATAAATATAAAAACTCAAAAAAACATTTACTGAGACACCAATAATACATAGCATAATGTTTGTTAGCTAATATGCTAATGGTAAAACACAGAAAAGAAACATGACAGCATTGCTTGACTGACTGCATGTAATTATGTGTAACTACAGACATTTGTATGTAAGTACATAAAGGTACATAATTTCAGGACAATGTAGTCATAGCTACAAAGTAGAAAGCAAAATCACCAATTTGTCCACTATGGCTTGGTCCTGTAATGGTTGCAATAAATGAACAAAAAAGCACAATTACATTGTTAATCACAAATATATATTTAACAAATTTCATGACTGTGACAGGCCTGCTGGGTATATGAGAACAAAGTTTTACAAGACCATACATGGGATCATGAAAATGTTATCTTTGTTGTTGTCATCACAGCTGTTCTTGGATGTTGAGGAGTCTGGGTGCTAGACTTTAGGATGTTCAGTGTATTCTTAAAGGTTTTTCAAAAAAATATGTATATTTGCTTGTTTTATATATTTACACTTGGTCTTATAATGCTTGTGTGGTTTTACACACTATTTTACACAAATGTAATTAACTTTTACATGATCATTACAACCTGTTTCTTATCTCAGCTTAGAATTAAGTGTGCTAATTTGTTACTGTGCCTTTAAGATTGATATATGTAAATAATCTCTGTTTTGATTGGCTGGCATTTATTGTGCCTAATTGAAAAAAATAGTAGTAGTAAAAAAAGTAGAACTTAACTCTTATATCTTCAATATGAAGTATATCCTAGGCTTAACATAACTTTAGAGTGAAGAGATGAATATATGTAAATACAATAATTTTGGTTACATCACAACACAGTGAATTCCTCATGGGCTGTTTTGGCAGCTTAATTTCAGAATGCAGGTTGCATGGACTAGGAATTGAATGGTACTTGTAAAAAAATACTGTGCTTACATTTTACATCACATGTCAAAAAGGACCATTATGTTTTATAAACGTTAAATATGTTTGAATATTATGCCAAGTTGTTTTATTTTTAAGCATTCTTTATATTTTATATTGAGATCCTGTAATGGTGGATATTTGGAAAACGACAGTTTTTTAGAGATTGGGTCCAAACGTCTATGTGAATGGAACTTATGACAAGAGACAGTGCATCAGCCGTGTTACTGACCACAATGTGCAATATGTTCTGTGTGATATAGACATTAAATGCTGTTAAATTGCAATGACCTACATTTCAGTATGGCTGCTCTTGGACATGGACTGAGTCACTGCAGACAACGACTTCGTCTGTCTTTCTGTTGCAACTTGTGTCATTCGAGATGAGCTGCTGAATGGTCACCGGGACAGGGAAAAAAACAGATTGTTTAGATTGTGGCTTTCAGCGTGAACATCAGATGAGCAGGCAACCAATGAAACTGGCAATGCTCGATGGCATCCATTCCCTCCCAGCCAATTGCAACCATTTCAACGACGCACCAAAAAAACCGGCCAGCGACTAAGGTAAGCAAGAGGAACCGCGCAAGCTGTAAAACACCATTGTCTTCCTCTGGTCCCTCCGGACGTGCTGAGCTCGATGAATTGTTGACTCGTAACAGTGAAGCCGCAACTCCGAAGGTATGCATCGCCGAATGTGTGAATCAGCGTCTGTGACATTGGACTTTCTGCAGTGCGTGCTGCCCATCGCTCTGCTCGCTTATACAGACACACCCATCGAAATCTGACAACGTCTGTGGCTTTTTTGGCTTAACTAATGATGCCTTATTTCTTTCAGCACGCGCTCGTTCGTGAGAATATGACCGACACAGAGGCGGACTCAACCCAAACTAGGCAGCGGAACAGCGACGGAATGGCCGAAGCGCCGCCGGTAGACGATGCTTTTGATGCATCGTACAAAGAGGGTCCGAGACCTCCAATGCAGATGGTGTGGAGAAACATTATTCTGATGACTTTACTGCACCTCGGAGCGGTGTACGGACTGGTCATGATCACATCCGCGTCTGCCTTAACCTTGCTGTGGGGTGAGTGTGCTCTTTATGTAGAGGCCCCAGTAGCCTGCATGCTAACCATGACCGACCTGAGGACATGATGCACCTGTTCAAGCCAAGAGCTTTTCGAGTGGGCAAAACGAAGCGATGGGGCTTTAGAGTTCTACTCTTTCGACCAAGACGGAATAAAACGCAGTCTGTTTTTTGGAGCAGATAAGCATTGTACTCCAGATTGGGTAGCAGATTATTATTATTATTTTATTAATATTTTTTATTTATCTATCAGTAAATAGACAAGGTCTTAATACAGACCCTATTTATTTGTTTGTTTGTTTGTTTGTTTAGCATCATTCCACTGCATAAAATTTCTCCCAGCTGAACAATGCACAATCAGCATTCCAAATAGGCTACCCATTGTGCACTAGGCAGGCTCATAACAGTGCATCTTTCTCCACTAGGATCTCTCAGTCTGAGCAGCCTTGTCTGCAAACACATAAAGAGACATTCAGCACCCCTGGCAAAACATGAGGAGGACAAGCACAACTCCCTACATTGCAGACATAAATAACCTAGAAGCAGACATATTGTGTAGGCTGATTTGACTTTTCACTTTGTTTTCCTCATCTCTCCACACAGCGGCTATATGCTTCATGACCAGTGCTCTGGGGGTGACAGCAGGGGCTCATCGACTATGGAGCCACAGGTCATACAAAGCTAAACTGCCCTTAAGAATCTTCCTAGCCGTTGCAAACTCCATGGCTTTTCAGGTAACCATTTTAAAGTTATCAAACCACAGAACCAATGTTCAGAATTCAATATTGACTCTAGGAATGTGCTCCCAGTCATCTGCTGCAATTAATAACATGCTGATGTTTTGTACGAGCTTTAACCTCATTGTTTTTCCACAATGCATATTATTTCCCTTCTAATTATACTTTACTGGTTTCCATTCACGTCTCACTGATCTTTGTTGTTTCTGCTATATCTGTGCAGAATGATGTCTATGAATGGGCTAGAGACCACCGTGCCCACCACAAGTATTCAGAGACCAATGCAGACCCACACAATGCCAAGAGAGGTTTCTTCTTTGCTCATATTGGGTGGCTGCTGGTTCGTAAGCATCCAGATGTAATTGATAAAGGAAGCAAGCTAGATCTCAGTGACCTCAAAGCAGATGGAGTCGTCATGTTTCAGAGAAGGTATGAACTGTTGTGTTGTAAAACTTCTTGTAATGGACGGCTTATCTTGCAAATGCATGAACTGAAAGCTATCTGTAATTTTCGAAATACTTGAAATAGCTGGAAATAGGTTTCAAAAAGACAATGTAAATGATAACAACAACTTATTTACATTTTTCAGTTGCTGACCTACATATATATTTGCCATTCTTTTCCTAGCAGCAAAGTAGATGTTCTGTTGATATCATATATTTATCTAAACTATGACAGCAATGCATGTGATGTTTTGTAGTTTAATCTTATTATGACAGTGAAAGTCATATTATGTGGCACTTCTAGACTAATGGAAGTGTGGCTACCACTAGTGTGGCACAGTGGGCTACATATCTGCACCTGGGGGGTAGCTTTAGGTGCCTTGCCCAAGGGCACTTCAGCCATGGATGTAGGGGATGTACTCACTCACCCCACCCACAATTTCCCTGCTGGTCCCAGGGATTGAACTGGTGACTCTTTTTCCATTTTTATTTACATCTTTACTGAACATTAATTTTTGTTTTGAAATCAACCCTATTTCCCAAATGTGATGAGGTGTAGGACAATGATTATAGTTTGACAAAGAGGTCAATGACCAGTGGCCCGAGGTCACTGCAATTTCTCAGTGTTCTCTGCAATACAGACTAGGCCATAGGGCCATCACCATTGTTACCCTCATGTTTCTCGCACATCTGTGGCCTGTTCTGTTGAGAAAGGCTACTGCCTCTGCCAAAGCGCACATCAGGCCACAGCCAGTGAATGAGCAGAATACAGTCATCCGACCCATTCTCTTGGAAGCAGTCCCACAATAGTCATGAACCTCTTTGAAAAAGGGATTAACACTTCCAAACTCTACTGGTCAAAGGATGCCCTCAAAACATACTTCTGAGAGTTGCCAAATCAGATAGCGGAACAGTAACTGGTTTGTCAGCATTTTTAGCTAGATGCAAAAAAATGAACGTTTTTTACATAGTTCAGATTATTGTGAGGCTCTTGTTGATATGACCAAGAAGCTACACGTGAAAAGATGGCAAATGTTTTGCTGTGTGAACTTGTCTCTCTATGATGGTCATCAAAATGATTATCTTTGAACCTGTGTTCTTATGTTGTTCTAAAATGAGTGCTATGTGTTCCTTTACTGCCTGATAAGAATTTGAAAAAACTTTTTTCACCTTAGGTACTACAAGCTGTCTGTACTGGTGATGTGCTTCTTCGTCCCCATGCTGGTGCCTTGGTACCTGTGGGGAGAAAGTTTGTGGGTGGGCTATTTTGTCCCAGGTCTGCTGAGATACACTGTGGTCCTTAATGCCACCTGGCTGGTCAACAGTGCTGCCCACATGTGGGGTATGAGGCCCTATGACCATAGTATTAATCCCAGAGAGAACAAATTTGTTGCCTTCAGTGCTGTAGGTAAGAGTTTTTTAGAACCTCACAACAACTTATAAAACTTGGCTTGTACATGCTTAAAATTCTCAATTTATGTTACCTCTTATATGGGCTTATATAGTATGTTCTCAGATAGGTAGGTGTACATATAATATCTTTATTGTATTGTCATATTGTAAGTCTATAATAAGAGCAAAGCATTTATGGGAGTTTATTGGTTAAAGCTGACATACCCAAAAGAACACTCAGGGGTGTATGTGAAATAAAAGTTGGGTTGTTTTGTTTATTCCCTTTATCTGTAATGACGTGCATAAGCAGAAATGTTTAGGTGGGTTCAGATGTTCAGTACGATATGTTTTAGTTGTAATCGCAGTAAAAACACAACATATACAGGTTACCTTATCATAACTCACTTTATCTATAGCACCATCAAGCAACTTTGCATTGTTCTTAAATGTGATGACAGCTAAGTGACGTATTCTTTATTTCTTTCTAGGGGAAGGCTTCCATAACTACCACCATACATTTCCTTTTGACTATGCTACAAGCGAGTATGGCAGTCGCCTAAACATCACAAAGTCATTTATTGATCTTATGTGTTACTTTGGCTTGGCCAAGGACTGCAAGAGGGTATCTCATGAAACAGTAATGGCTCGGGTACAACGCACTGGTGATGGCAGTCACAAAAGTGGCTAAGATATTCATAATGTTTCAGAAGACAAAATGCCAAAAACAATTTTTAAATATAGTTGCAGTGAGTGTGCAGTGAAGGTCCTAGTAATGTCTCCACTCTAACAATGAATAAAGGATTCTTGTCTAGAGTTTAAAGACTAACATTTGCCTTAGGACATTGTTCAGTATCAACCTGTAGTCATTTATTTCCACCAGAGTTTGATTGAACATAATTTGCTCTGTCTGGTCTGTTTAAACTATAAAATGCAGCTTTAATTTAAGAACATCTCTCCAGTAAACTATGCAAGCTGTACAATTCCAGCTTATATAACATCACATGTATGTGCAGATAATCCGTTGATATATCAGAATGACATTAAAGTACATTTAGTTATATTTTAGGTGATACGATTTGATGTGAAACTAAACCCTGCATATATTTTATGCTTCAAATGTCCACGTTTAT
>JBBPDA010000145.1:19628598-19641628 GCA_037974385.1 Arnoldichthys spilopterus
CACACACACACACACGTATGTATATATATACATACATACATACATACACACGGAGGTTGGTTTGATTGCTGATACTGGCTTTGTCTGTCTGGTCTGCTAAAATGGTAAAATGCAGCTTTGAGAAAATTTCTTCAGCAACCTATGCAAGCTGTATAATTCCAGCTTATATATCATAACATCTGTGCTATTAACCTCTTGATATTTCAGGTTCACATAAAAGTACATTAAGTTACATTTTTAGGTGATAGATGTTGATGTGAAACTTTGAAAATATTTTACACTTTAAAACTGTTAGCTCTCATGTACAGGTTAGAGATTATTTGTACCCACTGAGACTAAACTCAGTTTAATTGATTATTGAAAGGGAAATCAAAAGTTAAAAGTAGACAATTATTGACACCCCGAAATGATATAAAAATGCTGGATATTTCACTTTATTTTTTTAACAAATGTATTCTACACTCACAACTATGAGAAAATGAAGAAATTTGTGATTGTGATACCAGTGCTCTCTGAAAAAAACCTTCCAACTTCTTTTCCCCAAAATAGACTGTAATGTCTGATGAGGCAGATCACATATAGGAAGTGATGTGAGACCATTTTGCCTTACACAGTGTCTCAACGTTGTCTTAATTTTAAGAAAAGTTCCAGTTATGTTCAGTACAAGCTTTTTTTTGGCAAGCCTTTCAGATACCTTGGTGGCACAGCATCTATCCTAATTATGCAGGATCCATAATCCAGGATCCATTTTTTCCTTTTTACCAAACGGAATTCAGGAGGAAGCGTTGCCCCCTTATTTCAAACTTGTTCTGTAAATTCCTGTAAAATCTTTACAAACAGGAATTCAGTTACCTTTACACTAAAGGACTAAGGTTTAAACCTTAGTAAACATGTGAATATTAGTGGCTATAATGGTAACACTGGTATCAGACATATCTTCATCTTTTGCTGTAAGGCTTTTATTTGGTTAGGTCCTCAGAAAAAGTATATTTATTTTATTTATTTTATATCATGCATTTATTTCATAAATCATGCAAATAAGCCCAGAATAAATGCTAAGAAAAACTTAGTTTTAGCAAAATATGGTTAGGCTCTACTGTTGATTTAAGAATGACTGATCTTCTCCATTGTACTAAAATACTCATAAGGAGTGGAAAGAAGACTACTATCCTCATCTTTAGTGCATCACTTGCAGTGTATACATGTTTGACCCACACCCTCCTGTATGTATGCTGTATGTTTTCATGCATTTTTACTGAACACAGAAGTGCAATGATATTTGTGAATATTTGTGAGTATTTTACACTGTTGACATGTTCTGGGAGCCTTAAAGCAGGCATATTTTCAAGGAATGTTCTTTCGTGTACCAATGAATGAAACATATTTTGTATAAGTAGGAACGTTTTGCGAGTTGTGCAGTGAGTTTATGAATTAATTATCTTAATTTAATAAAAATTGTGGATAAATTACTTTTTAAGTATCAAAAGCTTAATTTTTCTGTCAGTCGTGAATGCCTGCAGCAGTGGTTAACTGGCGCCGTCTTGTGAATGCAAGTTGTTACTACAACGCAAAAAAGTTCGCTGGTTAATTTCATATTTTTTTCCCCATGGAATGTCCTCTGTACAGGCTTTTTTAAAATGCTTTATAATAATTAATTAATTATTATTATTATTATTATGTTGCTTATGTGTACATTTCAGTGGACTGATTGTGTATTTATAACGATTTAATTCATTTAATAATTAATGCCTATAATAGCTTCATTGCTCCATAGAAGGTTCAGCATTTCATTTTAATAAAAAAATTAAGTTGATGGCCCCTGTTATTTCACACACTTCTTTGTCTAGAAAATATAACCTTTTTTTCATTTCAAAATGTAAATTATTTTGTCATTTCATGTCTGAATTTAAATAGTGAGATAAAACTACAACGGTTTTAGACTTTTTTCCCCTCTCCAGAATGTTTAAGTCATATGAATCTACGCAGCAGCTTTATTAAACCCTTTCAGTAAATAATCTGGAAAATTAATTTTCTCTTAATCTGAGACTGCAACACGAAACACGAAAAAGTAAGAAGCTGCAGAAAAGACCAGAGCAGGTTCACAGAAAACAGATTAGCAGTGCAAACACAGACACAGACACACACTTGTCTCACATTTGCTTCTCTACTGATCTGCCGCAGTGTCTTGTTTAATCAGCTCTGTTCACTCAGTCTCTTCTGCTTTTCCTTTGACGGTTCAGACTGTTGAGTTACAGATGAACTGAATGTGTAAAAGACTGTGCTGCACACACTGAGGGCTTTAACACATTCATCCTGATAGTAGGTTCAGCAAGCAGCCTTCTGCAGGAAACACTGACCTAGAGCGTTTTGGGCCTGTTGAAAAGGTCTAAAACTAAAACTGCTAATTTCCTCAACAACGAAAAAACCCCAAATAACATCTGCTGTTTGATCCCTGCTATAACAACAGTAATCCATGAACAGTGCCACTCACTGGCCTTCACAGATCTCTCTCTCTCTTTCTCTCTCTCTCTCTCACACCTCAGGCTGTTGCTCAGACAGGTTTTGAAGGCCCAACTTGAGGAGATCAGTGATCCCATTGGGTTTCATATTCATTCCCTCCAACTGTTAACACAGTGAGCTCTTCCCTGCTAGCAGGGCCAGAGGAACCCAGGGTGCCCTTTTGATCATTTCAATCTCTCCTTGGTACAATAGTTCTGATTGGCTGAAGCAGTAAGAAGGGGAAAATCTTTAATGAAGCAGATAATCTCTTGTTGGGATGAGAGCAGCTCCATTTCAGAGCCCCCTTTGGCTCACACATGAGAGCCCAGCCTCCGAGTCCTGCATGTAACTCCACAGCTTGCTCGCAGTTATTTCCAAGCTAAAGAACTGCCTAACCTCTCTCAGGATGTTCATACATCTGGACATTTACTACTACATTTTCATCTTGATGGTCCACATGAAATCTTGCTGCAGTTGGTAAGTTATTTCTAATTATTATCTAATTATTTTTATAATTTCTTTTTTTTCAGATTTAACCCACACTAAAACTTGTCCTGCATGGGTTTTAAGGCTAATTGTATGATGCACAACTAAAGTAAGTGTTTAAACAGAGATATGTACATCATCAGAGAAGAATGAAGGCAAGAATGAAGGAAGGAACTAAAAAATGACAATTTGTGGTCATTTAAATCATTTACTGAGTATTATCGTCCATACTACAAAAAAGAATCAAACTACCAAATCTCTTCATCAGACTGATCTTAATGGTTTACTCGGATTTGAGAGTAAATCTTTCTTTCTCCAGAAGGAATGCCATCGATTTATTTGAAATTATTCACGTTTTAAAAGCACTCATTTCTCTCTCATCATGTTATTTATTGACATGTTATTTATTGACAATGGTATGATTCACCATAATGCTGTTGTGTAACATTAATGTCTACCTAAAGAAATTTGAGTATAAATGCAGAAGGAGCTACAGGGTTTGGTGATGGGTGAGAACTAACACCCTTGCTCTAAGTTAATAGGCTGCTCTATCTTCCAGGTCAGTGAATAATTTCCTGATGACTGGCCCAAAGGTAAGCCAACATTCTTTTGATCTCCCCCTCAGATCTTTATCTAAAAACAGAGCCCTCAAAAGGTCCCAGTATTTAGTAGTTTAAGTAGATTATTTAAGTAGATAGTTTAAGAAGAATGCTTAAACACAAACAGTAGCAAAGATAATGTTTTTCTCTCGCAATACTTTCACTGTGGTAGTGGACTCTCTGATCATCTCACTGTGCTGGGGTATAACTCACATTTATTGGCATAGATTTCACACACCGGACCTCATTCACATTGTTATGTTTTGAAGTGTCTAGTGGCTGGGGAAGGAGGTTTGGTGGGTGGTCATCATTAGCACACCAGTTGCCCATGAGACCAGTTGTAGTGCAGTCTTTCTTAGACCACTTGAGACATATTAGCATGTATCAGTCACAGTCTCAACAAGCAACACAGTTAAAACCAAGCCACAGAAAAACTGTTGACCTTCATTGATTGGGTCATTGTTGTTCATGAAATAAGCAACATGTTTAAAAATCTGGAGAATGATTCAGTGACCAAAATTCTAAGTTTCATAGGTAAGGTCTACCTTATTAAAACCTCATTTATTTTTATGTATAATATATGCTTACATTTTAACTATAAATCAAGAAGAATGTCACATTTGTAATGTGACTGTCATCATCATTTTTATTGCATAATTTAAATGTCAAGGAATTTAAGTTTTCATGCTTTTGCAGGCCTACTTGATCTATTCAAGCAGTGTGGCTGCAGGGGCTCAGAGTGGGATTGAGGAATGCAAGTATCAGTTTGCCTGGGAACGGTGGAACTGTCCAGAACGAGCCCTGCAGCTCTCCACTCACAGTGGGCTCAGGAGTGGTGAGTGTGTAAAGTCTGTCAGCATTTTACATAAACAAGCTTAAAGCATTTATAATAATACAAATTGCAGTGTTTAAAATCATACAAGACATTATGACACTATAAATGGCAGCTGGGATTTTGAAAATGACATATACATAAGGTTTTGTTGATAGCAACAACACACCATATTTGTAAGAAATGAATTAAGCACCTCTTAAGATTGTGGTCTAACAGATATGTTTTATTAAACATTTTTGCTTATATGGGGAAATGTTGCATCTTCAGTCTGTCTAATGAAGATTTCTTATTTTAATAATCTTTTATTCAGAAATAATTACATAGTTTACTATGACTAAATGTTATTTTCTCATGCAAATGAAACCTAGTCTGTTAGAAGGTAAAGACAGGCCACCTAGAGGATATTGTATGGGAATAAGAGTGGGTGAAATTGATGTCCCCTCAAACTGGAGGGTGTGGGTCAAAGGTTTGCCTTAGGCTCCTTTCATTGGGCATTCCTTAAGTGCCAAAAAAGAACCTGACCTGCTCTTGTGTCGACCCCTGTCTAATTGAGAGGCTGTTGAGCTTATGCCAGCTGTACTTCAATGTTTGATTCAACAAACAAATGCATGAGAATTCACAAAACAAAGCAAATAATAATATAATTAATTTCTCATTGACAGTCAAGCAGCGAAGTGAAATGAATTATTAAAATGAAGTGTTTCACTGGAAAGCACAGTTCATGAGTTTAAAAACTGGGAGCATAAAAAGAAAAATTATTTTAAGATTATGTCTATTTGCAGCAAACCGGGAGACAGCGTTTGTCCATGCCATCAGCTCGGCGGGTGTGATGTACACCCTCACAAGGAACTGTAGCCTTGGTGACTTTGACAACTGTGGCTGTGATGACACCAGGAATGGTCAGCGGGGTAAACACAATTTGCAAATATAATATAATATGCAGGTATATTTATAAAAACATACACTCTTAAAAAGTATTTGCCATAGAAGAACCATTGTATTTCCCTAAAGAGCCACGTTTGAAACTTTTACATTTTTTGGTCACAAATATCTTACTTTTAAAGATGTATGTAAGCCTTTGTATAAAAAACAACACTGTCTTTTTTATGAACCATCCACTAAAAGGTTTTACAAGGAGCCAAAAACTGTACTTCTATGGCATCATGCAAAAAATCCTTTCTGGTGTCGTTAATTTTAAGAATGTCAATATGCTGCATAGCAACATAAGCAATGTTGCATATTTGTGCGATTATGAAATTACTTAGAATATGTAATAACTTGGTATGTCTTGTGTTGATGATTTAAATGATGTATAAATGAAAAGCACTGCTGTTTTAGGTGGCCAGGGCTGGCTGTGGGGAGGCTGCAGTGACAATGTGGGCTTTGGAGAAGCCATCTCCAAGCAGTTTGTGGATGCATTAGAGACTGGCCAAGATGCACGAGCTGCCATGAACTTGCACAACAATGAAGCAGGACGCAAGGTATTACTCCTGTTCTGAATGTCAAAGAAGGATTTTCCAGCTCCTCTCACAGCCTTTAGCCCACAAGAATGTGCTAGGTATAGTTTTGTAGAGTAGGGGATTTACTCTTGCACCATGAGATGGGACTTGAAATGTACGTAGCTCCCTTGGCCACCAACAGAATGTAAAGTGCCTTTTGAATCATTTTTCAGTGCTTCCAATGATCGCCTACCACCCAAGAGTTTCATTCATGGCCTTATAGCAAGGTGCCACTCGTTCCCTCATCAGTGTGTGCTCTGTACCAGATGGGCCTATTTATGGTCTGTGAATGTCCTTTATGACAGACCTCAACTCAAGATTCTTGGGATCAGTGGTGCAAGCTTAATTAGAAGACCTAGGGGGCCACACGTTGCAAAGGTTCTGTATTCTGTTGCTCCTCAAATAAGTGTTTAGTTTTATTCTTGCAATAAGGATCTTACATTTATGTTGGTCTTTGTTGCACTTGAGAGAACCACAGGGATCACGTCCATGCAGCTGAAGTGCTCTTTGTTTTTCCTGCCAGTGCCCCGTCTGCAGGTTTTGTCAGCTCACTATGGCACCTGGAGCATCATTGTAACTGAAAAAAAATGCAAAAGAATTCTTTTTCATTTCCTCCTGAATGGATTAGCCATTGGGTCTGCCCATGGCAGAAAACATTTTGACAATGGCCATGTTAAATAAATACTCCCCTTTCCTGTGCTGAACAATTCAGCTCACTGTGAAACCTTGATTCTGCCTCATATCGAGAACAAATGCCTCACTGAGAAAAGAAATGCTCCTTTCAAATGACAGATGTTTGTTTCAGGTGAAGTCAAGTAATATTGTGTGGGCACAAAAGTTGGAAAAAGAGAAAAAAAAAACACACTCAGACTTGAACCTTGAACCAGCTCTTCTTTAACCCACAGAATTCCTCTTTTTGTCAAGTGGATGTTTTGAACATATAGTCTGTCCAACAAAGAGTTCATTGTATGCTATCTTGAAAAGTGATTAATTCAAACCCAGTCAAAATGCTTTTAAACAGTGAAAAACGACTGCTGAAATGAATGAATGAATGAAGGATAGTGAGGAATTCATATGGAATAAATTGTTGAATGAAATGTGCTCTTCTAAAGCACTTTATTAATTTCTTTAATTTGAGACCTTTTTCTTAAACCAGGCTGTAAAAGGAACCATGCAGAGGACATGCAAGTGCCATGGTGTGTCTGGCAGCTGCACCACCCAGACATGCTGGCTGCAGTTGCCTGAGTTTCGGGAAGTGGGCAATTACTTGAAGGAGAAGTATCACCGTGCCATTAAGGTGGACCTTCTGAGAGGTGCAGGCAACAGTGCAGCCAGTCGTGGGGCCATCGCTGAAACCTTCAGTTCCATCTCCCGTAAAGAGCTGGTACACTTGGAGGACTCTCCTGACTACTGTGTGGAAAACCGTACGCTGGGTCTGCCAGGCACTGAAGGCCGGGAGTGCTTGAAGAAGGGCAAGAATCTTAGCAAATGGGAGAAGCGCAGCTGTAAACGGCTCTGCAGTGACTGTGGACTGGCAGTGGAGGAACGCAGAGCAGAGACAGTTTCCAGTTGCAACTGCAAATTCCACTGGTGTTGTGCAGTAAAATGTGAGCAGTGTCGCAAAACTGTCACCAAGTACTACTGTGTGAAGAGATCCAAGCGGATTAAGAATGACAGTGCAAGTCGAAGGAGAAGCCTTCGCTTAAGGAAGAAGCACTAAAGAAATATTGAGGGCTCAACATGGTAAAGTTTTGAATTGTATATCAATAAAAAAATCAGTTTTCAATAACATTGTCAGTATAATATTGAATTTGAGGTTACAACAAGACCCTGCATATGGATAAAATGTAAAAATGAAGCCTGTGTGATAGTATCAAAATTTTTTAATGGATTTCTGTATTTACAAGTGTGCTTCAAAGTGAGGGCTCACTCAAACATACCCAGACACCTTATATTGTGCATTTAAGATGGCACTGAAAACCATATTTAAACACAAGGTAGAGCACATTAGACTATTAGAAACACTCCCCTTCGTCTCCCAATATTTCATCAAGAGATATCTTTCCACCCATTCTTGGATAACTAGCTGGAGCTAAAGCAACTACATGTTATTTTATTCCGAAACTGCGATAATAATCACACTGGATGTAATTCTGTAAATTAACTGTAAATAAGATGGAGCACTTTGTATATTTTTTATTTATTGCACATATATTATGTAGCTGTTTTGTTTATTAGTTCTTTTTTCCTTTTGTACTTTTTCCAAAATACTTTTTATAATTAAAGCCATGTAATCTGTGTCTTCTCATAACTCATTTTAATGGTATATTTGTATTTAACTGATTTGTAAGTATGTATGTTCTAGAAACTCAACACATTTTTACACTAATGATTATAAACACTGTGGTCTTTTTGGATTTTGTCACTAAAAGCAGTTAACCAACTACTGAATTTTTCATTGTTAATGTCACTTCTAATAATGTGTTTATGTGAAAACCATAATTAGAATTACCTATTATGAACTGTTTACCAAAGCTGCTTATTTTACATAGGACCTATACAATAACCTTTGGTATAGACTGTTGCTTACTTTTAAAGTGTGCTCTATATATTTTCTTATTCTTTCTGTATTTAGTGTCAGATAACCCTGGGGCACAGAAACAATAAGAAAAAAAATGTTTTAATTATAGTGTTCTTCCTTCACGCCTCTCCTCAATTTCTTCTTTCAAATACTTCTTTTTTTCCAGTCTTAGTAATCCTCAAAGAACTCCCAACGCCTTGGCACTTGGATGTTTCTTTACTGTTTAATACTAGTTTAATTAACTTTGCCGAGACAGAAGGAAAACATGAACCAAGTCGCCCCTCAAATTATCCTGCCTCTAATTTTGTATGCTAATCTCCTTTTCACGCCATCATCTCAGGGGAAAAAAAATGTTGGGAAACTTGATGTAGCCTGTATTGGGCTTCCTGTGGTTGTTTTATTCCAAGCCCACCTATTTGGCTTCTTTCACTCCTCTAGGGCCTTCCTTTGCTCGATTTAACAATGAATGGCGAGCTAATCAGCTCCCTCGGAAATGCACCGCTGCTGAAGAAGCTAATCCCCCTCTCCTCCTCCTTCAATGGGCTGTCGCCTTCAAAGAGACTTTGGGAAAAGGCTTTGCATGGATTCACACTGTTTGGTGAATAGAAGTTAGTTCAAGTATTGTACCTAAACAAGTAGGGTTTATAAACAAATACTTGCCAGCTACCATCCCACCTACAAAAGTGCCAACTCTACAGTAGCACACAGTGACAAAACTAAGGCCTTCCAAAAGTGATGTTCTCTTAAAAAAAAAACAGATTAAACCGCACTTGAATGGAAAGTTCAATCCTGCAAGTGTAGTATTCTTTGCTGAGAGACGTGTCAATGAAGCACCTCCTTGACATCTTATTTATGAAGAAAAGAAAGAAAAAAATTCCCCTTGACCCTAATCAGATAGGACTTTAATTTTGTATCAGTGCTACTGAAGCTCCAACCACCTGCCTTAACTCAGTGGAGCAGATGGTCCAGTAGACCTTGTTTCTAGTAGGACACTTTTTTTAATGGCAATTTTTTTCATTCTATAATTCTACCTTTTAATCAGTGTTACTAAGTAATGAAATGGGATGGTGATTCTTTGGAGGTCTATATAACAGTTTTTCATGGACAAATACAAACCCCATTCATTTCCAGATAGGGTTGGGGTATTTTCCAAAATGCAATGAAACAAAAACCTGTGATATGTTAATTCATGGGAACCTTTATTTAACTGACAAAAATACAAAAAAGATTTTTGATAGTTTTATTGACCAATTTTAATACATTTAGAAATGTGAGGACTCCAACACACTAAACAAAAGTTGGAACAAAGGCATGTTTTACATTGAGTAACATCACCTTTACTTTTAATAACATTCTTTAAAATCATTTTGGAACTAAGGAGACTAATTGTAATCGTTTTGCAACTGGAAACTTTGTCCGTTCTTGCTTGATTTGTCTGATGTCTGATGTGTCATACATTTTCAATAGGAGATAGATCTGAACAAGCAGCAGGCCAGTCTAGGACACATTATGGGCCCTGTTTTAACTGTCTAATGCAAAGCATAAAGCACATGGCACAACAAATGTTTATGGTGTGTCCAAATCCATATTTTTGGATTTTTCTGGAAAAAAACAGATTTTATGCCAGTGCAAGTTGCAAAAAGGTTGTCCTAACTTTTTTTTAATTATTTAGTGGTATGTTTTGAGCTTGACATACAATAGACCAATAAAAGTGGCATCTTACCTTTAAGGGGCACATGGTCTATGGCAGACTGATATTATAATGACATGTTTACCTGACAAACCAGATTGGTTTTTGGCAGAGGAAACAGACCTACTCATGTGTTTTACTCAAGTAAAATTGCACAAGCACATAATTCATGGGAGCACCACTGTTCCACCTAAGCCTTTTGAGTGCCATTAGTGCACATTGAGCGTGTACCTGTGCCAGTGTTCTGTACAAGCCCTTTTCCAAAATGAGCATAATATATAAATTTAAATAATACTCTACTGACTTTAGGCGTAGTAAAAAAAAAGCATGTCATTTTTGCTTACTTAAAATAGTAAAAATGGAATGTGGACTCATCTGATCACAGCACATGGTTCCGGTCTTTCGGTTCATGTGAGATGAGCTCAGGCCCTGAGAACTCACCCGTGTTTCTGCATAGAGTTGATGTATGGCTTCCTCCTTGTATAATAGAGTTTGTATTAGTTATATTTCTTGAGTGCTCCCAAGCCCAAGTTGTTATATTTGACACAGTAGCATGACAGATTTTTAGGCAGTGCCTCTGACGGCTCAAAGAACAACAGTGGTTTCCAAATTTGACTTTTATGCACTGAGATGTCTCAGAATTATTTTTACACTATTATGAATTGAACATTTTTGAAAGACTTAAATTCTCTGCATTCTTGCACCGAGAAATTGCTTTTAAGAGGACTAACCAATCTTTCATGAATTTTGGAACAAAGACTGCACTTTGCTTGCAAAGATCTTTAATGGATGCTACTCTTATAACTAATCATGATATCTCACCTGCTACCAGTTAGCCTGCTTAATGTGGAGTCTTCCACATTGTTGTTACATAAATATTCTGTCAATTTTGAATCTTATTTTAACTCCACCCAAAGTTTTCTTGAGTGTGTTGCTGCCATCAAAATGTAGATTTGTGTATATTTACAAAATACATTTAAGCTGGTCAGTAAAACTACTGAAGATCTTTTCTTTGTATTTGTGTCAGTTAAATATAGATTCACATGAATTAACATTTCATACACTGCAAATGGAGGGAAAAAAACTACTTTGGACACAAAGAGGACAAACTTTTGACAATGGCTTTTAATCTGAAATTGTGTTTTTATAGGGCAAGAAAAACATATTTTCGTGTTTTTTTCAACCTTTCTGTTAAAAATGTGCACACCCAAATAAGAGTAAGGTTGTGACTGAGAGTTTGGCCTTGCCACTGTGATTTGCAATGGGGCATGAGGCTGACGTGACCGAGAGAGGGCTGACACTTTGGAGAAGGAGCTAAAGATTAGGAGCTGCCTCCAGACGAATGTCTAAATCTACTTACTCAGTTTGGAACGTCAATGTGCATTTCCGGTTAATCACAAGCCATTTGATTTTTGTGGGAAATCTTCTGTCTACACAGACCCAGCAAAAAAGCTTGAAATGCTAGATTATTTTATTATCTAATCATACAAATACACAAACCCCATTTCCAGAAAAGTTGCATTAAAGAAAACTTTTATATGAAGTTACATGTAAAATGCATTAAAAACAAGAATGTCTGATGTGTTACTCTTTTAAACTTTTATTTAACTGATAAAAGTTCAAAGAAAAGAATGATTTCACTAATCAACATAAATGTGTTTTGCTAATATTAACAAATTTAGAATTTGACACCTGCAGCATACTCAAAACATTGTGACAGAGCAAAATAAGAGTAAAATATTTGTAGAATATTCAAAACATGTTGTTCTGAAACATTCCACAATAGGCAGTTAAACTGGTACCAGGTGAGTGTTACATGAGCATCCACCAAAGTCTCTGCAAGCATAGATAGGTCATGGCTCACCACTTTGAGGGAATTATCAGTCAGAAAATTTCTCAACACAAAAGACCTCAATTCTTTGTAATCTTGTCATTTACAGTACATAATAATGTGAAAAGATTGGGGGAATCTCAGTCCCTGTAGGGCAAGGTGGGAAACCTTCGAGGCCTCAGAAGATTGTTTATGAGAAACTGTCATTCTAAATGTGATAAATATAGCCACTGTCACTGTCAACTGTACACTGATGACCAAGAAATTCAAACTGAAACTCATAGAGGAAGCCAAACTTCAGTTCTATATAAAAACACAGCTGAGCTCTCTGGAAGCAAGCTCATCTCTGATGGACCAAAAGGCAATGAAAATGTGTGCTATAATTAGATTAACCCACATTTTAGCTTGTTTTTGGGAAAAAATAAACTTCCACCTCTCTGTGCCAAAGATGAAAGGGACCATCAAGACAGTTATCAATGAAAGGTGTGTCAATGGGTATAAAGATTCCATAGACAGTGAGACATATTGTGGGATTTTAAAGAGACATACTCTGCCATCATGGTGGCATCCATGGTTATTTCTGTGAGGCCTCGTTCTACATGCACTTAAACAACATGGCTTTGTAGACACAGAGTGCATGTGCTTGACTGGCCTGCCAGCAGTCCAGATCTGTCTCCTATTGAAAATGTATGAAGCTTCAAGAAGAAGAGAATCAGACGATGGTCACCATATATGGTTGAGCAGCTGAAGTCTTGTATCAAGAATGGGCAAAGATTTCACTTGCAAGACTGCAACAGTTAGTCTTCTCAGATCCTCCTCAGTAATGATTAAACAGTGTAATTAAAAACAGAAGGTGATGTAACAGTGGTGATGTAACACATCCCAGATTTTGTAAGTGTGTTGCAGGCATCAAATTCTAAATTAGTTAATATAACTAATCAAATTAAACTACATTCAAGTTTATTAGTTCTTTGAACATTTGTTTTAATGTTTTTATTACTTTTTTAAAT
>JBBPDA010000145.1:19642598-19668482 GCA_037974385.1 Arnoldichthys spilopterus
TTTCCCTGAATCTTTTCAAAAAATTCTGTAGTGTTGATGGTGAAAGACCTGAAATCTATGTATTCTTCAGCTAAGGAATGCACTTTATAACTAACTGACAATTCTGTCATGAGGTTTAATGCAAAGTGGTATATCATTTTTGCAATTAAACACTGAAGCTCTACTGGATGCTCCTGTTATACACAGGCATGATACCCTCCTTTGTAACTAGTTCACATTCTTCTTGTGGCATTTTTAAAAAAATGGCATCATCTGAATATTCTATCAACTTTTCACTCATATTTTGACCTGTCCCAACTTTTTGAGTGTGTTCATAATTTGTTGATATTTACAAAATACAATCAAGTTGGTCAGCTAAACAATTAACTTGTACATTTATTTCACATGTGTCACATTAAGGTTCAGAATTTACATATTGCAGATTTTTGTTTTTATTGCATTTTACAAAATGTCCCAACTTTTTTAAAGAATCAGAGAAAAAAGCTTTCCTTAAAAGATATTCAAATGGGGAGCATGGTGGGAAGTGTAAAAGAAAACCTTAGTTGCTTCTGGAATGTAGTCTATCTCTACCTAAAACATTATTTTCATTATCTATGTTGATTTTCCTTTGCTGATTTGGGACCTTAATTGTTGAAAACATGAAATGGCAGATGCCATGTAAAAAAAAGTTTTTAAAAGTTTTTAATGAGACTAAAGTGCCGTGAAAAGTGCTGTGTTTTGCATCATTGACAAGAGGAAAGGACACTTGAGCTTCTCACATTTGACAGTGCACTACAACAGTGTGCGAGCAATCAAGAAAAACTTTAGGATGACTACGGACTGGGGACAGAACAATGTGTGCTGTCAGTTTATATGGCTGAAACTCTATACACTGGCATTTAGCATAAAACACAAGTGTCTAAAATTGTCAGGAGTATTGTCAGAGAATAAATGACACCCCTGCTTGTAAACACATTACAATGTACTAAACTAAATATCCATTTGTGCACAATTTACACATAGTTTTCAAAACAACAATTATTTTGATACATTTTTGATATCAAAATATATTTTGATAAAAAAATAAGCATTTATTCCTAATATTTAATGAAGTTGTTACACCACATTTGGTGACCCATCAGAACATGTAAGCAGCAGTGGTGTAAGAAGCAGCCTTAGAAATTCTCGGTAGCTTTAATCACATAAATCCCTTAAGTGAAAGTATCAGCAACACAATGTATAAATGCCTCATTCAAAATGGAAATCATATATTTAAATATTTTACAAATATGAAATAAATACATTAGCTAAATATATTTAAAATAAGGTAAATTACTAAATTAGGACTGGTAAATTAAATACATGTAATAAAGTACATTATTAATAATTATGAAGCCTTGCCAGTGAGTAAGCAGCATTATATTGTTTATTTTATTTAAGGATCCCCCTCCGCCAGGTGTAGCCTCTGAACTCTAACTTAAATGACACACAAAAAAGTAAAATGATATTGTTAAAATTACACCTGTTCCTTCTCCCTCGTAAAAAAATAAAGGATCAATACAATATGCAAATATAATTATTCTGTAAAGTTTAACTGCTGGACACAATAGGTCGCCTACTTTACTGAAGATAACCGTTCTACGGGTCACACAATCCGACGGGTCACCAAACGCGGTGTAACACCGTCCACCCCCACACCGTACCCCATAGCGCCGCCTGCCGCTTCTGGTGCACAAATCCGACATCATCCTGGACGCGATGCTCACTTACCTGCTCGGTAGTTAGCCGTCCTGTCAACATAGTTCTCGACAGCTCTGGGCCCTTTAGCTCGTGCACACACGGCTACACCTGTTTCACCCACAACCCACTGAGCCTGCGAGGACGAGCGTCATCGGAGCAGAGAGACTGAAGAAATGGCAACGGCATCAGTGGTGGAAGCGGATCCCACGTCCACCGATGGGGCTAGCGCTTTTTCAGGTGTTCATAGTTCAGGCTGGAGTGAATCTCAGCTTCGCCAGTACCCTTTCCAAACAAGGCAGATCCCCCGGCTGTCTCACACGGACCCTCGCGCGGAGATCCTCATCGATAACGAGGTAACGTTGTGGCGGTAGTGTTGTTTAGCTAGCCGGTCGCTGCTAACGTTAGCCGGGTTAATCATATAACTGGGCGACAGACGACTGCGCTACCACTCTGGCGTGGTTGTAACTTTAACGTGAATTGAATTTTTATTAGTTAAATTTCGAAAACGTAGATAACACAGTGTAGTTAAAGGAGTTGGCTCGTTTCTGACTGCTACAGACCTGCGCACCTCTGTTTTTGTTGCTTTACACACGCCCTCGTCGTGTAGCGCTAACTTCACTGTTTAGCCTGTAGCATGAGGTTAGATTTATAGTATGAGGTGTGTTGAGTTTTATTAGCGTCATGCAGGCTATACAGTGTTAAAAATGACCGTCGGTGTTCTAGACTTAGTTGCTTTGACTCACTATGAATTTGATGCAACTTTACGGGTGACCCAGCCGTCCGCCAAACCTGCCTCTGTTTGTTAGCATAAATAAGGAGCAGATCTGTGCAGCTGTGAAGGTATGCCTTGGGGGAGGGGGAGGGGGGTATGTGGACCAACAGTTCCATTGTAGACAGATCTAGTTTATTTTTGTCCAGAGAGTCTGAACTGGAAGTAAGCGATGTAAGACGTTTTGGCCCTCGTTCACCCAGCGGTTTACTATTCGCTGCTTCCCACAATAACACACGCTGCACATTGCACTCCACGCCTCTGCGACCGCTACTTCAACTTAACCATGAAGCGCTTCCAACAGCCTGTCATTGGATCATCATCAGGACTTAATGCCTCGACAAAACTTCCTGTTTGTGCTTAAATCTTTAGATAACCCACAGCCCCTTTGCGCTAATTTATCAAGATGGCAAGACCCGCTCTGTTAGCAAATACGTTTCTAATTTAACGAAAATCAGTGTTAAAGTAAAGCTGGCGAATACAGAAATACGACATGCATTTTTGTTCGTTTTAATTTACGCTTCCGTCTCCTTGATTTTTCGCTTACTGCGGGTAGGAGCTGTCGGAGCGCAGGCAGACCGCCCGCCTACGTGCTAGACAGTGTACGTTCCTTCGGTCACGTAGCACTTCTCGCTTTCACAGAGGCGGGAGCAGTCGATTCTATGCCAAAGAATGCTCTTGTTCCTACACACCGCCGATAAGCACATACACTTGGCTTACTGCTTAAACATACAGAGCATAATAATGGTTATTATTGTTGTACTACTTGTAGACAGAGGGAGACGCTAATAAATACATTTGCGCTGTGGAACAAGCTTCAAGGCTATTTAATGTGTAAGAAGTGCAGTGGAGATTGGCTTAAGTTGATTTGAATGAAACAGCCCTTGAAGGTGAAAATATTTCACTTGCTGTTTGGAAATGTTATGTTGCGTCACTCTTCGGAATTCCCACGTAAAGGCATACAAGAATACTGAAACGGGGAGTACAGACCATTGGTGAAACTAAAAAGTTGCTAAGTGTGCTGCCACATAACATTTCAATAAAGTAACTGACAACTTTTAGCATTCAAGGACTGGTTCACTTAGACCAATAAAAGCCCATCTCCACTGAACACTGAAAAAAGAGGTAAAGACACTAAAATGGGTCTTACTCTGTTTTTGTTGAATGAACTTTGTTAGCTATACCAGACTGATTGCTCCTGATGGACAATAGTGGGACAACTGAGGAGGTCATAATCCAAACCTTAGCAAGCCTACAGTTAAATCAATATCTCCGTCTAGTCAAGCCTTACTCAGATGACATAAATGCATAGACCAGTAAAAATCTCAATGTAAACATTTTGCTCTTGTATTTAAAGGTTGAATAAATATGTAGGGAATCTTTGTAATGATGCTGACCATGTTATGTAACTAATGCCCTCAGTCACTGATCTATGAGTTCTGAATGTATTCGGCCTAGGCCTTGTGTTTTTTAATATTTGTGAAGTTTTTGATTTCCATTTATTTTAGAAATTTAAATTAAATTCAATTAAATTAAATTACACTTTTAAATAATTTTTTTATTGACCAATGTAGACTAGAATGTTGAGAGTTGAGGGTTTGTTTAACGTTTTAAAAAATTACATTACAGAACATTGCTGCAATTTTTTTCCCCCACAGGAACCTGTCGTATTAACGGATACCAACTTGGTATATCCAGCACTGAAGTGGGACTTAAGTTACCTGCAAGAGAACATTGGGAATGGGGACTTCTCTGTGTATATTGCTGAAAAACACAAATTCTTATATTATGATGAGAAGAAAATGTCGAACTTTGAGAATTTTGTGCCAAAGTCACGCAGAATTGAGATGAAGTTTTCAGAGTTTGTTGAGAAAATGCATGAAACAGAGGAGCAGGGTGGACAAGAGCGGTAAGTCTAGCTATATACTGATTTCACTTTGTGCAAAATCTGTGGGGTATATAGATTTAATCACTGGTGTTGTTCATAGTTTTTACATAATATTATATATAGAATTTTTAGATCAAATGTGTATTTTACTGCTTTGAGTTCAGGTTTGGTCTACTGTGAAATACTGTAACAGCAGATGTGCAAAGTTGTGGAAACTGTTGAGATACAAGTAATACAATCCAGGAAGTAAAACTGATGCCGGGCATGACCAAGCAGTTGCTTGGCCGGGCGATGGGCAGACTTCTGATCTTCATGCAGTGATTTGGCTTCTGTGTCTCACTGTCATTTTGTTTTAATGATTGTAGCCTGTTTTTTAAAAATTACCATAGTATTAGTGAAAAGAACATTAAAGAAGAGGTTTTGTAAACCACTCTTCTCACCTCACTTCTGAAAAACCTATTTATATAATGGTTCAGTGCTATATAGGGTAAGTTTTCACATATAATTAAAATTCCATTAACTTTATTTATGAATCAGTGTTTATACAAAATACAAAATTTCCCACATCCATCTAGCCTTTAAACTTGATATTGTGTTTCTAAATTCTGTGTGTTCTTTTCCAACACCTTCTTTAAAACAGTGGTACTTAATCTATTTGAGCCATGATTTCCTCTCTGCCGTCTTCCTGACCATAAATAAGCAAAGCAACAACTTTGCAAACTTGTGACCGCTCTTTCACAACTCTTATTTATAAGGTGTTATGTGTTTTACTATTAACTAACTAATAATCACATAATATTGAAACATATAAGGTAGTGAAGTTCTCAGTCTGGCTAAGATCAATTGCAGTACACACAACTCACTTGTAAAGCCATTCTCGGTTTTATTATTGTCAGAAATAAAGGATTATGTGTTTTTGGAAACCATCATGCAACCCCTAGAATCTAACCCATTCTATGAACTCTGGTGTGTGAGGTCTGCTGCCAAAAAGTAACTATATGAGAACATTTCAGTTTGCTTTGTTCTTTTGTGCTTATGGTTATACAGGGAGAATGTGCACTGTTCAGCACTGAACTTAAATGTGTCCACCTTAAAAAAAAAAGTGTCAAATAACGGCTACAAACTAGTCTTTGCTATTTGACATTAAAAGTCATCCAAGTCTTTTCATCAGTATATTCCAAAAACTTAAAATGAGCAAAACTTCACCACTACAGACAGCTGTGTACAGTCTGAGTGGATAAGTTTTGGGGATGTATTTAAGGAACTGATTTTACATTTACATTTACATTTATTCATTTGGCTGACACTTTTATCCAAAGCGACTTCCAGGACAGAGGAAACAATCAAGCATTCGCTTTGCATAGATCAACACTGAGAGTGGTGCTACACGGAAGACCAACGCATTGCTCGTAGTTATAAAATAAATAACAGACATAATTACTGTAGTGCATACATACGCCAAGTGCTTATACAACTACAGAGAGCAACTACTGCAATAAATAAATACGCCAAGATCTTTAGCACAGAGGGGAACTTCGATACATACTTATGCCAAGTTCTTATACTTCTTGGTGACTTTTCAATTTTAGTGTTGTTAGACTTCTAAGCAGTGTTTGACTTCTAACTCCAGAGCTCCAGTACCAACCTAAATAAACAAAACATGGACATCTAATATATCTTAGCTGGTAATCATGGTTGGCCATGATTGCTGTTGATGATGAAGCTATTGGAGTCTTGTTAGTGTTCATTAGATCCTTGTTAGTCCTAAGGATCTTCTCTTAATTTGTCAGGCTACATTAGCTGTAATTTTTGGGGCATGTGTTATGAATTGCTTAGTCAATGACAATTTACCATAAAATGTTTTTTCTCACTCTTCAAGCATAACACTTTCAGCATAGGAGCTGATCATAGTCGTTGTTTAGCTCAAGTGACAGTAAAAGCTGTATTGTGTGGTTAATGCATAAATTCTGGTGTAAATTTGTTAGATTTTGAACATTTCTTCTGTGCAAGAAGTAAGTAAATTAATCTGACCTCACATCACTTTCATTTAGTTACAGTACTTCAGGACCTATTGACACAATATAGAATTATAAATAATCAATGCACTAAGCATCTTAAAGATCCACTGCACTTTTTCTAGTTGTGAGTAATGCAGCATAACATTGAATGATCATGGTGGGTGAAGCAGTTTAGGCAACTGGCCCATCATCCATCTTTCCTAGCCAGAGAGCAGAAGCGGATCCATCTGCTTCATTTGATTTTTATATAGACCACAGAGCATCATATATTTTGTTAAAAAGAAATGAATATTTTTTCTTTGCACAAAGAACAACTAACCTGGACAGCTTGATCTTAACATTGAAGTTGTTCTCTGCAGTAGTATAAGCACTTGGCATATGTATTTATTGCAGTAGTTGCTTCTGTTATTTATTTTACACCTACGAGACATGTTTGTCTTCCTTGTAGCACCACCCTCAGTATTACTCTATGCAATGCGAATGCTTGATTGTTTCCTCTGTCCTGGAAGTCGCTTTGGATAAAAGTGTCAGCCAAATGAATAAATGTAAATGTAACATGCTGTTCACTTCGTCAGGCAAAGTCTTAAAGTGATCGTTTTTTTCTTTTACTCTGAAGATATGAAGCTAATTTAGATAAAATGTATAATCATTAAGTGGTGCAATCAGTGCAAACTACATGTAATCATGCATCAACCACAATGATTTAAGTAATTTGGATTAATTTTGCTAATGTTTTTGACTTTGCATGACACATTGTCAATAAAATGTGTTCATGGGGATAATTCATGGTTATAAGTTTCTGTTAATTGTAAACTATTGATTTGCCACTTTGTTCCAATGCAAAACTAAAGAAACAGATTTTGGACACCAAATATAGGAGGGGAAATCTACACATTTGTGAAAAGAATTGTTCACAGTTAAGGGGTCAGGAGTTTTTACAAGTGACTCCTTTATTTATGTATTTATGATTTTCAGAGTATACTTGCAGCAGACCCTAAATGACACAGTTGGTCGAAATATTGTTGTGGATTTCCTGGGATTCAACTGGAACTGGATCAACAAACAGCAAACCAAAAGAAACTGGGGACAGTTAACATCTAATTTGCTGCTCATAGGCATGGAAGGTACAACTCCATTAGGAATTTCTTTTTGTTTTTTTTGTGTAAATGTCTATAGAATCTTTGCAGTTTAAACATTTGTTATGCTTTAGTACACACAATGATTATAATTTGGGCCTAATTTGTGTTTTCATGCATTTTTTTGTCATTCTTTTACTGTTAAAAGGAAACGTGACACCAGCACATTATGACGAGCAGCAGAATTTCTTTGCACAAATCAAAGGTCATAAGAGGTGTATACTTTTTCCTCCGGACCAGTTTGAGTGTCTCTACCCCTTTCCAGTTCATCATCCATGTGACAGGCAAAGCCAGGTATTACTGGGACTTGAAACTTAATTTTGATGCATAAAGTAGTTTTTTTACTGGTTGGGTGAGCAAAGCAGAAGTGGGACAACTTTTGATAGATGCACCAGGAAACCCTTGTAAAAATTCTGTATGATTCTTTTGATTGGCTACTGTATGAGAAATATTGCATTATTCATTTTGTTTGTGTATTTCTTTCTGTTTTAGGTTGATTTTGAAAACCCAGATTATGAAAAATTCCCTAAATTTAAAAATGTCCTGGGATATGAGGCTGTTGTTGGACCAGGTGATGTGCTGTACATCCCAATGTACTGGTAAGCGATAATTGTAAATAGTTTTAGAAAAGTGTATTTGGACAGTTTTTTTAACTCTGTACTCCCAGCAAAACATGACGTTTTGGGGATTTTTTTTAACCCTTAAAATCAATTCATGAGATTGTAAAGTTGGAGTGTTTTTCAGGTAATCTATAAAGTGTGTCACTAGAAACCATGTGAGAAGATTCATGACACTTAGTGATCAGCTGTGTTTGGGATAGGAACAAGAAGTAAATACAAAAAAGGCTCCTTTTCTGGACTAGTGCAGATTTCTGTGATGCTGCTTTTCCACCAAGAGCGAATGGGTTTTTTTTTTAACCAGTTCCATTCAGGATTCTTTAAGGCTTGGTGCCATCCAGTAAAACAGCCAACATTTCCACCAGTTTTAAGTAGAACCTTTGTAGTCAAGGGTTAGTTGTCAATAGAGGGCACTGCACAGTGGGAGTTCTTCATTGTTGGGCTCTGCTTCCGGTCCAAACTTTAGAATGAATTGCCCACTGACGTCGTCATAGTTTACATTTGGAGGAAAAAAGGCATCTTTCTTTTGACTCCAGCTGGGAACCAACTATTCAGGTTCCAAATTAAATATTTTTGGTTATTGGTTGAACTGCTCCATAAAGACACAATAGGTTCATAAACCTAAGTGGAACATGTTCCCCGTTGGTGGAAAGGGGCATGAGAGAAACATAGCTTTCACAAGGGAGGCATTGGTGAGCATACACAATGACATGCTAGCTATCAATATGTTAAACCTAAGACGTGTTTGCTAAATATGTTCATGACCTGTTCTTGCCATTTGTTTAGCTCAGACTTCCAGAGTACATCTAGTAGTTGGGAAGGATTAAGCTTGGATCACAAACTAACAAATTTGTTTGGGACCGGGCCAAGACCATCACCTCTATAGGGTCTTTGTGTGTTTTTTTGTGTCCGTACCTGTGTGCGGTTACTGTGTTTACACATGCTCTAACAAACCAAACCAAGGGCTGAATTTTCACATTATGGTTCACTTTAAATGGACTAAGTGTGAAAGAACCCTTAATCTTAGGGTACTTGGATGTATTGTAGGTGAACAAAGAAATACATAGGAAAATATGAGTTTATATATTATAATTATATTACAATTACTACAATTATAAAAATATATTCTTCCACAGGCTATACTGTAAGTTGATGAATTTCACCTTTGAACTTGGTGGATGATCATGAACTCATCTTTGAGGGTTATTGCTGTGATGTGTGTTTGTTTTATATTCTGTAGGTGGCATCACATTGAGTCCCTGTTAAATGGAGGAGTAACAATCACTGTCAACTTCTGGTACAAGGTATTCCTATGCAGCATGGTTTCACTCTTTTGCTGATGTTTGTTGTTCATGTTTTCCATTATGCAGTCAATAAAAGAAAACATTCCCTATGATTAAGGAAGTCAGAGGTACACTACATAGATACCTATTCATCTGTTTTTTAATCTTCCTTTTTAACCAACTCTTCTCATCTGGGCAGGATTTACATAAGATGTTAGAAAATCACTGTGGCATTCAGACAGAGCATTAGTAAGATCAAATGCTGATGTTGGATGAGTATATGGTAACAAACATTACTCATCCTTAAGCTGATGTATGCAGGTGCCATCCTGCTGGCACTGCTTTTCCTTGGAGAGTTAAGACCCAGTGTGTTCACAGTTGACTGTGTGAACCATGGATGCCAGTGTGTGCAAAATTAATTGCCTATATGAACCATTGATGCATGTTAAAGGAGTTTCACTCACTAATTAGAAGGGTTGTCCGGAAATCTTCGGACATTGTAGTAAGGTATTTTGGATTTGAGGATGAGCGTTTAGACCGCTGAGTACATTTGTACTTCTGTCCCATATTGAAACAGTGATGTTTCAGCAAATTCAGAAATATACCCCATCAGAAATACAAAGCCACACTAGATGCACGTCTCCCATATGGTCATGCAGTGATTATAGAAGTGTCTCACATGCTGTTTACTTGACTTACAAGTACTCTCAAATATGATGTTTCTGCATAAATGCCCAAAAATAAATATAGAGTTGGAGTTAACACAGAAAGGGCTGTTGTAAAATCATAAGTATTGGTCATTTAGCCATAAAGAGTGTCATGTATTAAGGGACCTTTTATCATAAGTGAACTGCAACTTTTTTTCCCACTATTTCCAAATATCAGGGGGCTCCCACTCCAAAGAGGATAGAGTATCCACTGAAAGCACATCAGAGAGTGGCCATTATGAGGAACATTGAAAAGATGTTGGGAGAGGCCTTGGGGGACCCACATGAGGTATTAAAAAGTAGAACAGTTAATCATAATGCTTTTCTATTTTTAATCTCTTCAGTGCAGATAAGTGCATAGGAAATTCCCTCTGTATTATGACCCTGACAATAACCTAGTTACAGATATATTTGTAGTGAACCTGATTTAAAGCAGAATTAAATTGAGCATATATACATTTTATTTTGACTTTATAATTAATATATATTTATATATATTTATTCAAACATGATTGTTTAGGTTTTCCCATGTACAAACTTTAATTATGGAAATGATGGGACTTAAAATAAAATAAAAATGCAGTACAGCAAAATAAATTGATAAAAAAAAATTCTCTTGAACCTTTTATTTAACTGAAAACAGCTTACATTTATTTTGTAAAAAAAAAAAAAAATAAAGAATTTAATGCCTGCAACACGCTTCAAACAAAATGGGACAGCGGCATGTGTAGCACTGTGTCTGTGGCCACCACTGTCTAATTCTTTTTTTCATGATGCTCTGAAGCCATGTCATTGTAATGCATGCATACAGCATGAGACCTGGCATTGTCTTGCTTATATAATCGTGGATGTTCTGGAAAAATATGTTGCCTTGATAGCAGTACACCTTTCTAAAATCCAAATATATGCCTCTGCATCAATGGTACCTTCACACATATACACTGTTTTTTATGCAGTGCCTTTTGAGGGCTTGATGGTCATACTCATTTAACAGTGGTTTCTGGCCTTGGTTTACACAGAATGAAATTTCTTTGGAAGCCCAGAAGCCTTAACAATGTGGAAGACTTAAACAAACTTAAACACTTGCAATCTGTTAAGAATGTTCTTGTTGAACTGATTAAAAGTGGTGAGCCACTACTCATCTTTGCTTATTCGTTTGGTGGAAATGTCTTTACCCAATGACACCTTCTCTTCTTCCCAATCCACCTGCTTTATTGTGGGATGTTTGAATATTCTGTAAACTTTTTACAGTTATTTTTCCACTGCACCAGCTGTTTTTGAGCATGTTGCAGGCATATAGTTATTTATTTACTAAATACAATCAAGTTGGGCAGCCAGAACATTAGAAGTCATTTTTAAAGGTTTGAGGGAATTTTGTACATTTTTGGTTTTATTAAAACTATTCTGGAAATGGCATTTGTAAAAAAAAATATTGTTTCATGTAGTATTTGTAAAATGTTTGTGTTTTCCTAAAGTGATCCTACTTCATGGCACAGTGGCATAGCTATAATGTCACTGTCTCTGCTTTCCACTGTCAGAACAAAGAAATTACCAAAAGCATAGAATTGTGGTCCAGTGTTCTTTGTGTTAAATTGATTGTGAACCTCTTATCTTGACTACAGTATTCTATTTAGCTGTGCATTAGCTATGCTGATCATACTAAGAAAATCTGTTCAGGATGACAAATTAATTGGCAGCATGTCTTTGTTCCACAGGTTGGCCCATTACTGAACATGATGATCAAGGGGCGATACGATCAGGGGCCAAGTTAATTGGCAGGCAGCTTGTTTGTATGCTGCTGGTTGAGGGAAGATGTATATGCAAGTGTAGGGATGTGAATGTATGATTGTCTGTACATTCAGACTGTTGACCCAACAGTATCTGGCAGTGTTTTGGCTGCCTGTATTTAAGTCTGCTTTGATTGTCTCAAGCTATTGTCTTCTTTGTCCTATATCTGTTCAAGGAAGGTACCACTAGAAAGAACTTGATCCTTGGTCTTTTGAATCCTCATACGCATGGTGTGATGCATACTGCTGGGTGATGATTCACAATGGGATAAGAAACAAGAAAAAAAGCATTCAAAGAACAGATGTATTTATTTTAGCACCTCTTTTTATTGTTGGTCCCATCTTAGGACAAGTAAGGTGCCAAAAGTGCAAGTTGAATTCTTACAGCTCAGAGTCGGCAAGGAATGTCCACAAAAGATGACCTTCTCGTAATCTTCATGCACTCTTGCAATTAGGGACTTTTCGGGTATACTGTAATTTGTGCAGATTTTTAAAAGTGAGTCCCCTTAATGCCTATATATAAGCCCTTTTATACCCTAAATAGTTTTTTGCAGTTCACAGGAGCAGTCAGCAGGAAGTATTGCTTTAAAAAACTGAAGGATCGTTTGGCCCAGTCATAGCTGGCTTACGGAATGAAGTTTGATAATTGCTAAATATTTTTACATTGTGGGTTTTTTTTAATCATTTGTCTACATTCAGGCATAAGTTTTATTTACACTTTTGTTTGATTTGTTTGAATGTAACCTTGTTTTACATGTGGTACAATTTCAGGACTGTAATTACAAATGAGGGCAAGTATGTAATTTAATGTACTGTATTTACAAGGCATTAGCATTAACTATATTGCTGTTTGAATTCAATAAAAAGTTTTACGAGTAGAATTCGATCTGTCCTTCGCCGCAGTTATTATGAATCTGAAAACAAATACGCTTTGTTTTCCGAGGTTGCTATAGTATCTTTAAAGAATGCTATAATCTAAAATTCCTCAGTGCTATCCCTCCAGTTTGCTTATTGCCACTGTTTTTTATTTACCTAATAAGTGACTGAATTAAACAATTTATCATCCATTAACTTGTCCATGTAGTGTAGGTATTTAATTCTATGATCTTGTTTAAAATTGCATGTCTGAAATTGTTTACATTGGCTGTGGTACTTGATCTGAAAAATTAAAATTCAGTATTGATAAATATTTCAAAATTATATGAATCCACTATATGTATAATTTTAATTACTTTTTGGGGTGTTCTGCATATCTTGATAGTTGTAGAAAATAGTAATATAAAGTACCTGCATATGTGCCAAATGCATTTTCCTAACCTGGAGTTGCGAATTAACACTCACCTGGGCACTTAATAAAACTAAAATATTTGGAAAAGAGCGATTGTACATAGAAATTACTTCTGACTGTTTGTGACTTCTTATTCCAAGGCATAAAATAATCATTTAATAGTATTGACATATAAAATATGCAAAATCTTGTCTGATTTCTGTTAAATCTGAAAGATTTCAGCCCACTACTTAAAAAGAGTGAGTTTGTCTTAGACATGTGACTTGGTGGGTGACACTTGAAATGAAATGAACAATTCCCAAACCTGAACATTTTGTTGCAAGTTGTGGTGGGTACACCTCACTTGGACTAGTTTTAAATCTGTTGGGCCACTTTCATATAGACCCTCTACTGATTCACTGCCTGCTTTAATAAGTGCCTGGGCAAAGCTGACTCCAGACTGTAATCAGACGGGATGCACTGATATGGGAACTGTAGATTTCTGATATTGATTAGGCATAGATCTACTGATTGTGGTGCATAAACATTTAGTAATGTTTAAAATTACAAAACAAACTAGTAGAAATCGGGACAAGATGCACCTTGCGCAATTACAGAGAAGTTTAACATTAATTTGTAAAGGATTACAATTGCATTTAGCATGAATAAAATACAGATATTTTGTGCTTCTTAAATACGATATAATCAAATAGCAATTTTTAAAATTGTTCAAACATCAGTCTAATATCGTGCATCCCTATGATTGTGACATTGTCATTGAAATCATCTTGCTGTTTTACATGGTAAGGTCTGAAAACAATACTTAATAAAACTAAACTTTGTGGGTTTTTTAAACTCCTTAGTAGCAAAAGGGGAACGCTTGTATGCCCTATTTTGATAGCCATCATCACCAAGACAATCCTTCCCTCCCTCTTCTTTTTTTTTATAATACAAAGCATATTTCATCAACTTCCTGTGTCCTTGAATAACTTACAATGCTGTACTGCTTGATTTTTGAGTTGAATGGCTACTGAAAATTGTTGCAAGCTGTTGTGCATGTAGTTTATAAATAAAAAACCTTTTTAAACAATCAAATTCTCTTGTACTTTCTCAGAAATTGTTAGATTTACAAACCATATTTCTGTAAATGTTCTGTAAAAAGGTTGCATGTTGCAAGAGGCCTATTTGCGATCATCTTTTAAGAGGCACTCATATTTTAATTAGTCCTTCAATTGTTTTAAAAAATGAGGATACAATTGCTGCAGTTTTGTAAGTGGGATTTTTGCCCATTCTTCCTAGATATAAAACTTCAGTTGATCAACAGCCTGTGGTTGCTATTGCCTGAGTCTCCTCTTAATATTCAGCCATACATTTTTAATAGAAGACAATTTCATACTGCTGACAGGCCTATCAAGCACATGCCCATTGTGTCTACAAAGCCATGTTATTGTAGTGTGTGCATAATTAGGTCTGGTATTGGCTTGCTAAAATACATCACCTCAATGGCAGCATACACATCTCTAAAATCCCAATATATACCTGTGCATCAAAGATACCCTCACATATGCAAGCCACCCATGCTGTGGCCACTGCTGCTCTCCTAAACTATAACAGATTTGCTTTTGCATTTTTCAAACGTTTTCATGCAATGCCTTTTGAGGCCTCAAAGGTCACACAGATAGAACTGGTTTTTTTGGTTTGTCTTTTAGCAGCATTATGCACTGCAGATGTTGACCTACCTAAATTAAAATGCTGAGTCCAGTATTTTGGTCTGTGGTAGTTCTAAATGGTTAGAAATTTCCAGTTTCTTTTAGTAAGTACACACAAGATGCTTGTAAATGTATTCTTCAGTCTTGTGTGTCCATTTTTGGAGTAAATATGCATAGCAAACAAGAAAAATCAAAAAATGGTTCTCAACAAACCGGAAGCAATGTAAATGTAATTTGAAGTATCTTAAAAAGGCAGATAAGGTGAAACATTTATAGACATATGGGATAATGAGGTATTTCTATGAAATGCTCCACACATTCTGCATTGTGTCACTATATGGCAACTAGTGATTTTCAAGTGGAACATTTTGCAGTCTGGTGGTAAAAGATCAGTTCAATCTCAATCTCAGATTTCCTAGCTGGGTTTTTTAAGAGGTTATGGAGTGATGATGCCACAGATGTGTGAAAGCTACATCAATAAGAGTGATCCTGACCCAAAATGTGCTACTTCCAAAATGGTAAAAATTATGGCCAAACATTCACATAAAACTGACATTCGTCACTTGATCTTTAATCCAAATAAGTATACAGCAAAAATAATTCTGACATGTATCCAGATGTTAATTTACAGTTTAGCAGCTGTTACTGGCAGCCACTTCTCTGAGACACTGAACATACTGAGTATAACAAGCAAAAGTGATACCTCAACATAATTACAAATGTTAAAGACTTAAATAACAGTACAACAGTGAATAGTGAACATGGATGAATATGCAAACATAATTTCCATCATCAAACCATGCAGAAACCTCTAAGCACCAAACTTCACAATACTTTTAGTATAGAATAACTAGGTGACATTAAATAACCTAGTATAGTGATATTCTGCATAACCAGTATTATGAAGATAAAAAAGATGCACTCCAGAGTCAAAAACATCAGTGACTTTGGTTAGCATTCTTAAAATCCTCTGATGTAATTAATTGTGTAGGTGCTTGCCAAGATTAGGAACTCTGGTTAAAAAATCATCTGACATGCCCTTTATAACTAAACCCAATACATTTTGTCCTGTGGACTTTGGGGGGCTTTTCATGACAGTCCAGTTAGCAGGGATGTTGTCCTGCATGTATCAGAATTTCAGGTCTGTAATGACCTTAAAAACAAAAGATCTGTATATATTTGGAGGAAAATGTTGATACGGCTAAATATATTGGCCTTTAAAGAAATGTTTTCTGCAGGGTGAACAGAGATTTTAGAAAACAATATTCATTTTTTCTTATAGAGATAACCTGAAGTTTCTAATGCAGGCATGACACTGTACACTGGATGTTGACACAGGTTGTTGTTTTTTAACCATATGTGGGGTGTAGCTTAGAGTACAGCTTCATAGAATTTCTCAAAAAGTTGGACAAACGACTTATCATATGTAGAGATCAAGAACATAGTAGTGTGGGTGTTCATCACTGCACCTGACTCCTACTGTAGAACAGCAGGAGAAAACTTGTTTCAGCATGCAGGAATTTTCATGTTTGAACCTATGGCAAGCGCTGTATAGATGTAATAATATAGTACTAATAGGCACGAAAAAGTAAGCTAATAGGCACAAATGTTAACTGCTAGCAGTAGCCTGGCATGCATTTTTGTAAATGGCATGCAGTGGTGCTTGAAAATTTATGAACCCTTTAGAAATTTCCAGCACAAATTATAAAAATAGATAAATAGAACCCAGTTAAAAACAATTTTATATACATATCTATTATATTTGGACATATTAAGTAAAACAATCTGAAACTACACCTCTGTGAAGTGTACCTCAAGAGTTAATTTTAAGGTGAAATTACAGTCAGGTGTTGTCAATCAATGGGATAAAAATCTGGTGTGAATGGGTTTTATTTAAAGAACAAAGACCTCTTAAATTCTGTTCTTCACAACACATTTGTGGAAGCAAAAAGACGGTTGTTAATACTGATCAGGTTGGAAAAGGTTACAAAACCGTCTCTAAAAAGTCTGGACTTCTCCAACCCACTGTCAGACAAACTATGTACAAGCAAAGGAAACTCAGAACCATTGTTACTCCCCAGAAGTGCTTGGTCAACAAGATTCTCTCCAAAAGCAATGCATGCAATAATACATGGGGTCACAAAGGATCCAGGGTAACTTCTAAGCCGCTTAAGGCCTCTTTCACATTAGCTAATGTTAATGTCCATAAGTCCAGCATTAGGAGAAAACTGAAGAACAATGATGTGCATGGCACAGCTGCAAGAAGAAAGCTCTCCTAAACAAAAAGGTCATTGCTGCCTGTCAGCAGTTTGCTAAAGCTCACATGGACAAGCCAGAAGGCTATTGTAAAAATGTTCTGTGGGTGAAATTAGATCAAAATATAAATTTCTTTTGTTAAAATTAGAAGCATTTTTTGGAGGATATAGTGAATTCCAGCATAAAAACTTATCCCATGGCCTCATTAATGGAACAATGAATTCTGAATTATACCAGTGATTTCAGCAAATTATGCTGGAAGAAAACAAGCACAAATGTCGTTCCCCCCAAAATGGTTAAAGAATTAGGTTATTGTTTTGGAAAAGCCAAGTCAAATTACTGACATTAACCCAAAAAAAAGGTTGTGCAAGGACCTGAATTGAGCAGTTCATCTGAGAAAAGGAGCTGAAGGGGCTCTGAAAGTGGTTGCCATTCTTCCATGCTCAGGACTACTCTTATACTTACCAGACATGTTAATTAGCATTTATTGCTACACAAGGTGATCACACCAGATAGTGAAATCAAAGGTACACTTACTGACCTAATAAATGTCCAAGTATAATATTTTTGTCTTGTTTGTTTAATTGGGTTGTCTGTAACAACTTAGGACTTGCGTGAAAAGCTGATGATGTTTTTGGTCATATTTATGCAGGGATATCAACAATTTTAAAGGGTTTACAAACCTTTAAGCACCACTGTATAGCAACCTAGATAGAATATGTGAAAAAATTTATCAAGCCAAACTATTGTTAGCATGAGCTCTTTTGCAATTTAACTAAAGTGGCTATAATTGATCAGATTACTATTGCTAGCATAATGCTAATTCCCACTATCCACCCCATGTTATATTACCACCAAGCTAGTCACGGTTAATATTCACATTTTGACAGTTTTAGTTTAAATACTGAAGCTTGTAAGAGACATGAAAGTAACACACATTGCTGTCCTAACAACACAATGTAGCTATAAAATGATAACATTACAGGAGAAGGAAAGAGTTCTTAAGTGATTTTAGACCATGTCCAGACAATGTAAAGAACAGGTGCCATGATAAAATGATGTAGAAAAACAAACAAACAAAAAAAGATTTCAGTTTAAAGCAGTTACATAGTGATACCGGAGGATTGTTTTTTTAACCATGTCCACTCCCAAATTCAGGGTGAATAAAAGGAATTTTTAAAAAGTGTTTTGCAGCCAAAACTGTCAAATGTAGACAATTACCTAAAATCTGCTTTTAAATCTAGTTTTAAATCACTGGTTAAATCTAACAATGTCATTGCACTTGATAAATGAAACTTGACACTGGAGTTCATCTTTAGGATGAAATATGAAATCACATTGGAGCGCATTCTAACTCAAGCCCAGCTTGAGTGAACTTGGCTATGTGGTACTGATAAAGTTCTTTCATCATCTATACATCTGCATAAAAAAATAAAGGGTGAATAATTTATACTTGAGAGCATTTGGGCATGAAACCTAATGATAGCCCAGCATTTAAAATGTTGTAAACTGAGTAACTGGTTAATTGGTTGTTTCTATAACAGAATAGCCATAAAGTTACACTTTGAAATACTTCACTACACCTAGTCTAAGATCAACCCTCAATCTTCAAATTCAATTAGGATTCCATTTAAAAATAAAAACAACAAAGATAACAAAACTTATACAGGACATTGGATCAGTCAGTAGTACAATGTCGTCCAAACCACTTATACAAAAGCAAAAAAGTACATAAAAGGAAAACAAAGAAAATGTCAATGGCTATAATGGGACAGCACCTCAAACACACTCAATTTGATGTCTGTAGAAATAAATAAAATGTAAAAACAAGTAACACTGCCTGCTAATCATCAATGAAAGCGGTATTTGCGTGCTGGCTTTAGGCTAACGTAAGTCTTTTTCATTTCCTCTGATTCATCTTTCTTGACTAGATGATACCGCTCTCCCTTGGTAGTCACTACCTGGCTGCCATGGTAACGCACCATCTTCTTTGGGGCCTATAAGACAGCAAGACAGTTTTTTTGGCAATGTAGTAATTGTAGTCACAAAATATGAAGACGTCAAGTTCAGACAGAAACTGATTATTTTAAATACTCACATCTTTTGGTATGACGGGTCTGTGTATTTTCTTATCTTCCTCGCTATCTACCAGCATATATCTGAAAAAGAAAATCTGTTAATGCACACACTGGCTACCCACACATCTTAATCACATTTTTCACTAGCATGCAAAAAACACCCCAGCAAAACTGACAAATAAGTTACAAATATGCCATTGTTAAAAGCTATTAATTTGTTAATTTATTTGATAAAGTAGAGTTTGAAACATTTTGTAAATACATTTGAACGCTGTAATATTTGGTCAGTACAACAGCTGAACTACACTAACATTACTAACATGATCACTTTCTCAGTGCTGGTGGTGTGTGAAAGAAGAAAGCAGACAGCAGGAGACACATTCAGAAAACAATGCCTATTTTCAAAAACATTCAACATCCCTTGATTTTCTTCTGCCTCAAATTTACAAACTTTCAAGGATTTAAAGGACCCATGGTTTAGGAATAGCCTAGATGTGAAACTAGGTTTTAATTGTCATTTCAACCATATACAGTTCACACAGTACACGGTGTGGCCAGTTTTCCGGTTTACATTCAATATATAGTATTTTAGAATATGCATGTTAAAAGTATTTATGCTAAACAGTTAAACAGGATTAGTGAGGACATTTCAGCAGTTTTACAAAAGACTTACTTTTCCAGAATGCTTGCTTTAAGCTTTTCATCCGCCTGTGCAGATACATTCTTCACTTGGTTTGCCTAAAAACAAAACCCTTGCATATGCATCTTTCCAAACATTAAGCACAGACTTATGTTTTGCTACAGCGGAGTAAACACATTTTCCAGAAAATTACATTTTAGTTTCAAGCCATGTTAATTACTTCCTCCATGAGAGTTTTACAAAAACATTTCCAAAAATGTTGGCACACTGTGTAAAACCAGCAAAATGTAATCATTTGCAATCACAAACTCATATTTAACTCAACATATGAGAACATATCACATGTTGAAACTGAAAATGGTTTAAAAATTGTTTAATTAAAAATATATGCTCATTTTGAATTTGATGTCAGCAACACACTTTAAAAAGGGTGGAAGAGGGGCAACAAGAGACTGGAAACTTGTGTAATCCATTTAATATTAACTACCAGGTGAAACATCTCAAAATTAATTAGGGTAATTGGCAACAGGTCAGTTGCATGACTGGGCATAAAAAGAGCATCACAGTGTCTCTCAGAAGAAGGGGAGGGGTTCACCACTCTGTGAAAGACTGTGATGGCAAATAGTGCAACAATTTAATAATGATGTTCCGTAACATAAAATGGATAGAATTTGGGGATTTCAATAATGACACAATCATTAAAAGATTTAAAACAAACAAATACAAAGAAATCTCTGTATGCAAGGGACAAGGCTGAAAACCAGTATTGAATGGCAATGAACTCTGGACCCTAAGGTGGCACTGCATTAAAAACAGACATGATTCTCCAGGGGAAATCATTGCATGGGCTCAACACTTCTGAAAAACATCACTGCATCCACAAAACAAAATGCTTTAAAATGCCAATATGCAAAGAAGAAACCACACACATTATAAACATGATCCAATCACCTTCTCAGGGTCCTAGCTTTTTTAAGGTGAACTGAGGCAAAGTGGTATTTGTTTTTAGAAATCACCACCCAGAAAAATTCTTTTTCAAGGAAGGCCTTGCTTATTTCAGCAAGTGAAAATAAAGTGACTGTGCCATTGTGAACACACTCAAGCACCACAACGAAATGTGACCTCTGCATTTAACCCATTACACATGGAGCAGCGGGCAGGTATCAACATGCTCAAGAGTGCCCGGGTCGGGGCTTGAACCTGCGACCTTTGGTTCACAAGGACAAGGTCCTAACCACTAGGCCACAAAGTGATCTGTCAGAAGTGGGCTTCGAACTCACACATCCAGGGGAGACTGCAACCTGAACACAGAGCCTTAGACCGCTGGGCCATCCTGAGGCAATCGTTGTATTCTATATAAAACTATATTGTGTAATTTTGTTGTTTAGCAGCCATGCATACACACTGCTGCTTAAAATACTATTTTAAAGCATTTTACATTCAAACGTTAGAAACTGTTACGTTGTTTTTTAACTCCCCTAATGTTTTATCCATAGCAATAATGAATAATGCTGACAAATGGGAGTGGCATCACCCACATAGCTCAGTTAAATTTGTGCAATGGTGTATACAAGACAAAGCAAATTCTGCATGTATTACAACAGAAGTTGCAGTTGAGGCATCTGGGTGCTACATTAGCCTCCCTACACTCAAGCTCTATCACTTATTGAAAACATTTGGCAAATTATGAAATGAAAAATATGACAAAAGAAGACACCAAATAGCTGAACAGCTGAAATCCTATATAAGGCAAGACTGAGACTGCACTTTCAAAATAGCAATTTTGCAAATGATCTTAGCGCTTACACAACACAGTGGTAAACTGTCCATGTCCCTACATTTCAAAACGAGCTGCTGGCATTAAACTCAAAATGGCATATATTTTCCAAAAAATTTCCAAAAACTTTTTTGGAAGCAAAGTTGCATTTAACTTTCATATAAACCCATTTTCCACTGGCGCTGTGCTGGTGCAGAGCTATTTTTACATGGTGCCTTATGAGAGCTGGCTCGCATTTCGACAGGTTTGAGAACTGTACATTACGTAGCAGAAGTCTGGCATATTTTGACGAGGAGAAACAGGGCAGACAGAAAGCATCTACTTTGTTTGGTTTTAAAGATTTGCTTTAATGTCATTACATATTGCATTTGAATGTTATCTGTTGTCTTGATCTGTTGACAAACCACTGCTACTATTAAGGTTTTCACTCAGGACTCTTGCAGTAGTCACTCCTATAGCCACTGACATCAGTGGTTTCAACATTAGGACCAGCAATTTCGTGGAGCCGTGCCAGTTCTGGCCTTTTGACATCAGCACCAGCCTTTTTTTGATGAAAATACATAGAACCCATTCTAGATTGGAAACCAGCACCAGCACCAGTTGGGGAGAAAAGAGGTAATGGAGCATAGAATACACTAATGTTACTTGGTCACATTGCCTGATACTCTTAGGCTGGGGACCACAGTTGTCTTATTATCCTTCACTGTTTTAGGGTCCCAGATGCTTCATAAAGAAATTAAGACTGTGGCCAATTTACTCACGGCTGGAGGAGGGGCATGATTAAGTTGTACATCTCCCTCAATGATGAGCCGAACAGCTTCCTCTATGTCTCCTTTAGCAATGGACAATGCACTTCTAGCTTCTGTAACACTGCATTTAGGAAACATCTCAAGCAGGTGCTGTTCTTGTTCATCCCATTCTGAAATGTTCACCTAACACAAACAAAAAACAGGATGCAAATGTAAGCATTTTCATTACCGTTTTACAGCTCTGTAAAACCACTAGCTATCATTAGCATGTACCAAGTATAGCATTCATTAACATTTATCTGCTACATGACCAAAAATATGTTAACATCTGTCTAAATTGGCAAAATTGGCTGTTTCAGCTACACCGACTGCAGTTATGGGTTAGTACATCAAGTATCACTGACATATCTGTTTACTGTGTTAAGTTGGCATTGCTGCCTTGTTTTTCTTCGTTTGTGGTTGTGTTGTGGCATTGTATTTAATTTTGGCTCCATTTTGGTATGTCTGTGCTGTTGGACACTAAAATCTTTGTTTGTTTTTGTGCAACCTCTAGGATAAGGGCACTGTTGTGTTAAATGGGTTATGCAGCTGTAGGCTAGAGAATTTCAATATCCTTGGCTCTTGGAAGGGGGACAAAGGCACTGGTGAGTTCAGGAAGCTGTGGTTATCTTAATGGTAATGCCATGATTGTACTAACCATACCTTTAGTCTGTTGTTACATTTGTATTCTTATTGCTTCTGGTGTTTATGCAGCTTATTCAGCCTCCTTCTGAGATTTTACTAGATCAGTTTTCTAAAGAACAGCTGCTGGAACTTGCAAGTCATTATGATGTGGGGCTGTTAACCACTGATAAGTGACTGAATGAGAAAATCAAAGTTACACTGAAGTCTCTGTTAGTATTTGGAAAACTAAGTATCCCCTCTTCCCTCATATGTAGCATCCACTTAAAAACAACAGCTTGAAGCAGATCAGTAAATTAAGTTGTCCAGGCAAAAGTTAGGGCTGCAAAAGCTAAAGGTTGAGCAGCAAGATTTGATTATGTGGAGATCAAACTTCCAAATAATGACTAAGTAGGCCTGAGTTAGTGTAGCAAAACAATGAATATGGTGGAATAAAAAGGGATGAAATGGATCTGAATAGGTTTTTTGTCTGCTCAAACATGTGCCTCATGTGAGGGTGTGGTGTGATGTGAAATGTACTCCACTGTAACAGTACAACAAAAACAGTGTTTTTTTCTGGTAAGGCTCTTGAAGTCTCATCTTTCTTAGTGTGGAGGATACCACTAATATGAATATTTTAACAATATGTCATAGTCCTATAGACAGACATTTATGCCCTGGAGGAAAGTGGACAATGTGGAGTTTACCAGGGATATTTCTTTGCACTTTACACATTACATTCCCCACATTCTTTGTGGAGCATGTAATAAAGAAACTGCTTGGCTTTCTGCTACCAACTCTGGAGGGAGGCTGGTAATGTATAGTTTGCCTAATGACAGGGAACTCTGAAATGTGTGTCATTACTCTAACGAAGTGAAAGTGACTATTTGTCATTGTGAACACACTCAAGCACCACAACAAAATGGGACCTCTGCATTTAACCCATCACACATGCACACGAGGAGCCACGGGCAGCTATCAAGAGTGGCCAGGGAGCAGTGTAGCAGAACGGGACCTTGCTCAAGGGTACCTCAGTAGTGCCCGGGCCTTGAACTTGCGTCCTTCAGATCCCCAGAGCAATGTCCTAACAAATAGGCCACTACTGCCCGCTCTAATGCCACAGTAATAAATAAGCACTCTTCTTTGGGAGCTAAAGCTAAAACTTCAGCTCCTGAAAGGCCCATTAGTTCGACAGAAGCTCTAATTATTTCAAGTCTATAAATCAGAACATGTATTTGCCTTTTGTAAGGGAGGGCCATGTTTGCTTGGTTGACTCTACAGAAGAGGTGCCTGTTAGGATTTTGCAGGTGTTTGCTATTTCTTCTACCACCTAAGAGTCATGTTTTGATTAGAGGGATAGGATTGATTGTTTTGCCTGTTGTGGTCATGATTTATTTCAAGAAGAGGCAGAACAGGATGTACGCTCTTGTTAACTAATTAAACAGGGGGGCGTGTAAGCTGTAAGAAATTAACCTTGACTTGGCTGTATTTTCTTTGTATCAACTTATAAAGATTTGAGACGTCCCTTGTTACTTGAGACCTGGTGTCTTGTTCTCATGTCTCCAATTTGTAGCGTTTTGTAATCTCAAGTTTCAGCAGTCTCATAACCTATTGGGACATCTGGGTGTTTTGGCCAAAACTTAAAACACGTGTCTTAAGTCGTACCCTTCTTGCCAGTTAAACGGTAGGCCCTACTCAGCCACTGAAGTCCACACCATTCCCAATTCTGTTATACCTTTGAGCAAATTAATGTTGAATTGTTCTGGTTCATTGCCTTAGTCTAAAGCAAGAAGCATGTATCCACTGACTGTGATGCATCAGGCCACTACATAATTTGCAACCTATCCCCTTCGTTTTGTTGCATCTATGGTTAATGCCTTCAAATTTCTTAGGTTAATTGATAAAAACCACAGTAAGTCTTGTTTAGATTTAAATGCTGAAATAAACAGAAGATTCAGTAGTTCATGGTAAGCTTGCTCTTTTGGCTACGTATGTCACAATGAAGATTCATTGTCATCTTGTGATGCTAGTTCATCCTGTGGAGGAGTATGACGATTTTGTAGAGCCAACCACAAAGTTTAAAAGTTTTGCATAACTTGGAAATCAGCTTATGCTTTAGCAGTACTCCGATGTAAGTCATTTGCTTGATTATCACTGTTTCCAGATACACCACTGCACAAATTTAACGGAGCTATGTGGGTGATGCCACTCCCATTTGTCAGCATTATTCATTATTGCTATGGATAAAACATTAGGGGAGTTAAAAAGAAACTTTATCCGTTTCTAATGTTTGAATGTAAAATGCTTTAAAATAGTATTTTAAGCAGCAGTGTGTATAAACAAAATTACACAATACAGTTTTATGTAGAATACAATGATTGCCTCAGGATGGCCCAGCGGTCTAAGGCTCTGTGTTCAGGTTGCAGTATCCCCTGAAGGCGTGAGTTCGAAGCCCACTTCTGACAGACCACTTTGTGGCCTAGTGGTTAGGACCTTGCCCTTGTGAACTGAAGGTCACAAGTTCAAGTCCCAACCCGGGCACTCTTGAGCATGTTGATAACTGCCCGCTGCTCCATGTGTGATGGGTTTAACGCAGAGGTCACATTTCATTGTGGGGCTTGAGTGTGTTCACAATGACAAACTTACACTTCACAGTTGCTGTTTTTTACTGTGTTTTTAATTAGATTTATCCCAACTTTGAACTTTGTGTGGACTTTTAAGTTTCTGCAGACTCCACAGTCCACACAAAGTTTACATTTACATTTACATTTAATCATTTGGCTGACGCTTTTATCCAAAGCGACTTCCAGGACAGAGGAAACAA
>JBBPDA010000145.1:19672596-19684232 GCA_037974385.1 Arnoldichthys spilopterus
CTTTTCATTTCTTTGTCATTGGACAAACGTACAAAATCAGCGAGGGGTCAAATAATTATTTCCTCCACTGTATATATTTGATCATAAATACTGGAATTCATCTAAAAGGTAAATGTAAGCAAGCTCACAGGAGAATGATACTGTATGTGTTTGATGGAGCTGGGTGGAATCATGTAATCACAGTTGAATGTTGACAATGTTCTTAAAACTGTATTCTGCTTTATCTTTTTAATCATGAAATCAAAGTGATGTTTTATTTTTATATGAAGTTTTACTTTTTATGCTGAACATTAATAAGAACATTATAAAGAAAACCAGTCTAATTTCAGAAACAGAAATGCAAAGCATAACTCAACACTAGATGGCTGCATTGAGTCACATTCTTCTCTCCTAATAATACTACTCAGACATTAAATAATTTAGTCTTTCCAAGTGAATAGCAATTTATAATATTTATAATGTAATTGTAATTTTATGCTATTTATAATGTGAGTGTGCTTGTAGCTGTTCAATTTAGCAAATAGTTATATTATTTATTATACTTTTTTTTCAATTGGATTTCATTTCATTTCATTTCCTAATTGGAAAGTTGTCTTATATCCGTAACTCTTTAGATACTTTTTACATAAACTTTCAAAACTGTTCTTAAAATGGATTAAGGGGAAAAAAATCTAAATATACAAAAAAACTGATCTACAAAGAATAAAAAAGATAATCTGTGGATACTTTCTTTGTTCCATATGGAGGAACAGTTGCAGTTGATCCACTCATTCAGTTTTTCTAAGCATTTACTCGTTTTCCACTTGATGGCATGATGTGCCCCATCTGCCAGTGTGCCAAAACCCAGGAGCACGAGGTGTGCTACAGAGACCACCATCCCTGAACCTGCAGGGACCTGTGTCCCATCAAGCACATCACATTACTGTGCACAGCTTTGCTGGGTGTATAAACTCACTTCAAGCACAAATGCTATATATCATGATGCCACACTTATTAATCAGACTGAGGATTTATGAAAGCTGCTCTATTGCTGCCCCCCATTCTGTAAATAGTGGGAGATGACAGAAAAAAAAATATATAATTGCATTTTAATATAATTGTTGGATCAGTATTTACTTTTTGGAAAACGTGTATGGGAAACTGCTCCTAAAGATTAAAGGCTTTATCATTTTTCCTTCACTGACTGTGGGACAGGAATTTGTAAAATTTTACCTTGGACCAAACACCAGAGTTATTTCTCATATGAAATGCTAATTTTAATGTAATGTAAATGAATAAATGCAGTTTTATTCCTTGATTTTTTAAGTGGGGACCTTGTTATGAAAATAGTAAAGTAATGTGCTTATACCTGCTGTACATTTTTAAACAACTGCTCCCAAAAATTAATCTCATTTACCTTTATTGGGCAGGTACATTTGTATTCAACAGAGAATAAAAAATATCTTTGACACATTTTGTACTAAAAAGTATCTTTAAGATTTTTCTTGCTGTACGTGGTACACTCAAGCATGCCATTCCCACAATGGAGGGTCAGGATACACAATGTGTACATTGTGCTTAGTGTAAAAGATTTCCATCTTAATAGAGACAATGGTGGAAGACTTCAGTTCTGATTTGCAATTTCCTCTCTTTCGTTAGATGAACCAAACACAGAGCAAATAATTTACTGCCAAATTAATTACCTTTTACTCAACTTTAGACAATAATACTAGGAGCTGTCATTTGGAACACTTTTCTAATTATTTGATTAATGCATGATTTGCGGTTCAGGCACAGTGATTTCAAATTTAAATGTTATTATATTTTCTTGAATGTATATTGTTGCATCACAGAATGTATTAGCTCAAATTTATATGTTACCTTGAATTAAATTACCTAACTGCTAAAATCGAATCAGTGGATTTTGTTTGCTCTGCACATAAATTGATAGAAATTGTGCAAATCTGTTCTGTAATGAACTGCTTGAATGTATCAGTTCATGGCTTTACTCCAACTTTAATGCGTGTTTGAGGAAATGGGAAGACAGTGTTGATTCTGTAATGTAAGTCTAAAGAACATTGCAGAGTGTGCATGTACATTCAATTATTTTAATATCTGTCCATCATTTATTTCCATGAAAAAGACATACAATGTTTAGATGTTGTGCACAAATTATTATTATTATTATTATTATTGTTATTATTATTATTATTATTATTATTATTATTATTATTATTATTATTATTATAAACACTATTACTTATATTAGTTTAGAATCTGATTTGCTAATTGATTTTATTATGTTTCTTCATACTTTATTTATTCTTATAGTTTGAAGTATCCTTCATTTGTTGTGAAATCATAAGTAGATGAAAACAACAGCTTTAGAATTAAATTTAACAGCAGCGTAATTGCTACAATACTACTGACAGACTGAACAAACTTTTCTTGCTTTTGTGGCCAGCGTATCAGGCTTGGGGGTCTGGAGCTGTATCAAGCCATCAGAGCTGGCTTATCCGGCCTCCTGCGAGCCATGCTTGCCTTCCCGTCTGGCTCCTGCTTAGATCCTGTCTCAAGGAAATGGGCACCAGACTGGCCACTGCTCACCAAGACCCACCGTGAACAGGAGGCATAATGCCGTCTTGTGAAGTGGACACAGCTTTAGCCTAGTTTAGATGCGAGACAAGCCATGTCTGTGCTTGAATGCACTGAATTATTGTTATAAGCTTAGAGAAATATTACAAAATATTTGTTTGTTATTATTTTTTGTGAGGCATTTTTCAGTTTTTTTTAATTCTTTTTTTAATATTTATGTTTTATCTTTTAAAAAAAAATGCTCTAAGAGCAAGAACATATATGACTTTGCCGCTTTGTAGTAGGAGTGTCCGTACACATTGGCACTCCAGAGAGAGACCTACTCATTTTACTATTAGTTTGAGAAACATTTTAAAGGTCAGCTTGTCTACACAGTAACCCAGCTTTAAAGCTGTGAAATGGAGATCTTTATCTAGTACATTAGCATTGTAGGTTATCTTTGTGTGGCACAGCCACAGAAAGGTACTATACAATTCAGTCTGTGATTTTCTGCGATTTAGATTTTTTTTACTATTTTCTTTATGTAATTCGATAGTGAACCGGTTTAACTGTGTCTTGCATCTGTCTTCAGGACCCCCCACATATTAATATTGATCTGCTGAAACTGACGAACAAGCATGTTATCACTTCCAGTGGGAAAATTTCACTTTCCATGATAGAGTAAGGGCACAACATTTTTGACAAATGACCTCGCCAATGTCTTTTGTCTTCCTGTCAATAGTCTGGCTTTCATCCAGATTGTGGATCGATAGAAGCTTATCTTTTTATGATAAGGTGCAACATAGTCTGCTTTCTTTGTTTTTGTGCTAATGTAGATGTCATTCTCATCAGCTGCATAAATAGATGTTTTTATTTTCACCAGAATCTGAATGGTCCCCTGTAAAATTGCACATGGCAGGGATGTTTTGTGTAATCGGGAGTCAGTATGGAAGATGGCATACTTACCAGTGAACATACATTTTCAGGACTGTTTCCAAAGCTTTGGGTGTCTCTCATGTGTGAGACTGCTCAGTGGAGAGTAGACTCCCCTCGGTAGAAACATCTGTTGTAGAAGGGCCTGTCACTTTCCCTTTTGTAAGCTCCGTCTCTTCCTCAGACTTAGACTGTCATCAGGTTTGATCATTTGTGTGGCTGAAAGAAGAATGTAGAAAATCGTGCATGCGTTCATTCAGTTCGGGAACTTTGTGCGTTTGTTTTTACAGTATCTGATTTTTGTCTGTTTGCTTTAAAGTGACTGACATGGGTGAATTAAATGCAAGTAATGAGCGAAGTGATATTATTTCCAAAGAAAAATCAAAGTGTTGTAAGCTTACTGTTGTGTTGTTTTCGTTCTGAGTGTCAGATTCTTATTTAAACACTTTTGAACATGAAGGCTTGTTTGATTTTCTGTGTTCATCACTCTTGGCATGACCTTGATAGAACAGAGTTGTTCCATTTGCATTCCATCTCCAACTGTAGGGAGATTATATGGTCATGTATGAAGGGACTCAAAGGTGTTGCTTCTCAAGAGTCACAGGAAATGTTTTCCGAGCAGCGCCACACAGTGCCACAAGGCTCCTCACCTCTCTGTGTCTTCAGGTCAGGTGCCATTTATCTTGTGTCAGAAAGCACCTTTAAGTGATTCCTCATCCGAGCTCAACATTAGTGTCCCGTCAAAACACTGGGCTGGACTGATGTCTGTGCCACTGCTCGGAATCCATAAATAAGGGCGGACCATGCTGTCTGAGCAAACAGTTCAACCTTCATCTGCACTTAGACATGGGATCCCCATACACCTTAACGTTAACCCATCTTGGAATTGTGTGGTTATTGTTGTTTATTTTTATGTTTATGAATACCTGAATTATAATGTTTATATAACACATTTATTTTAACAAAAATATATTTATATTAATTGTTTTGCAAAAGAGTTTTGCATTATTCTTTAAAAATACTGTTATTTTTTCCTTGATTTTCCACAGTAAAGTTCTATATTCTGTCTTGTATAAATTATTGTTAAACTCTATTGGGGTTTATTAGCATTTTAGCTTTGTTTCGCCTTGCTGCCATTTTTAAACTGTGCTGTATAAAAAAATTGCTATAACTTAGCAAACATGGTTGTATTAATGCAGACTAAGCACAAGCAGATGTTTTCAGCTAGGCAGTTACACTGATGGATGTATTCCGTGGCTATAGTCTTGCCTATGAAAATGGAAATTATTCTTGGCTGAAAACATGCGTAGCTTAGGAGTAAAGGCCTCATCCCACTCTTTCCTGTCACCATTTTGCTCATCTTGCACACAGAGTGGAATTCCAGCCATAGTCTCTCCACTGGCACTCTGGTGTGTGTGTTTTGTTCTGTGACTGTATTCCATTCTTCTAACTTTGTTCCATTGACTGAGCTGCCCTGAGTGAGGTATGAGGCACTGGTTTTCTGTGCCAAAGGTACGCTAGCATTACTGTCTGAGGAAAATAAAGCTTGCCGTTTCGCTTTGCTGCCACCAGATGCAATTGCGCAGCATGAAAAAGTGGCGGCAGTCTTTGTACTAAGTTTGAGCTTAGACTAGAAAGACCTGCAATTTTTAACAACACCCATACAAACTGTATTCCTGTCTATCATTGAAATAAAAAATACTTTTTATCCTTCTCATATCATTTACACTGTCTTTTAAGCTTGTGTGTTCATTGTTTGAAATCACATTTATCCACTGATGATAATCTTAATTATAATGAAATGTGTTTCCTTAAGCAGGATATAAAATGGTTAGTGTGTGTATAGTTATTTAGATTTTAGAAGCTAATTATTCCATTTGTTCTACAAATGAAGAGGCATCTACACACGCCTCTCTGAATTTTGATGCTGTTTCTGTGAGAATACACTGTTGTGGCAAATTGACACTTAATAAAATACCTGATTACAAGTTCCTGTCCCTTATCTTCTACAGACAATCCCTAGACACACAGTTGTTTCCCCTGTGGCCAATTATCAGATCACCTTTCCAGGCTCCAAGCCCATGCGATTACACACCTGTGCCATAAAACTCAGAAATGTTGTCTTTCTTTGCTCAACTAGACGACAATAGATGCTTTCAGTCTTTAAATTGAAAATTCTCATTCACAGTGGAGCACCTGTGAGTCAAAGACCTTTGTTACAACCTTTATTTCAGCAATGGCCACCATTTTTGTGTAGACGTGTTAATTGTGTGGATTTTTGAATGCATGTTTTCTGCAGCTTAAATGGACGAAATTTTAATTGTTCCACTAAAATATAATTTTTGATAATTGCATTATATTTATATTTTCAATTTGAACTGGAAATGATTTAATTAAAATCATTTGTCTAGGTACATATCTGGTATCTAACAGTGCAGAGCTGATGCATTTACATCAGCAAACATTGCCATTGTCAGAAAAAACCCTGTATCTCTAGTTTACCATTTGTTTAACGTATTTTTAAAATGCAAGGTGCCCTTTAAATCATGTAAAACATTTATGACAAGATGACTTAAGGTTGAGCTCTTTTACAGTATCTCACATTAAAGGGTAAGAAAGGTTTTGTTTCTATAGTTACTGTTTTGAGGAAACATGGTTTTGTTCTGACAGCGACAGTAGGTTAAGGGCAGGTAATATTTCTTTTTACAATGTAGTGTGACACAAATTTCCTGTTGTCTTTTAAGGAACTTTCCTTTTTTGAATTTTCAGTATTGTAGCATCATCTGAGAGAAAATACTTATGTGTAAGAAAGGATTTTATGAGCTGCAAATTTAACAGTGGAGGCCATGTCATTTTCATATTGAATAATTATCCTCCACTTTGATGTTCCAGCAATGAACTGGCCTCTTCTCTATCTCGCTGATGTATTTTATCTCCCTCCACCATTCATGTACACATTTATTGGATGCGAGGACCTCAGGATTCATCTTTTGGCCACCAGAGAAGCATAACTAATGGCAACATTAGAGTGGCTTTGTGAACGAGGAGACTGGATGCGAGTTAACCAAGCAAGAAATAATCTAGGATTTTATATTCTGCATGAACGAGCATAGGATATGCCAGGAATAAATTTATCCTCCAAAATAATTTGGGAGTCATTTTTTTTTTCAGAGGCACATTTTTTTTGGAGGAGGAAGAGGATTGCTGATGCTGATATGAAAGGAGGAGACTTGTATGTGTCTGTGTGGCATTTTAAGCAGATAATTGCTGTCAGTTTAATGTTCTGTCGAGGTCAAATGATCTAGTTTGTCTCTGACCACAGGTCTAGATAGTCTCCATTTAGGACTTCAGGTCTCTTTGTGTGCATTGAGGGCCTGGCCTGTTCCTCCCCTTGTGCCCAAACAAGGATTTTTTTTTCTGAGCGGGTGACATTGCCACACAGGCTGTCTGCAGAATCCTCTTTAATTAAAGTGACATTTGAAGCTTTTCTTGGACACTAATAAACCTGGAAACCCATTAAGATCTTCCTAATTACTCCATGTGGGAGAAAGGAGAAACACATGGGCAGCCAGCACTAGCGTAAGCCTGCTGGCATTTGGCCCCAGAAGCTTAGCGCTGCACAAAAGAAAATGTCCCCTCCGTTACCCATCCCCTCCCAGCTGAGGCACCCCCACACCCACCCCCCACCACCACCACCATGTTTTTGCTTGCTATGAATGGAGCTATATGACATGTCAGTCTGAGAGTGGCCATTCATGGAGTAGAGGGAATGTGTGAATGAAGTCTCTTAATTAGAGAGGCCTCTTTGAGTCACCTGACTCATCATTAAGGTGGCTTTATGCAGGCCCTCTGTTTTGATGTGAGGAGGGGAAGGAGCATCTCTTTGTGTGCCAGCTCAACATGATCGCTACCACACAGGCATCAAGGAGAATATTACAAAATGAATGAATTCCCAGAAAGTTTGTTAAGGCAGAAGAGCAAAAAGAAAACCACTGCCCATGTACAAAGTGTGATGAGCAATTTTATTATATTAATTGTCATGAAAATAAAATGTAACCCTAACCCTAAATATTTTTACATAGCTGTCTTTCTGCCAGATGATGAAAGACAAGTGGGTCATTTTTCTGGCCTGTAATGGTTATATGGTTATATTAGTAGTGTTATTAGTTTTAAAATTCTATTTTTCATTTCCATGCTGAGTGGTGTCATTCTTAGTTTTGTGCAGGCTCTGCATGTATCTGAACAGTGATCACTCCTCATGTTGTTCTCATCGAATTGTCACTTATGGTTTATGAGACTGGGAGTACTGATTTGCATGTGAATTTCTGAGGACGTATTGCGTACACCATACATTCTGAAAAGGAATTATCATATGGTTTGATCAAAACACACGCCGTCAAAGCTGACCATAGTGCAGAGTGCTGCAGTTGATGAAATCTTGTTATTGGTGCGTCTTTTATGTGTTGCTCAAGTGTAAACAGCCCCTGGCGTTTTCTCCCTAAAGCTGGTACAAACAGACTGATGTGTGTTTAGTGCATGTCCTAGTCGGCAGATTAATGACATTAACGAAGTTTCCATTAGGCCAACGATGGGGGAAGACAGGGGCGTCCATGCGGAAAGCCACATGACTGAAGCACTGATAAGAGAAAATGAAACACATCTCTGTGGGCCAAGAGGGGCCAGGAAATGCCACTCCAAATTAGCCGCCGGCCCAGTTTGTTGTTACTTCATTAGCCCAACAGCCTTGGGAAAAATAAAGAGGGAGGTTGCGACCTCTCTTGTGTCCAAATGGGGGGCCCAAAGGAGAGTCTCCAAAGTTCTCTCTCTGTCGCTCTGTCTGTCTCTCTCTCTCTTTCTCTGATATTCACAACACTTAAAACGATGGGCTTTACACCAAACCATAAATGACAAAGACTTCAACATTTACTTACAACATTTATTTTGTTCGATCATTAGGTAACAGCCTTTCACCAGCATGAAGCAATAATATATCTGCACAGCTGAGCTGCTCTGCTGCATGTTTTAGTATATAGAGGATTTCTTTAAGCTCAAGTTCCACACCTGAGGAAGTTTAAGCTGTTGGCGTTGGTTGGTGATGGAAAACATGGGGGGGGGCTCTCTGCTAAAACCTGACCAACTCAAGTTGTGATCAGATTTCTGTGTTTTTGGGTCTGCATTAGCTTAGCATATTTGTGGAAAACAAAACCCCTTGAGGCATAGTGCGGCCCTTGTTGTTGGTAATGTGAGTGCGATCACAGCTCCTCATTTAGCCATTGGTGACTTTATTAAAGTGTATAGTTTCAGACCCCTGGTGCCTGAGCCATTGTATTCTCACCCCTGGATAGCAGGGTTAAGTCCTTCGCTGCCTGTGAATACACAAAACACCTCTCAGCCACACTGACTACACTCTAATGCATCTACCACACAATGAAGAACAATCAACTGTTTTTTTAATTTGCTCAAAATTTTAATTATTACCAGAGATGACCAGTAGTTTTTATAAAAACCAGAAAAGTTGGGATATTTTCTAAAATACAATGAAAACTAAAATCTGTGATATGTTAATTCATGTGAGCCTATTATTTAACTGACAAAAGTACAAAAATATCAATAGTTTTACTGGCCAACTTAACATTATTTTGTAAATAAACACAAATTTAGAATTTGATGCTGCATAACACTCAACAAAAGCTGGAGCAGTTTTGAGACACTTTGTAATCGTTCTTTAATTGAGAATACGAGTTGTAGTAGTTTTCCAAATAGTTTTTGTAGTAGTTTTGAAATTTTTGATAGAAGACTTCAGCTGCTCAACAGTTTGTGTTTGCCATTTCCCAGTTCTCCTCTTTATGATGAGCCTTACATTTTGAATAGGAGATTCAACAGTCAACAGGCCAGTTAAGAACACACACACTCTGTCTATGAAGCCATTCTGTTGTAGCCCATGCAGAATGTGTTCTGGCATTGTCCTGCTTACATAAGCATAGATGTCCCAGGAAGAGACCTTGTCTTGATGGCAATATATTTCTGTCTAAAATCCTAATATAAGCCTCAGAATCAATGGTATCTTCATATACCTGCAGCTCACCCATGCATTGGGCACAGATTGCCCCACCCACACACACACGCACATACACACAATACAATTACAGATGCTGACTTTTACACCTTTCACTGATAACAGTCTGTAAGGTCATTTTCATCTTTGGCATGGAGAGCTTAATGCCCCCTTTTTTCCAGAAACAAGCTGAAACCTGAACTCAAATGATCATGGCACATGGTTTCAAAATCTATCCATACATACACAATCCAGAGAACCTGCCAGTGTTTCTGCATGTATGGCTTCCTCCTTGAGTAATACAGTTAGGGTTAGGTTAGTGACGAACTGTGTTAGGTGACAATGATTTATCAAAGTGTTCCCCAGTCCAGGTGGCTATATTTGTCACAGTAGTTGACGGTTTCTTAGACAGTGTCGCCTGAGGGCTCAAAGATCACACTCATTAAGCAGTGGTTTCCAACCTTGCCCTTTATGTACAATATAATTTAGATGTCTCTGAATTCTCTGAATCTTCACATTTTTGTTGTACTATAGATGTTGAAAGACATAAATTCTTTGTAATCTTGTGTTGAGAAATGTTCATTTTGAACTGACTAACAGTTGCGTGGTGAGCAAAGACCCATCCTTGCTTGCAAAGACTGAGCCTTTGATGGATGGTACTTTTATACACGATCGTGATCCTTCACCTGCTACCAATCAGCTCGCTTAATGTGGAGTCTTCCAAACTGGTGTTACTTGAATATTCTGTGCACTTTTCAGTCTTGTTTTAGATCTGTCCCAACCTGTGTTGAGTGTGTTGTAGCCATCAACATTTCTTTATATTAGCAAAATACAAAAAAAAAAGGTCAGTAAAACTACAGAAAATCAGAAAATGTTTTGTCAGTTGATAATGGTTCATGTGATTTAACATTTCACAGATTTTTGTTTTACTACATTTTAGAAAATATCCCAACTTTTCTGGAAATGGTTTTACATTTTTATTATCATTTGGGTTTGTTTTGTATCTCTGCCATGCAAAGTAGGTCAAGCTGCTATACTGAGATGTTATAAAAGGCCTTGTGTATTTACATGCACAAACAGGTTGTTAGCAGAATATATCATTCACTAGAAGCTGTCTGTGGTAGATGTTGCATGGTGTGTGTTGACTTCAGGGTCTTGGTTCTGCTAGTAGCCACTGGAGGGGAAGACACAGCGGCCTGCTTGATCTCAGGTGCTAAGTGAGCATGTAATATTCACCTCTGGGCTGAAATCCAATCAGTGGCCAGTAGTTGGAAAATTATAGTGATGAGCACGGCTATTAAGAACTTGTTTATGCTTGATTGTATTTGTTGCTTGTGGTGCAACTTACACACACTTACACCGATCTGCTGTAACATTATGACCACCTGCCTAATATTGAGTAGGTCCCCCTCATGCAGCCAAAATAATCGTAAATATTTTTTTTTTTGGAACCTCAAAGGACAAAAACAACAGAAAAGTTCATATATTTACAAAGTTTTCAGGGGTAGCAGTTCCTTGCAAAAGTAGTGCTTTTGAAATGTAAAAATATATATATTTATTCCAGTCCAACAGTGGGTGTAACTGTATTACTGTTAATTCACTTACTGTATGTTGTTTGTCACAAGAGGTGTAAAGTAGGAGTGTGAAACACTGGCTGTGTGTTAATCTACTGTGTGAAATTTGCCACACCAGCATAGCCCATTGCCAGGATGTGATGAAGATAAACTGCATTGAGTGTTGAGTGGGAATGATAACCGATGATTTCTGGTCACAGAGTTGAACATGACTTGAGAAGAGGTTTTGAGTAAATTATTTTTAGTATTTTTAAGATTATTATTCAAATGTGTTTAAAATATGGCACATTAACATTTGCAACCAAAATTGCCACTTTAATGCTAAACAAATAAACAAACTACATACTCTCATTATGTGTATATATATATATATATTTTTTTTTTTTAATTATTATTTATTTATTTTTTTGCTACAATTGAAAAACTCAGCAAAACATGGGTAAAATTTTAAATACTTAAACTCTAAATATATTTCAGCTGACACACACACACACACACACACACACACACATATATATATA